>CM044116.1:9924047-9989380 GCA_024174645.1 Lemna minuta
CAAAGACCATGAGTTAACACAAAGTTTTCAGTGTCTACTTGTGCAATAACTTTATGGGATCTGATGCTTGATAGGTTCTCAAAATTGTGATCAAAACATTGAACGTGAGGAAGAGGTGGCCCTTATATGGGAAGAGGATGGAACAAGCAAGGATCAATGATCTTATCAAATAGTAAATATGTGAATCAATACTTCCAAGGTTAATCAAAGGAGCTCCCGAAGCTATTCACATATTCAAACGCTCGTAGTATCTACATGATCGTCAAAAAATCGGATCTCCTCTTTAATGCTCTTCATCAAGAAAAAAGGAGAAAAAAAGAAGACAAATTATACAAAGTTTTCATGGGCACCTTGAGTTATGATCATTCTCTTGTTATTCATAGATATTTGGTATATGAACTTTTTATAAAAACCTTGATAATTATATTTTCATGTACTAAGATCTATATACCTTATGTGCATGACCCTCTATGTCTAGATACCTTTCTAGTTAATTAATACATAGACCCAGTAATATTTATTGGTAAACCTTATTTACTATCAATATCGATATATACATTAATTAATCAACGATTGATATAATCCAATGAATAAGTTGGGTTGCAAAATTTTGGCTCTCCTCTTCAACGCTTTTCTGAGAGAGAGAAAGAGAAAAAAAAAAGGAGAGAAATTCTACAAAGTTTGTATGAGAAGCTTGAGTTGTGCTTGTTCTTCCATTATTCATAGATATTGGGTATATGAACTTTTTATCAAAACCTTGTGAATTATGTTTATATTCATTGTCATCTATAGACCTTATTTGTGTGATCTTTTAGGTCAATATATCTCGTTAGTTCATAACTACATAGACCCAATAACAATTAATATTGATATTTCTATGACCTTGCCCAATGATTACATAACATCTCATTTCTTGAGTCAACCTCCTCTAAGAGGTTAAATAGATGATCCCACGTAGACCACATAATCACCTTCATGGACTTTATGTCATCTTTAATGTATGATGTAATGGAAAGCCTATAACTTGGGATTTGTAAGTTACACTCAAAACATGATCATCCATCTACAAGATGTCTTTGGTATCTAATGAACTTTATTTTCGCATTATTTACATTGTCATTTTTGTATTAATTTGGTGAAATAAAATTTATAGATTTCTCACTCAGCATAATTACCTCCAAATGAGATAAACTTACCCCTTAATGAGATGACCTAAAACCTTTTTAAAGAAGGGGTCTTACCTCTTTAAAAGGAGATAATAACCGCCTCCTTGAAGGCATGGGCCCACCTCCTAAAAAGCTGGCTCCTAACCCTTACATATATAAGGAGAATATATACCTTAAGAGGGTGAATTTCACTTCCTTTTAAATATGAAATAATCTAATTCAAAATGATTTTACTAAGATTCTTCACTATTCCCTAAAATAGTGAAAGTTGACAAGTTTTGACTCACCTTGACTTACCATAGCGAAGTAGTTAGACCAAAAAGATAGGATTAGCATTATAATCATTTAAAAATTGAATTTTGACTACCTTGACATTTCTTCATACCTTTGACTCTTAATTACACCCTTTGAATTCATGGAATTAGAGTTGACTTAGCCCTTAAAATGATAGAGAGTTCATTTTCTCTTCTCTTTCATTTCAATTTGTCTTCATGTTCTTCCATATGTTTACGTATGTCCTTATACCACAAAACTCATTAAAATATAAGAATTCAGCCACTTAACTTGAAAGATGTCAAATGGGGTTAGTGTCAAGATAGAAAACTCAAAGAAATGATGCATGACAAGGCATATTCATATTTTTATCTAAATAGCATGAAATTTATGCAAATCAAGATGCGAGGGAATGATGTGATTAATATTAAAATATTCATAAAAACATGATAACATGCATTGTATGAGTAATAATTATGCATTAAAATCTATTTATAATGATGGAAATGAATGCATCAATGACATAGTATCAATGTCTCAAGTTTAAAGACCACATATACAATTATCACATGAATTAAGCTAATTAAAAATTAGGTATAATACCATTCAAGGATTCACATATATCAAGTCAGTGAACTCTTTTTTCACTGAGCAAAACCAATCTATCCTTAGTATATTCATACTAACGGCTATAAGATTAGCAATACTTATCATATGAGTCAATTTAGATTATGTTATTATTTTTGAATAATTCAATAACATTCTAGAATATCCCTTATATTCAAATATTTAGAACATATATTTAAAGATAAGTGATTGATGTCTTATGATCTTATCATAATTTACTTAGTCATTGTATATGCTCATACACTTCGTTACAAATATCACACAAGAATGTCAATAAATAAATTTCATTTTAATGAGTAGAAATGAGACATGAAAGTGTGATTTGGCTTATGGGACATAATATCCATCATAACAGTAGAAGGTTATCAGCTTAATAGAATCTTAAACTAGTTGAGTATAATATCTAAATATTTTATGAGTAGTTAAATACCCTCATTAATTATTTATGATAGAGTTTTAGTAATATCTAATAGATATTTCAAATGTCAAATTTTAAAAAATTCAAAGGGGTTGTGAATAGGTTAATTCAAATTTTAAGAGAGATGGGTTCCTAGAAACTAGGGAGGGTATTTTGGATTAATGGAAATGGTCAGTTACGATGGGTATGGCATTGCCCTAGACAAAGGCCTTTGGAAACAAGGAATTTTAATGGCCTCAACCAAGGATAATCATTTTTGGTCTTGAATATCTTGAATAGCTCCCTTTGTTGATACATCCTTCTTGGTAAGAGCCATGAATTTGTCTTGGAAAATTAACATGTTCACGCAGTATGAATGAACTCTTATCCTGTTGTGGAGGTGTCCTCACCACAATGCTTTATTGTCGGTGTTTCCTGTAATACTATCTACAGTGTGTGAAGCGAATGAGATTCTCCCCAAGTGTTCCTTTCGTTCTCTCTTTCCCTCTCTCCATGGCAACAACTCGTCAGGTAAGCACGAAATCCGCGTGGGGTATCTGGCAGGAATGTATGCGATTACCTCTTTTGTAGTTTGAGAGAAACTCTTGACCACAATGTGCTGCGGAACTGACTCCTCTCTCTCTCTCGCTCTCTCTCTATCTGATACTCTTACCCTCCTGTTTGTATGAACATGAAAATATAAGATTGGCGGCTAAAATATACGAATATATTCCTTTCTCTATTTTCTATGTCGTCGGATCGTTGAATTCCCTCTCATTTTAGATTTTCTTTATTTATGAATATATCCATTTCGCGAGGACGTGCAACGCTAAAATTAACTGAAACTCAACGGAGTTCCTGATTTTCGTTTCTCTGCTCCATTTGAAAACTCTCGGACCTTTTTTTACGAAGCCTGCACTAAAAGTCATAAAAACTTCCAAACACATTGCTCAAGACATATATTCGTAATCGTCGATATCCTGGCATAGCCAATGTTTACTTGTGCTATTATCGAGGTCATCGGCTTTTCATAGTACAAAGCTTTATAGAGATATCGCTATCTACCAAAAAATTATTAGCCGGAAGATCAGTATCTAAAAAAGACTTTGTCTCGGTCGATTCCATTTAGTTCACAGACTTCTGTCTACCCTTCACTTTTTAAATCAACAAGGTTCTTAGATCATGGATTGTTTGTGTAACGTGCAGTTCGGCGGAGCTCTAAGATATTACTCGTTTGGATCAATGGGTTTCGATCCATTTGGACGAAATATCGTTGTCAATAATAATCGGATTACAAAAGTTCGAACTATTCCAAGAGCAACTATGAACAATCACTCTATCTCAAACGATCGGATGCTAATACACTAATTGTTGGTGTTTATGTTGATGATCTAATTGTCACAAGGTCAAGGTCTGCTGTCATAGAGATATTCAAGGCCGAGATGACACGGGAGTTTGTCATGAGAAATTTGGGCTCTCTTAGCTCTTATATGGGAATCCAAGTTAAGCCACGTAAGAGTTTCATTTTTCTGTCCCAAATAGCCTATGCATAGAAGCTTCTTCAACATGCAAAATTGGAAGAATGCAATGCTGCAACCACTCCACTAGAAGCTCGAGCACAGTTTACCAATGAAGAAGGAAGTTCAACACTAAATTCTACTATCTATCGAAGTCTAATAGGAAGTCTAAGGTACTTAACTCATACGAGGCCTGATCTCTTGTTCTTTGTGGGAATACTTTGCCGATATATGGAAAATCCAAATCAAGAGCACTATAATGGGGTGAAGCGAGTAGTCAGATATGTAAAGGGAACAGAAGATTTTGAATTACTCTACAAGAAGGGAGAATTGAAGGGAGAATTAATTGGGTATAGTGATAGTGATTTTGCAGGAGATTGCAATGATCGAAAAAGCACTTCCGGACATATCTTCTTCTGCAGTGGGATGGCGGTTAGCTGGTCATCTCAAAAGCAGAGTGTAGTTGCTCTGTCTTATTGTGAAGCCAAATATATTGCTGCAACTACGGCTACTTGTCAAGTCGTGTGGATCAATCGGCTTATCGGTGAATTGATAAATAATGAAGAGATAAAAGTAAACCTAATGGTGGACAACCAATCAGCAATTACGTTGAGTAAGAATCCAGTTCACCACAATCCAACCAAACACATTGATACCCGATATCATTTCATCCAGGAGTTGTAGAAGACAAAAATATTGAAATCGTGTTTATACGGACTGAAGATCAATTAGCAAATATATTCACGAAAGCTCTCGAAAGATTGAAATTTCACTAAATGCGAGGTCGGATCGGCATTCATAACACTCCTATGGAGGAGCTAGAGCATGAAGGAGATTGATGATGGATGCTCCAGCTCGAGGCCAGTTACGATTTAGCGGAATTCCTCCGACATTAGGCATTTTTTGTTTTGCCGGTAGTTACGGTTCTTTTCCATTGTTTATTCGGGACCGTCCCTTCTGGTGAGTTATGACCGCTATGAGGATGACACGTTGGATGCGACGGGAGCTCCCTGCGAAGGTCGTCAGAGTCTCCTCTTCTCTCTCCTCATTTGATTGGCTGGGTGATTTATATCAATTCACCCACCCGAACGATGAATGTAGCGTGGCGGAAATTCATCCGCGAATAGATTAAGATTCAATTCTTCTCGATCTCTTTTTCAATTAATCTTTCCTCACTTCTTGATCTCTTGTGATCAAGCGCGAATAGTCAAGCACGTCGATTATAATTGCAACAAAGTGTTAGTTTTTACAACATTTCAAGAGAAAATTGTTTGTTCTTTTCACCCCAAAGGCACCACTGTCGAAGAATATGAAAGGTTCCTTTCAAGAAGATTACTGCTAAGGCATTCTCTGATGTTACCATATGCCTTCTTAAGATGTTCAAGGAGGGCAACGAAACGCTTGGTAGGTACATCGCTGCAGGACTCATCTACGTATCTTTGCAAGTAGTAGGAGAAAACCCTTGTCATGAAAGGTTTGTGTATCTGTGGAGAGGCGGCATGAGCGTGGATACCTTTCGTTGGTCGTAGATGATGTTGAAACGTTTGATATGCTGGTAGGAAGGCTACAAAGAGAAGGTGAGGTGACAACGGGAGAGGAGGTGACTTTCGTCTGTGGTGAAACTCTATGTGATAACTCGAGGGCGTTCCCGAGAATACAATTTGAAATATTTCAAGCTCCGAGTTCTAGAATAAGTAGGCAAAAAAATTATGCGGGGACGGATTATTTGTTCTCTCTTTTGAGTGTCATGCTTTGAAAGATTTCGTGAGTAATTTGCAACTCTATATACCCAAAAAAGCATGACTATTGGACATGAACACTTTGTTTACCGAATCATGTTTTGGTTATCAAACTAGGATTCATATTCAGTTTTATATCTTTCATTGCTAAGGTGAAGCTGACAACCAAAGGTTGTCAGCTCGTATAGAGGAGCCTATGCGGCACACAGTAAGGAAGTCCCTCATGAGCCTTAGATGACATTCATTTATCTTGAAGAAACTTGATTTGAATCCTTGTGACTTGGAAACGTTTTGAACTGAAGCTAATATGATGTTGTTCTACATGCAACATAAAATGATTAAGGTCATCAGTAATGCCAAATATTAAAGGAGAATTTTATACTGTTAAAGCCTACTCCCAAGTTGATCAAAGGAGCTGTTTCTCAAAAGTAATATTCAATTCATTGGTTAGGCCGATACGAAGTGCAACCGAATACTTATATTTCTGCTCTCTCTCTCTTTCTATATGTTTCTATAGCACATCCATTATTTAACTAAGCAATGAAAGTTTTGGGTACCTTGGAGCATGTGATCATCCATGTTTATCTTGTTATGTCAAGGAAGAATCCCATGGCAACTGTGACTGCACCGAAATGGATCCAAAACCCACTGAGCTAAATTTATCTGAGGGCTAAAATAAGTAGTAGATCATCGAGAGCTTCATGAAACTTATGCGTACCGATTAACACTTATGACCAAATAACCTTATTATTGTAGTAAACCATGTAGGGCACAATGAAGCCATCATACTGATTAACTTGTAGGATAAAAATTGTCTAGAAGCGTTTCTTCTTTGATAGTTTTTTGAGGTATTGAAATAAAGTGACGTACAGAGAGGCCTTGGCGACTTTACTGACTTCCATGAATGACCAGAAGAAAATTAGCGCGTCCCCTTAATTGGGCAAGTTCTAGGGCTTTCAGCGCATGCTTCTAGAGACCAGGTTAATGTTTTGATAAATTTACAGAGATGAGAAATAATTTGAGAGTTTTTTTGTATCTCAAAAACTTACAATACCTTGTGCTGTTGAAATTAGTATATCCATGCATTCCTTCTTTGTTAGACTAGACGTATGAAAATTAGTGTTAGAGAGATAGGGAGAAAGGTATTGAAGATAATCAGGAACTCCAGAAATTGCCCGCGATTGTAATGGTAACTACCATTACAACGGCTACTCCTGGAATCCAGAAACTGATTGACAAACGATGAAACTTCCCCAAATCAAACATCAAAGCCAATGGCTCCTTTGGCCACCAAATCCCTATAAATACATATGTACATCTCATTCTAAAACATTAAAAAAAAATTCCTTTCTATTCTCATTCCTATGTTTTTCTTCTATCTTTCTTTCTCTTCAAATTCTTTCATGGTATCAAAGCCATCCTCTTAACAGTATTCAAGAAACCATCATGAGCGAGTCAGAAAACAAAGACAAGATGATAATTGGGGAGACATCCAATATGATAGCATCAGCTGGAGCCCGAGGATACACAACCCTATTTATATCTCTAAAGCTTACAAGAGAAATGTTTTTGTTGTGGCAGACATTACTTCTACCTCTACTCAAAACACATGACCTCATTCACATTCTTAAAGAACAAGCACCTCCTCCCACCATCTCCAGCGAAAAAGGAGGGTAGGTACCAAATCTGGACTACAAAATTGGCGAAAAATGATCAAGGTGTTCTTATGCTCATAAACAACTCGCTCTCCAAGGCCGTCATCTTCACAATAGTTGGCAAGAAAACTGAAAAGGATGCTTGGGAAGCCTTGAATAACAACTATTCCAGTCGATCCAAATCCAAGATCATGAATCTTCAAGGAAGATTACGCAACACAGAAAAAAGGAAATATGCCATGGGAATCCTACATACAAATCATGCACACAATCGAAGATGAATTGTAAGCATGCAAACACAACATTGAAGAATTTGACCTCACATATGCAATTCTAAATGGATTGGGACCGGAATACAACTCATTCTATGCCAGCATAAACCCACAACTGGATCATCTCTATTACGAAAAGGTAATAACCAGTCTCAATTCTTATGATCTATACATCTCAAAGCAAATTGAAGACAAAATGACCAAAGAATTTCCGCCCTCAGCCAATCTCTCTCAATCATTCCGAAAATGGGAAAGGAATAACTCAAGAGGCAGAGACAAGGGATGAGGTCGACACAATGGCAATAAGTATGTCACAAAATGTCAACTCTCCTACAAAACTGGTCATAAAAGCCTTGACTGTCGAGAATGATTTAATCGACACTTTCAATCACCACCACGACCTCAGCAACAAAATCAACAAGGGCCCTGGTAATCATCTCACAACAACAACAACAACTATATATCTCCACAAGCACACACAGCAAATACTGAATACCAAGACTCACTGAACACAAATTAGTACCCTAACATCGGCACCTCTCACCATGTCACAACTGACATCAACAACATTCAACAATCCACACCATACACAGGTCCTGACCAACTTTATATACGTAATAGAAGAGGTTTGCAAATATTGTCCACTGGCTCTACAACTATACATAAGAATTCACATTCCCTAAAATGAAACAACATTTTGCATGTTCCTGACATTAAAATGAATTTACTTTCTGCTATGAAATTTTCAAAAGAGAACATAATATTTTGGGAATTTCACCCTGAGTTTTGTGTTGTGAAGGATCTGGTCACCCACCAAACCCTACTCAAGGGGGACAACGAAGAAGGGATCTACAAATTGACGACCTCTTCTACTCCACTAGCTTTCGTTGGAGAAAGAACCTCTCCAACTAACTAGCATGATCGCCTAGGCCACCCTCATTTTGGCACTTTATTAACTATTTTGAACAAATATGGTCTTCCAACCACAATATGTGTGTGATGCTTGCTGTTTAGCTAAATCTCACAAATTACCATTTTCATAGTCTCCATACAAAAGCACTCATCCACTTGCATTAATTCACTCCGATGTGGTGGCTTGCCCCTATTACTTCTCGCTTTGGTTACTCTTATTATGTGATATTCGTAGATGACTATAGCAAATATACGTGGTTATTTCCAATGAAAAAGAAAATTTGATGTTTTTTCCATATTTTGTGATTTCCATTTCAAAGTCGAACGTCAATTTCCACTAAGGTGCAGGCACTTCAATCAGACTTGGGAGGAGAATATCAAGCTCTCACCACTTATCTCAAAAATCATGGTATAATTCACAAGTTCTCTTGTCCTTACACATCTGAATAGAATGAAACTTCAGAAAGAAAACATAGACATTTGATTGAAACTGCCCTATCTTTACTCCAAACAGCCTCCTTACCAAAAAAATTCTGGGATGAAGCTATCTACACATCCACCTACCTCATTAACCCCCTCATCTCACCCCAATTAGCTCACAAATCCCCATATGAAACACTCTTTCATAGAAAACCGGACTATCGCTTCCTTAAAGTCTTTCGCTGCCTTTGCTACCCAAATCTCAAACCATATGTCTCTAATAAACTTAGCACTTGATCAGAAAGGTGTGTTTTCTTAGGCTCTTTATCGCAATAGACAAACTCTACATTTCCCGTGATGTCATCTTTAATGAAAGCACTTTTCCTTTCTCTCTTCACACACTCTCAGAGTTGACCAAGTCAACCACAACTTCTGGACTCCTCGAACCCTCACCTCCGACCACCGTTATCATCTGTCTTGACCTCACCAACTCACTCTACCCCTCAAGATCTTCAAATCCCACACTTACTCCATCATCTTAGTCCCATGAGTCAATGCCTCCTCGACCTTCATGGCCCACTACTCCTTCAACTGCCAACCCTGAACATTCACAATCAACCTCCCTTGCACCTAAAACAAGATCTGTCAGCAGCATATACTCTGCCACTCAACTTGTATCTTCCCACACTGAAGCACTCCTTGCTCACCTACCTCATCCAATATAGCCCACTTTCTTCACCAAAGCCTCTAAAAATCCCTATTAGATTCGAGTCATGAATGAAGAGTTCAATGCTCTCCTTCAAAATAAGACATGGACTCTAATACCTTGCCCATCTCATTCTAAACCCATAGGCTGCAAATGGATATACCGAATTAAACGCAATCCAGACAATTCCATAGAACGCTATAAGGCATGCCTTGTAGCCAAAGGTTTCAATCAACAAGAAGGAATTGACTATGATGAAACTTTCAGCCCTGTGGTCAAAATTTTTACTATTCGTCTTCTAATCACTCTTGCAATCACACATCACTGGCATATTAACCAACTTGATATCTCAAATGTTTTTTCTTTACGGTGACTTGCAAGAAACAATCTATATGAAGCAACCCCCTGGTTTCCAAAATCCACTCTTCCCCAATTACATTTGTTGTCTTCGTAAATCTCTCTATGGCCTCAAGCAAGCTCCTAGGGAATGGTTTCGAAAACTCACCACATTCCTTCCCTCTCTTGGCTTTCATGGTTCCCAAATTGACACATCTCTTTATGTCAAATATATTAATAAAATTCCATATTTTCAATTAATTTATGTCGATGATTTTTTAATCATCAGCCTTGACAAAACGGGCATCTCTCAGATTATAACAAATTTAAAAATCATGTTTTCCTTATGTGATTTAGGTAATGCTAAATTCTTTTTAGGAATTGAGTTAATTAACACGTCTAATGGCTGCATTTTATCTCAATCTAAATATTTGTCAACCATACTTCATCGCACTAATATGTTTGCTTGCAAGCCCACTGCTACTCCTTGCTCTTTGTCTTCTTTTATGAACATCTCCTCTGAACATGTTGACCCTCATCTCTATCGAAGCATAGTCGGCGCTCTTTAATATTTAATTCTCACTTGTCCAGACATTCAATTTGTTGTCAATCACGCATGTCAAAAGATGCACCTTCCTCAACCAGAAGGCTTGCAACGAGTGAAACATCTCCTTCGCTTTTAAAAGGTACTATCACTGAAAGTCTCAAAATCTCCCGTACATCTGCTCTGCACATCTCTCTCTACTCCGATGCGAACTGGGGCGGATCTTCGAACGACCATCAATCCACAAGTGGTTTTCTCATCGACCTTGGGGTCGATCTTATCTCCTAGAGCTCCAAGAAGCAGCAAACTGTCGCCCGCTCCAGCATGGAATCAGAATACAAAGCTATGGCAAATGCCATATCTCCGCTAAAATGGATTCAGTGTCTCCTTCGCGAAATCAATCAATAGATCCCAAGAACTCCAACTTTCTGGTGCGACAACATCGGAGCCACTTACTTAGTAGCTAATCCAGTACTCCATGGACTAATGAAGCACATCAAGATAGATTTCCATTTCGTTCGATAATACGTCAACGCCGGCAAACTTAAAGTCTCTTACATCTCCACCAAGGACCAAGTCGCAGATATCCTCACGAAGCCCCTTCCCAAGCTCCGGTTTGTCAAGCTCAAGACCAATCTCAACGCGATTCCCACGATGCAATTTCCGGAGGGTATTGAAGATAATCAAGAACTCCAGAAACTGCTTGCGATTGTAACGGCAATTCCCTGTTACAATGGCTACTCCCGGAATCCAGAAACTGCTCAACAAACGATGAAACTTCCCCAAATTAAACATCAAAGCCAACGGTTCCTTTGGCCACCAAATCCCTATAAATACAAATGTACATCTCATTCTAAAACATCAATAGAAAAATTTCCTTTCTATTCTCATTCCTATATTTTTCTTCTATCTTTCTTTCTCTTCAAATTCATTTCAAAAGGGTGGTCCAGTGAGAGACAGAGATACAGATTATCACGGTGGGCGAGAGAGAGATAGAGATATGGAAAAAGTGGGAGAAGAGCGAGAGAGAGTTCAGCTGCATTGCCTTGCCGAGGTTCTATTAGCAGAAAACGACTTCCTTACATCCCACACAGTTTTCGTTGCTCGCTGAAAGAATCTTGGTTCCAGACGGAGGGAGAAGAGAGAGAGAGAGAGAGGAGAACACGCGGAACGACGCAGGTTTGCAACTTACACCTTGGATGGGATTCTCCCGCACAGTAATAGAGGACGCAAATGCATGGCCTGCAATATCGCACGCTCTCACGTTGTTCTCGTTGCATATAAGTGCTCGGGTGTCATACAAGTAGGGGACAAAGAAGACGAGAGTAACGGGAGAGAGAGACAGAGAAGCGAGGGAGAAGGAGAGGCAAGGTAGAGTGAGAAAGAGCGTAGGAGAGGGCAAGCGGATGGTGAATGTTTTCGTGATAGACCACGGGTTTGCAGTCCCAATTGGGAGACCGATGGTGGAAATCAATACAGACGAGGAAATGCTCAGCGTCTCGTCGCTGAGGGATCTTATCTTCGAGACAGTAGCTCTAGAACGAGATGCCTATAACCTCGTGGTTGACGGGCAACGTCTGGAGAACAATGATATATTGGACACGACCTCCATTTCTCCAGTTCACCTATACAATATGGTGAATGCCGAAGAGAAAGTGCCGGTTCGAACAAGTTTCAAAGGGAATCTCTTAAGTTCTGTCCACACTGCAAGCACAACTGTCAAAGAATACGAAAGGTTCTTAGCAAGAAAACTGCTGGTAAGGCCTGCCATAATGGTACTCTTTTCGCTCGGTGCATTTATGGAGGGACACGAAACGCTTGGTCTCTACGTCGCTGGACTACCCATCGATATTTCTCTGCATGTGCTTGAATACAAGACTCGTTATGACCAGGTTTGTATATCCGTAAAAATGCGGCGTGAACCTGGATACCTTACTTTTGTCGTAGACGATGTTGAAACATTTGATATACTGGCAGGAAGGCTAGAAAGAATAGGCGAGTTAGAATGGGATGAGGAAGTGACTTTTATTTCTGGTGAGACGGTATTTGATAACTGGAGGACGTTCCGAGAGTATAACTTGACACACGCCAAGCTTCAAATTTTGGAATAGGTAGGTTTGAAAGGCGTGTGCTTCTCAATTTCTACTCACTCTTTGTTAACCAATCATCTTTTCTACAATATATGGCCGCTTCACAAATCTCTAAGCCCTCTAGTCTCTCATCTAAACCCTTAAATAGTAGGGTTATTTTGAGCTTTTTATAGTCATGGTGAATGCCATTGCGTTCTAATGGATTACGAATGTTCCGTTATTGTACATCAGTAATTGGAGGTTTGTCTCAAAAGCATTGGGATGTGCTTAGTGAAACTACAGAAAGTTCGAATTTTGCTGAAAGAGTTAAAATCTACAAGTACCTTTACAAAAATTTGAATGATGTTATGACATTTAGATATTCTGATGCATAAGATGTGAGGATTTATGTTTAGCTGTCCATGCTAAGTCATTAAAGTATGGACATTATGGCTCTAAGAACTAATGATTGGCCATCATATATCAATTTCAACCATTCAAGAATAATTTAAAAAAACCCTAAATGTGATTATCAATTAGGCAAAGTTAATAATCAACTAATAAGTCCCATGGTCAAGGGCCAACAATCTTTGCCAACAATCTTTGTTCATACATCATTTTCCATGCTTAACTGCTAATTAAGACTCTAATATAGAGAATATCCATTTCATTAGGACCAAATATCTATAAATATGAATATGTCCAAACCTGCATCATTTTCTACAATTTGTCTATATTATAAGACTAACCGCACATGACTTCTAAGAAGCCAACTGAGTGAATTCCCACATTTTTATGAGTTCTTGTGGATAGAAGGATATAGGTACACAAAATGAAGAACATTGATGCATACTACAATGAGGGAAGAGAGGAGGAAATGAGGTGTCCATCTTTTTGGGGCCTAGTTGAATCTTATTTCTTGAATTCAAATATGATCAAAGGGAATTCATGTAGGGTCTAAGGTGTCAAATACGATTTAAAATTCATTAGATGAATCATCCTATTTTAAGGATGATCCACACTTTTCAGGAAATTAAAGAGCAGTCAAAATTTATGCTTTTGTGAAGGGAAAAGAACAATGCCTTTCATGACATGCACATTCAAAAGAAACCTTTCAAGCCAATGATAATGTCTAGTCATATAACACTCACTTTAAGCTCTTTCCTAAAAAGCTTTGCTCACGATCAGATGGTCCGTTTGTGGTTATGGAATTGTTTGAAAATGAATCTGTAGTAAAATCTTATGTTTAATCTGAAAATTAATTCAAGGTTAATGACCATCTCCTAAAGCCTTCCCTAACAATAGAACCACTTAAATTGATAGATAAGGTCAATTTATATCTTCCCTAGACACTGGAGGATGTGACATTCGCATCACCCGCACCACATTAGTTATTATGAACTTGACTTGCTTTTGTCCTATTGAAGATGTTAAACTTAGCACTTTTTGGGAGACAACTAAGGTTATCTTTACTTAGTCTTTTTTATTTTTGTATTTTGCTCTGAGATTTTCAAAACAAAGAAGCCATTGAAAAAGATAATACATTATCAAGAGGAGTGAACAAGAAAAATCTCTTGAACACATATCAAAAGCCAAAATGGTTTTTCTAAACACATTCCTCTAAATAAATTTTTTATGTTTACATGCCATGTATCATGGTTCTTACAATTCTTACATATGCATGAAAGTTTCATTGAGGACAATGAAGAGCTTAAGTTAGGGAGTAAGGGCTTAGAAAAGCTCTTTCACATCCCCTTTGCATGTAATTCTCTTTAGTACCCTCTTTATCAAGAATAAACTTCTGAGCCTTCATGCATGCAAAAAGCATAATTCTTCTTTGAAAAAAGGAAGAAGAAGAAAAAAGAAGAGGAAAACAAAGAAAATGATGAAATAAAAGAGAGAAATCAGAAGAAGCAAAAAACAAGGTAGCAAAAAATATTGTGGGGAATGATGTTCTTCCATTTTCTTCCATCACTCTTTCACCATTCCTCTACCACTTTTCACATCATCCCTCCATCCATCTCTGTCACTCACATCATTTGGGAGTATAATTATCTAAGGTGGTACCCTTCTTTGCTTTACAAGGCATTTGTGTTTGCATGTATCATGCCTTTAACCATGTCATTCCTTTAAGTTTGTAGTATTATTTTTATTCTTTCAGGTAGCTCACAACACTATACCTGCAAAATAGGAAATTATTTTGCAGATGCGCTCTTTTTATTCTACTTTTTCAGATTCATGTACATATTCAGATTCGTGAATAATATTCTACTTGTTTTATTGATCTTTGAGTGTTCTACCCTCTTCCAACTTATGGAGGTTTTTCCATCTAAGATCTTGCAAAAGCTATTAAGTGGTATCAAAGTACCCTCATTTCAAGGACTTTTGAAGATTTTGAGAAGAGGAGGGTCAACGAGTCAAGCATAATCAAGCACTACAATTCAATACGTTCTCTCCATTATTGAAGAAGTGAGTAACTCAATCTTTATGTTGAAATCAAATAACTATTGTCTCTCAGCGATGAGGATAGAAGAATAACTACAAGCTCATGAATTATGGGAGGTGATCACCAAGCTTGAGACCAATCGAAAGAAGGATCCACAAGCTCTTTCAACTATTTTTAGCTCTATTCTTGAGTCCTCCAACTATTTCTAATGAGTTTGGATAGCTTTTACTTCAAGAAGTAAGTGATTCATATGATAATGATGATCTTTGGTATCTTGATATAGGTGTGAGTAGTCAAATGACAAGCAAGAAGTTGTTCTTTCACTCGATTGATGAAAGCAGTCATGAAATATTAAGCTTTGGTGATGGATATGCAGTTAATTATAAGGGAAAAGGTGAAATTCTCTTTATTTTCAAGAATAATGAAGAAATGGTGATTTCAAATGTCCTTTACTTACTTTATTTGAAGACAAACATTCTCAACTTGCAAAAATTGGATTAAAGACAAACATTTATGAGGAAAGACTTTCTTATTATTCGTGATAATTGATAACTCGAAAATACAAGCCACATTCATGCATCATTTATCTAGTTTAAGTGTTGATAAAGACTATATAAATGAGAATATCTATTTCCATATGGTTCAATGTGATGAAAATATGACTAAGACATGTTATGCATCATTTCTTACATTCTCATTATATTATGAAACTAACCCCATTTGATTTCGTGGAAGTCAAATGGTTGAATTATCACATTTTTATGAGTTATGTAGATGCAAGGACTTAGGTGAAGTTCAGTTGGAGCATGGATGCAAACTATCTAGAGGGAGAAGAAAAAAAGAGTACTCTTACCTTTTTAGGAGGTTGGTCAAGCTTTTCTACCTTTTTAAGAGGTTGGTCAACCTTTTCTATATTTTTAGGAGGTTAGTCAAACCTTTCCACCTTCTTAGGAGGTCAGTCAAACCTTTCCACCTCTTTAGGATTTTGGTCAAACCTTGTTTTTTCTTTAGGATGTTAGTCAAACCTTTACACCTTTTTAGGAGGTTAGTCAACCACTTTTTCAGGTGGAGTTAACCCATTCCACCTTTTTCAGAAGACTAGTCAATCCATTTCTCTTAGAAGTCAATGATAGTCAAAGTGATTCTTGAGAAGTCAAAGGTGGTCAAAGGCATTCTTGAATCAATTTAGATGTCTTTTCTTTTATTTCAAACTTCTTCTTTTTTCATTACTATTAATCAATTTAGATCTTTCCTATTTTTTAGGAAGGATCCATATTTTAAGGAGGAGAAAGAGGGAAGCCCACCTCATGAGGGAAGTGGCAAGGTTACCATGTCTTAGAGAGTAGTCAACCCACTCCTTAAGGAAGGGCTGTGGTGCCCAACTCCTTAAACAGGGCTCTCCCACCTCTTTATAAGGTGATTATTTGTCGTGGCTTATAGATTTAATCTTCACCATTCATTTGGTTTCGCCAAAAAGACTAAATCTCTACCATTGATTCAAAGGAACTTCTTAACCTAACATATAAAATAATCTTCTTCTTATTTTTTGTGGCTCTCTCTTAGCATCACGCTACCAAAAGGAAAGGGAGAGGCTTAGGCCCAAGCTTATTATTTTTTGGTGTTCAAGTTTGTTGTGTAGGCAATATCAAGTAGAGGATGAGATCGTAACAAGGCAAGCATCCCCCGGCCTAGGATTGGCATAAAAAATGGGGTTTGGGTTATGATTTGGATCATATTTTCTCTTGTTATCCCCTCCATGGATAGATTAAAGCTCTATTTCTCTTTTTATATTTTAGATTTTTTCTCTTTTCTTCCAATAATCTCTCATTATTATCGATTTCCTTACTACCCGATTTCCCCATTTTTCACCATTCTTCCATCATCTTCCATTTCATCATTATCATCTCTTCATTCTATCTTTTTATTCTCAATCTTTTATAATTATTTTTCATATAATATAAATATATATCTATTTCTAATTTAGTTCATACCATATTCTATTTCTTCATCCCTCCATATTTCTCGAAAATCCCTTCGACCATTACTTTTTACCTATAATACTATCTCTACTCCTTAAAATCACCAATCTTATTATGTAAGCTCCTTGAGGATTCAACCCTTACTTTACCATTATAGAAAGTGAGGAATTATAAATATAACTGCATGAAATTGATTTAAAAAAACTACTCAAAATACCACCAAATCAAGTTCATCAATAATTTGGGAGACTATTGACCAAAATTAAGAAAATGAGTGGAAATATGTACAAAATGAGTCTCAATGTAAGTGAGAAGTGTAACTTCATTGAAGAGGAGGATAATAAACCATGACTATGGCACAGTCGGCGCTGTCATAAGAGTTTTCACACTCTAAGTGATCTAATAAAAGATAATCTAAATAAAGGTTTGCCTATGTTCCAAAATCCAAAATAGGTGTGCTCAAATTGTGTTTTTGGTAAGAGCACAAAATCTTTGTCATCAACTGCATATAGAGCCTTGAAACTTCTCAAATTGGTGCATATGGGGGCTGATAAAAAACCACCCAAACTAAGAGAGATTAAGTATTTCTCCTTAATTGTGAACAATTTCTCAAGATGTATGTGGGTAACCTTAAGGATAACATGCAATTTCATGCATTAATATCATGCACTTTATGCACTTCTTTCTAAAAATAATAATAATAATGCATGTTATCATGATTTAAAATGATTCTAATGATAATTCTTATGTTCAAGAGAATGATCTTGTTTTTTCATCAATTAATATTGTTTTTATGAGCATTTAATGATTTTGATTCATCAAAAAGATAATATATATATATATATATCTATTTTTTTATGAGGAAGTTGACATTTTTCTAGAGTTTTTGGAATTTTTAGAATTTATAGAAATAAAAGTTAATCAGAAATGATTTTTTATAATAAAATAAAATAAAGAAATAAATAAATCAAATATAGAAACTAGAAGTGAGAGAGTAAACTATATATATATATATATCTCCCTGCCCTCCCTCGTGTGCCAAAAGAAAGTTCTGTTGGGCGAGCAAAGGCACACCTCCGTGTCCTCTCCTCTCCTTCTCCTCTCCAATTCTACTCTCCTTCTCTCCTCCTCTCCTCGTCCCCCTTTCTATTTTCTCTCTCTCTCTCTCTCCTTTTCTCCATCTTTCTTTTCCTCTTCTGCTTCCCCTTGTCGTCGTGCCTTCCTTGTATAATTCCTCTTGCACACGAGCATGCGCAAATGAGAGGGAGAAATATTTCTCCCCCTATCTTCCACATCTCCATTTTCTTCTTCCTCTCCTCCTTCCTTCTCTTCCCCCGTCCTGCCACACACATGTAAGGGGCGAGGAGATCTGATGGACGTTTTTTGCTCGCTTGTTTATGCACTTATTTGGTTATGCATGAGTGCATAAAAAATAAAATCGAATCCACTCTAAAGATGATTGAAAATAAGTTAAGTGGTGAATATAGTCGAATCAAGAGGGAATTGGATTGATGGTGTGGTGAGATGAAAAACTGATCATATTTAGTCAAATTAGAGTACTAAAATAGATGAGAAAATAAAGATAATAGAATAGATAAAAATAGGGAGAATAGAGGAATCCAACGAATCAAGCTAGACGTCAATCAGAATTGAAATGGAGGAGATATCAAAGAAAGAGTGGTAGATTATAAGAAAGAAAATCGCATAGAATCATCAAACATAAGCTACAAATCCTACTCATATTCCTAATCTAACTCTTAATTCAACTTCAATACATGAGGTGTCGCGAAGATGATCCTATTTTGTCAAATCAAAGGTTGTAAATAACAAACCCTTCCTTTGTAGGTGAAGATCAATGGTATTTATTAGAAAGCATAATCCAACACCTCTTGTTATGCTGCATCACCTGCAAACGTAATCCCACATTGCACAAAGTTGAAGAAATTTAAGAATATAAAGAGATATGTGGATTCTATTACCTATTTTATGCCCTTAAACAATGCACAATCACCAATGGCGTGTGCGTCATGCATATCTAACCTAGTCACTTGTCACTCTCTCCACTCTCTCTCTCTCTCGCATGTGCTTGGAAATTTCTCGCATGCACCCGAAATCCTCGCTTTCACATATGCACAAAGACAATGGAAGAAAATTCTTTCACCCTCCTCTCTATGCTTGCTCTGTCTCTCCCTCACTCTCCTACATCTTCTGCACTTTGCATCTCTAACCATGCCACTTGTCACTCTCTCCACTCTCTTCTCTCTCTTGCATGTGCTTGAGAAATTTTGTGTTGTTGCTCCGCTTATTTCTCTCTCAAGGGAAAGTTTCTCCTCTCCGCACTACCCTCTTCGTGCTCTCTCTCTCGTTGACCCACACACAAAGGAGATTTAACGTTGTATGTGCTTCTTGCCATCACAAGAGAGAAGAGAGAGGAGAGAGAAGATAGGAGAGGAGAGGGGCATTTAACATTTTATTCTTTCTTAGTCAGCACAGTTTGACTAGAGCAGTTTGAGGAGAGAGAAAGCTAAATCAATGGTTCAGATTCCTCCAAATTAAAAGCTTGATATCTGATGATCCTTATGGAATTTGGAGTTGAAATTTTGTTGGAATGATCTTCATTTAATCCTCCATGTTCCCATATTTCGTTGATCATAAATAGGAGATGAAAATTTTGAGTTTTTAAATATTTCATTGTGTGCTTCGAGCATTGGGTAGCTTGCAGGAAAGAAGGCCATTGAAAGTCCCAATAGGGTGGTGGTTTAACCTAAGAGGGGGGGTGAATTACGATATATATTAATTTTAATTTTTAATCTCTACTTTTTATGTTTACTAAGATTCGTTGGCTAATCACTCACTTCTTGTCCTCTCGATGCACCAAATATTATTATACTGGTTGGGGGACCTAATGTCCCTTAATCCAGCCCCGAGTACTATAGACTCAGAGCCTCAATCCTCAAAAAATGAAACCTAATCCTCTCACCCCTCAAATGGGTGAAGGACAATGTTCAAATACAAGGATTTAGATTTGCCCCCTATGACAAACCTGACACTCACCTTTACCTGTCCCTTCGGCACTATCCTTTAGGCCTCGACCTCCTCGGCTCTCGGACACGCTGACTCCCTTAGGCCGATCTCCACGCGATCGCTCGTCCATTCACGCCCTGTCGTGCCTCTTCCGCTAGTACCGCCGACCACCGGTAAATTGAGACGTCGTTTTCAGGTTCCTCTTGGTCTTCCTGCTCCCAAAGTCTTGACTCCTTCTCATCTCAATGAATGAGACGCTCCCGTCCTCCAAATGTGTGTGAATCCAATGGTATGGTAATCTAAACGCTGCTAGCTATATGAGATGACAATATCAAATCAGTGAGGCTGAAATCACGTTACAGTACAATAACTTCTGGAGTTGATTCTTTGACTTAGGGTTGACATAGAGTTGACTTGGACTGTGAAGGTTGACTTTGAATGATCAGGTTGACATTGTATAACTTGGGTTGACTCTAACTAATTGGCTTGACTTTAACTTAATGGAGTTGACTCTAACTATTTAGGGTTGACTTTATGACAAGAGTAGACTTTTTTACTTATGTTGACTCTGAGTTAACTTTTGACTAGAGTTGACTTTTTCTGACTTCTAGTTAACTTTGAGTTGACTTTTGACTAGAGTTGACTTTTTGACTTCTGGTTGACTTTGGGTTGACTTTTCACTCAAGGCGGTTGACTCTGTCTAATTGAGTCGATTTCTGAATAATATGATTGACCTTAACTCATAAGGGTTGACTTTTGACTTTAGGTTGACTTTTGATCTAGATTGACTCTACCTAACTTCCACTTAATAGAATGCAAATTAGCTTCTAACTAATTGAGAGTGAATTCAATGAGAAAAATAGGTATATCACTGCAACTAGAACAACTAGGTTAGCCAATATATATGATAGACCTTAATATAAACTGAGTAGCAAAAGAGATACTGTATCTGAGGGAAATAAATAAATTATCTCTTGCCCTTGAATGATAATATCAAGCTGTTGAACGTTAAGATAATCAACACTATAATTCTGCGAGACTAATCAAATCTTAACAGAAGTACCTCAATGAAGTGGATGAGATTCAGCTGAAATATAACAGTCAAAAATATAAACGAACCTCTACTATTTATGATTGAGATTAACTGATCCTGAAATAAAATAACTCAATGAAGTAGATGATCTTCAAACAATAATCGGATTGGATATCACAGTTAATATCAAAACAACCACAATTATATATAAATTCCTGATAAATGAACTAAAGGTAGCAAATTATAACTTATGTACCTATGTCAGTATCACAATGACTATGACGACAGTCTATTAAACAAGACAATAATTCATGTAATTAGTAGAATTGATTTATTGCAAGCTTCCTATTTAGACAACAAAGAAAAAGACTAAGACAACAACTATTTATAATGTAAACTAATTGTAGATAAGACTAGATTAATCACAGAGGAATGCAGAAGATTAAGTTAACACAGTTGATGAAATAATGTTTATTATTAACTGTAAAATATTGAAATCAGAGTGTCAAAGATATTTAAAGCTGTGTAATGGACTGAGAAAATGAAGTTATAAAACCAGAGAATCAACTTTGTACAGAGTTATGCAAATGACTGAGAATGAGGTTAATCAAGACAGATAATTAAATCTTAATACATTTTTATGAATGATTGACAACTAAGTTTATGAGAGCATAGAAGTAATGCTAATTAAAGTGCACAGCCAGTGAATGCAGAGAATGATTGAGGAATAGAATTAATACTGACAGAAATATTAACTCTGACGAGATTATTAATGATGACAGAGAATTTAATCAATACATACTGAAAAAATGCACTAATTAGATTTATATGAATCACTAACAATTGAATTAATATTTGCAGAAAAATAAGCCAATTAGATTTATGCCACTAACTGATAACGGAGATATTCAATACTGAAAATCAAAAACTCAATAGATTCGTATACCCCGACTGATAACAAGGTTACTCACGAAAGAAATTCAAAACAATAATCTGTATTAATGAAATACAACTGACAGACTGAGATCTAGATTAACACATGACGTCCTTCAAATAAGACCACCTAACTAAGCTAACCTAATTGGAGGAGAATCTACAAGTTCGAGTTGACCGAATGAACGATTTGAAGGAGATGAAAACCAGAAAGGAGATAAAACCGCCTAAAATGATTTTGATTCACTGATTGAGGATGATCAAAGATAGAACACAACGATTTGGCAAACCGTGGTCAGAATGTCGATGATGGCGTATTCTTTACTTGTTGTCATAGAGGATGAAGATTAGAACATGAATGCCAAATGAAGATTTCTCTTCGCACTCGTTCTTCTATCTTCACGCAAATCGCAGAGGAGAAGATATTTTAGTGCAAAAAGTCAATCCAGGTGTTGCTTTCTTCTCTTTTCTCGATTTCAACTTCAAAACCCGCAACCAAAAATGTTAACCCTAGAAAAAGAAAACCTAAAACTTTAAGTAGCTTGATAAAAACATATGTAATTACGATAATACCCTAATAGATATCCATAGGAAATAATAGTATTATTAAGCCTATAGATATGTTGAGCTCATATATATGTACTGAGCATATATATTACAAGGCATATATATAGATATAGATATATATATATATATATATATCTATATAGATATATACATAACTATATATTCTGGCAGTAATAATATAAGATTAGGTAAGCTCATAGTTTATATAAAATTAAGTAAACTATAGATATGTCAATCTATCTATTTATCTATAAATATATATATATATGTTTATGCATCTATACATGAGACTATGTAACTGGATATGTATGATAGAACAGCAAAATGAAGCAGTAAATTCCTGAAAAAATAAGTCTTTATGGACGCATTAGCAGGTTAGTGGAAAATAATCAAGGGAGACCTAATGTAGTAATGATTAAAATTAATAACATACAATAAACTATCTATGAAAATTAATTCCTCCATTTGTGACGATGACAATTCAAGATTAAATGCTTACGTCAAAACTAGCGCTCTAACAGCCATGATTGATCATTCTCGATGTATGGAACATCATTTTAAGTGAGTTTCTTCTTTTTTATATTTATTCCTCTTATTGGATGTAAGATTCTAAGTTTGCGTTGTTTGCTTCTCAGGGTTATAAACATTCTAAAATTTTGATCATAACATTGAATGCAACAAAATATATTGAATCAGATATTCAAAATATTAAGGCACCAAGAATAGCTAATATTTTCATCTAGCATATATAAGAAAGCATACTTATAGGGTTCCCTTAAAGGATTTCTTAAAGTTATTCAAGTTTCTAGCTTTTAGCAATATTCACACAGTCTTAAAGATGGTCGGATATCCTCTTCAAAGCTCTTTCATCAAGAGAGAAATAAAAGAAAGGAGAGAATTCCCTCTAGGCTTGAATGGGAACTTGGAGTTGTGGTCATTCTCTCCTTATTTATAGACATTTGGTATCTATCTTTTTCATAAAAACCCTCATAATTATGTCTACATCCACCAACATCCATAGATCTTATGTGTGTGACCCTCTAGGTTTCGTATATCTCACTAGTTAATAACTCTATAAACCCAAATAACAACTTGTTGGTCAACCCTAATTAATTATTCACATCAACATATAGATTAATTAATGAAAAATCAATTTAACCCTATCGATAGGTTAAGTTGCTAGCCCATTGTGTGCCGAGCTACACCATGTACTCTAGGAGATATGGAGTATATAATAAGTTCCTTATGGAACCTTTCCTTCATTGGTTACTGATAACATGCAATTTCATGCATTAATATGATACATTTTATGAACTTTTTATTAAAATTCTAATCAGAAATGCATGTTATCATGATGTAATATGAATAAATTGATAATTCTTATACTTTAGAGAATATTCTTGATTTCTCATAAATTATAATATTTTCATGAGCATTTTATGATATGGATTTAACAAGAGTATTGATTTTCTGATAGTATTAGAATTTTGTTTTCAAGATTTTATAGAATTTTTAAGAAATTTTAGAAATTAAAATTGAAATGAAAATCTCTCATCTCCTTCTCCTCCTCTCTCTCTCTCTTTCTCTCTCTCTCTCTCTCCCAATTTCACTCTCTCTTTCTCTCTCTCCCGCGCCACTCCTCTCTTCATCGCACGAGAGGGAGAAATCGCTTCTCCCTCTCTCATGACTTCTCCCTCTCCTCTCTCCGTTTTCTTCTCTCTTTATCTCTCATTATTTTTTTCACGTTTCTCTCTCTTCTCACAACGGAAATTGTTTCCGTCGCGAGAAATCATTCTCTCCTTATTCCTCCCTCTCTTTCACGGTTTTTCTTCCTCCCTAACTCTTTCCTTCTCTCTTTCTCTTTCACTCTCTTCGTCCTCTTCCTCTCTCTCCTGCTCTCTCTCTCTCTTCCCTCTCCTTCCCTCTCTCCCACGTTCTTTCTCTCTTTCTGGAAATTATTCCTCTCTCTTTCCCCTCTCTTTCCTCTCTCTCCATAGCTCCCCTCTCTCGCGACGAAAAATTTTCTGTCGCGAGAGGAGTCTCTCTCCTTCCTTTCTTTCGATTTCTCTCCCCCTCATTCTTCCTTCTCTCTCTCTCCCTCTCTCTCACGAAAAAAATTTTCCGTCGCGAGGAGAGGTGGGAGGAGTTTCTTCTTCCTCTCCATGATCCAGAATAGAGTGGAGAAGAGAGAGGAGAGAAAGTGAAATGCTTAAAATCTAATTTTTTTTTTAGCGTGTGACTTAGAGACTCGGCGATGTTAGATCGGTGGAGCGGTTTGACCGGCGCTATTTGAGGACAAAGAAACCAGATCAACAGTCAGATATGATCCAAATTAAAAGCCTGATACATGACGATCCTAATGGAGTTAGGGGCTGAAATTTCATGAGCATGATTGTCATTTCAAGCTCCACGAATCTGCTAGTGGCCGATTTAGGCTCAGAGACAAAAAAAAATTAGGGTTATCAATTTTTTGTTGTTTGCTTCTAGCATTGGCTAGCCAGAAGGAAAGAAAGCAACAATGGATCATTTTTCATGTGTTGAACTTCATTCTCAGTGAGTTTCTTCCCGTTTCTGTTCATGCTTCGTGTTGGATGCAAGACGCCAACTCCGGGCAAAATATACAGCTCTCAAAGGTATGTTTTGATTAGGGAGCATCATTGGATTGTATTTTCATCACAAATCTTTAGCTTAGGATCATCATCTATCCATTTCTTCTATTTTTCTCATCTATTTATCAGCATTTTCTCATTTACAAAGCCTAAAAATTACTTTTCCACCATCGTTTAAGGGTTTCCAATCTCTTAAAAGAGTTTGGAAGCACTTGTTTGGTTCATTTCATCTCCACGCACATTTTCTTCCTTTCATCGATCATTCTCGGTTTCTAAATCTAAAAATAATCTAAAAATAGCTTCTGATTTCAATCTTTTAATCTTCCTCTCTGTGGATTCGACCTTGACTTGCCACTGTTCTAATTTAAAAATCAGATTTGAAGAGTTGAGTATAAATTTGTTTGATATGTAAATCTACGCATTCAACGACCATGTTTTTACCCATATCTGTTACCATGTATGTATAATGCTTCATCTGCACAAGACTCATGAATGACTTAGGGTATGATCAACTATCAAACCTTAATCGGTCACTCAAGTTAATACTAATACATGTAGGAAATTATCAAGAATTGTTTCTCCAATTATTAAGGGAGGACGATCCTATCTTTACCACACAACCATCTTCTAGGACTTCATGTCGTATCCAATATATGATGTTTTAGAGATCCCATGGCTAGGGATTCACAAGTCATAATTAAAATTCAGTCATCAATCCACAAGATGTGTTTGGTGTCTCAAGTTAAAGGACAACATAAAAAACTATGTGGTGGCGTACGACCCCCGTCGCCACCAAGGCATGACACTACGGCGCTGGAGGAGCCGACACCCACGCACGTCCAGGCCCCTCGACAGGCGAAGACGAAGGATGCCGACTTTCACTACACTAAGTGAGGACTTCATCTCGCCACCACAGTCTTCATCAGGCTCGCGCGCGCGGGGATTTATCGTTCTACTCTTTCCTTTATTTCGCACTTTTGTAACCCGCACGTGTTTAAGCGGGCCTTTGCATATCTTCTTCTCTCTCTTTTAGGCCTTGGGGGTGTGTTCCCTTCGTTTCGGGACCCTAGCCTAAGGCCCTTTCCCTTTGTGAACCTTATTTCCTTTCTATGAGCATGGGTGTGGGTTGTGGGCATCAAGTGGGCCCTTTCCTCTCTTGGCCCACCATGGGCTCTATAAGAGGGGAAGGGACCACCCCACAAACCCTAGCCGTCATTTGAGAAAAGAAGGATTTCCCTCTCGAGTGGCTGCTCCAGGAAGGTGAGGGAAAGGGTCCAACCGCCGACGTCGCCGCCGCCGCCGCCGCACCATCCGTGCCACCGCAGCCGCCGCCACCTCCGCCGCCACCCCTTGCCCTTACCCCGTATCGATCCGCCGCCGCCCCTGCTGCGCCCCAGTCACCGCCGCGCCCAGCTACTACAGCCGCCGCCGCGATCCGCCGCCGCCGCGCCTAGCGCCGCCCTGCCGCCTCCCATCGCCGCCGCGCCGTTGTGCCCAGCCACCGCCGTCGCAGCGCCCAGCAGCCGTCGCCACGCCCTACCGCCGCGACCCGCCGCTTCAGCCGCCGCCGCGATCTGCCGCCGCGCCCAGCGCGCCGCCGCCCCTCGCCGCCGCCGCCATCGTGCCTGGTCGCGCCGCGCGCATCGCCGCCGTCACTGCCGCGCCCGGCCGCCATCAACGCACCTGCTGCGTCCACTGCGCCGCCGTCGCCGATCAGGTCGCCACCGTCGCCGTCTCGATCCGCCACTGCCGCCGCCTCATAGCCGTCGTAGCTGCCGACCCAGTCCGCCGCAACCGCCGCCTCGATCCGCCGCCGCCGCCGCCTCCATCGCCGCCTCCTTCGCCTCCCTCGTGTCTCGCCCTGTTTACGTCGTCTCCACCAAGACGCCGTCCAAAGCGACGCCCAAATCGCCTCTGCTCCCCGATCTGCTCTGATCTCCCGTCGCCCTGCTCCGCCCACATCGCCGCTCAACGCCACCTCCGATCCGCTGCTCCCCGTGGTCGCCCAGGCCGCCGCCGCGGGTCGCCATCCGGCCACCGTCCGCCCACGGTCGACGCCCGTCCACCCCGCCTACGCCGCGGCTCGCTCTGCTCGCCGCGACCTCTGCCCCTTGGTCGTGACCGTCTGCTCTTCCGCTCCATCCACGCTGACTCGCCCCTCCATCAACCGTCGTTGCCACATCCGAACCACCTCCCTCGCCACGACCGACCGGGCTCGCGCCCCGCAGGTTAGGCACGCATTCCCTCCCTTTATTTTTGAAGTGCAATATTTCTTTCAGTATTTCCCGCATCTGTCTCCACCGCCCTCGGGCCTAGTAAGGTCGAGTGATCCTTGGTTACGGGATTGGGATCGTGGATCCGGCCGCCGGGTTGACGATCGAGCTCCCACCGACGACTCGAGGTCGCTCTCTCCCCTGCATCGACGAGCCCGGGAGGACTCCCGACCCATCCTACTCGGAGCATCCCAGGAACTCAGTGACGACGTGCCGGGAAGGTTGATTGCTTGAGTAGGACATCTAGCCATCATCACATCATTCAGACACCGTAGGCCATCCCTTCCCTAGTTCCCCCATTAGTAACCTTAGCGTCAGGCCGAGCTCATCCCTCGGTCTGGCATCACTATGACATGAATCAACCCAATTGACAATTAGATATAACATTATTTTGGGATTCATACGAATCAATTCAGTGAACTCTTTCTCTAAAGAGTACCCACTATCTATCTTTGGTGTCTCGACAACGATGGCTACAAGATCAGCCATACTCATTATATGAGTCAGATCATATAGTGGTATTCTTTCTAGATAATTCGATATCCATCTCAAAAATCTCATGAATAGGAATGTATATAACATATGTTTAAAGATGAGTTATATTTATATTATGATCACATCATAATTCACTTAGTCATTGCATATGCTCATGAACTTCATGGCAAACATAATACAAGAATGATAATGAATAAATTTCATTTCAATGAACATAAAAAAGATACATCGAAGTGTGATTGGCTAATAGGCCACATAATATCCATCACGGGCAAAATGTGCAGGCTCTAGAAGACATGTTTTGATTAGAGAGCATTGCTAGAGTGTGCTTTCATTGCGAACTCTTAGATTAGAACCATTTTCCAAAAAATCTTTTCCATTTTCTCTATCTTTTCATCAAGATTTTCATATTTCCAAACCCTAAAATCACTTTTCAACCATTGATCAATAGTTTTCAATCTTCAAAGGGAGTTCAGAGGCATTTGATTTCTCATGTACATCTTCTTCTTTTCATCAATCATCTCCACTTTCTTAATCAACAAAAAAATTACCAAGAAAATTCCACAATTTCAATCTATTAACCTTCCTCTCAATGCATTCGACCTTGACTTGGCACTACTCAAAATTTTTAAACCAAATTTGAAGGGTTGAGCATAATTTTTTATATATGCATTCACACATACAATGACCATATTTTTATTCGTATCACTTGCTCAAAAAGGAATTTGACACTTTTGAAAACTTCAAATGATTTAATCTTAGGCTGAAGTATAGAAGGGTGTGAAGATAAGTTTCTTATGCAGTGATCGTGGTGGTGAGTGATGAAACGATGTAGTGCAGTCGTTGAAACACATGGTCATCAGTCAAACAAAATTTATAATTCTGAACTCACAATAATTTCAAAATCAGAAATCAAGTACAGTGATGAGAACAAGTCAAACCACAAAGAGCACGGTTGACTTTTACTGAAAAGAGTTGACTTGGTCAAACTTAAGTCTAATTAGGGTTTTTCAAGATATAAAAATAATATATTATAAATAAAAATAGTACTAGTATATGAAGATTAAGAATTTTAAAATACATTTGAAGATGAAAAGTTAAAATTCAAGGTCAAATCATTGACTTTGACTAGACTTTGACTTTCTATAAAATCATAGAGGAAAAATGTGAGAAACTATTACGAACATTATATTTTTAGAAACTAAAGAGAAAATGGAGAATTTTGATATAAAGTTTCTGATTTTTAGAGAAGAATTAGATTTATTGTGATTTATGGAAAACCAATAAACAGAGAGTTACCGAAATTGAGATTATGGTCAAAATTGTTATATTGAATGATCAAATGATATTCAAATCTAGCACATTACCTATGAGTAGAAAGCTTACAATCAGAGGATTCCAAAGAAACCAAAATTGGTAAATTTCACCTTCTATATTTGTAATAATTTGCCCTTCAAAGTCAATGCCCAAATTCATATTGATTTTGAGCAGCAATTGGTCAAATGACAAATCAAAGGGCCAAATCGTGATGAAAATTTACGAATAAGATATTCATAGAAGGCTGATTGAACAAGCAAATCCAATGAAACCAAATTCGTTCGAATTGGACTTAAGATCCAGGAGAAATCATTGTTTGGAAATGAAAAAAACTTCTGCAACTAAATTTGGGCAAAATGACAAAAAAATTATGATTCCTAAACTCTAATTACCTGTCTAAATCTAATCTATAAATCTCTAAAATGCAAGGATTATGAAAGAATCACACTACAACCCAATTGACGTGAAGATTAAACCTCAAATTGCTTTGATTGCTGAGAATATATCTGATTCCTTCTTCGTCATGATTTCGGCGTTCAAGGGGCAGTTTCCAAATGTTTTTCTCACTATTTTCTTGATTAACTTACCTCAATCCATGCATGATTGAGTCTAGAATGCAAAAGAATCATGAAGAACTAAAGATCTTGCTGCAGAAAATGCTTAATTTCATGCTTAATCAATTGTTACATTTCTGTAAAAGATTACATTGATTTATAGAAGAATTCCCGGTTGATATCCGAACCGTCCATTTTGCTTAAGAGCTTAAACGGCTCAGATGAAGCCACATAATGCGCGATAAGTGGTTCTCGATCCCACGACACGGGCCCACTTCCTCCTTGATTTTCTCCGTTTGATCTTCATCGGAGCGTCTACAAGCACTCGTGTGTCGCTCTTTCATTCGCTGAATACAAGATTAATTCGCAGCCGTTAGATTTCACTAATGCGATCAACGGATGTGAATTTATCACGTGTGTCTGATCACGATCTGGTGGACAGAAATCTACTAGATCAACGAGCACCAATTCGTGCGCTTGAATCCAACGTCACGTGCATTGTCGTGTCGCCTATGTACATGAAGAAATGTTTAGTCCCACATGGAAGAAAAAAAAGGAGAATCACGCCGATATAAGGGCAAACGCCCTTATCGCCTTGCGTCTCCCACTAGGCCTAGTATGCCCCCCTTTTCACTCTATTGGGCCCACTATACCCATGGGCCCAATAAGCTTAGCCCACTTCCTTCGCACCATGTAGGCGTCCGCGTGAGTTTGTGTCGGCCCAAGTGGCGCTGCCATGTCAGCTCTGTGTTGCCATGTCAGCATCACATGGGTCTCATGCTTAATAAACCCTTTTTTGTATTTTTTTGGTATTTAAAATTTTTGAAAAATCAAAATAAAATCTAGAAAAATATATAAACTTTAGAAATTCATAACTTTCGATTGAAAAAGCCTTTTTGACTCAAATTTTCTCCATTGGATCACAAATTTCTTTTTCATTAATCCGAAGCCACCTGAAAGATAGATTTTAACAAGAAAATATGATGAATTCAAAATAATATTAACTTGACTTTAAAAGCCAAATTAAGTCAACCCCTCAAAGTTGACTTCTGATTCATCCCATCATTCTCTTCTTCTAATCATCCACTAAAGTCAAAAAAAAATGCTTAATTTCAAGTTTTTTGACCTTAAAAAAGGTTAATTATCAATAAAGCACATAGTTAACCCTAAATAATGCAAAAATGTGGACTTTAGTAAAATGGCATACCAATGTGAAAATTTTATTAAACTATGATAACATGTAGCATAATTACATAAGATAATCATTAATTTCAGTTAATTATAATGAAAAATAAGAGTTAAATATGCATGCTATCAGTGAGTTTATTTCTAAGGAGTTCAAAGTCTTCTATGAAGTCAACAACATTCAGAGGCAGTTGACTGCCCCATATACTCCACAACAAAATGGAGGAGTGGAGAGAAAAATAGAACCATTCTAGGACTAGAGAGGAGCATGTTGATGAGAGAAAAATTTCTTCTTGAATTATGGGGAGAATTTGTGAATACATGTATGTTTTAAATTGGTCTTCTACAACAAGTTTGAAAGGTGAAACTCCCTATCAATGATTGAATGGAAGGAAGCCAAATATTAAGCATGTGAGGTATTTGGTATAGTTGTGCATGTGAAGTCAACTAGGAAACAAAGTAAGATTGAAGATCATAACAAGAGCATGGCTTTTTTAAGCTATGAAGTTGGATCAAAATCATATGGATGCTTGGATCCCGCTACATTCAAAGTGGAAATAATTTTTGAGATGTGATTTTTCAAGATTCAAAGAGGTAGAAGTTTGAGAACCAACTAATGAGAAAATCATCTCCTTCACTTATACAAATAATCTTTTTGTCACAAGTTTTTAGAATCTATGAGAGAAGTGTTGGAAACTAGAATTATGCATCATGATTCATTAGAATAATCATATTGATAAACCGGAATTAAACACATACCTGGATTCACCGGATTGATCTTCATCAATGTAGATTACTGAATCGGAGAATAGTCTTCTTGAATATCCCTGATGTAACCTCCTGATCTCTAGAGGAAATGGGATTCTCTCTTGAGGGTTATAAGCATCAGGTTATCCAAGTGGACTATGGCCTCCTATTTATAGGAATAGAGGAAAGCTTAAGCCTCTAATCAGTCATTAGACAGCCCATTAATGACTAATGACTGATTTACTACCTCTACACATAATTAACCTCCACACACATAAATGAATGTCGTAATCCCCAGATTAAACATAATTGAATCACTTAATGGGATTATAATGATAGCTAATCCACAATAATTCATAACTATGTCCACTTAATGAGATTAGATCTAACAAGAAGAAGATGTGGGTGGAGCTTCAATAAATGAAGACTCAAGAAATGTTGATCAAAGTCATCCTACAGGTTCAAATGGGAAGTGGACTTTGGTCAAACCACTGAAATAGATTAAACCAATTGGAGTGATGTGGATATATAGGGTAAAAAGAGACTTGTGGTAAAGGGCTATTCTCAAATATATGGAGAGGATAATGATGAAGTTTTTTCACCTATTTCAAGGTTTTAATCAATTCAAATTCTACTAGGCATTGCAGTTCACGTTGATTGGGAATTAGATCATTGAGAGGTAATATTAGTTTTCTTAAATGGTGAAAGTGAAGAGGAAATTTTTACCACACTGTCTAAGGGTTTTATGATAAAAGGAAAGGAAGACTGTGTCTTAAGGTTGAAGAAGGCCATGAATGTTGATGAAAATTTCAAATTAATGAAGTGTTGGTGCAAATTGGATGTGTCAGAGGTAGAAATGACCATGTTGTGTACAACATTACTCGTTGAAGTTTATGCTAATGATTTTATCATTACTAGATTAATAACATCTCATTAATAAGACTAGTCACTGCGTATGAAAAATATTAGACCCACATTAGATAAAGTTTTTACAAAATAACATTTTAAATAATTGGATCCATTAAGACAATCACATGTTATTAACTTGATTAAAAAAACTAATATTGCCCTTTCAAAACTATGTGTTATGACCAGGCTCGATGTGGCTTGATAACATGCAATCTTAACATGATAAAACATGATTATTAATGCAATTTAAGGCATAAAACATTACATTTATGTGCATGTTATCATACTTTGAGTGCATTTCTATCATTCTATGCATATTTATGTCATAATCTCAAAATGCACTAAATTAGGGTTAATTATGATGAATTAATAATAAATAATTTTATAACCCATCTTTACTTGAGATTATGAATGGTTTTTAAAGTTAAATAATGAGAGAAATCATATTTATGAACATTCATTTAATTTTCTAAAGTTAAAATCTTAAAGAAATAAATGTATTTTTGAAATATAAATTAAATCTCTTGTTATTTAAATATTTTGAATTTTTAGAATGATAGATAATTAAATTTCAGATCCAATGAAAGAAATTTGGATTAATTTGGAGTTATATATTAAAAGATATGATTTTTACAATTTTAGGGATTTTTTCTGGATTTTTCCTAATTTTTCTGATTTAAATTTCTATTTAAAAACGTTAAAAATAAATATAAAAAAAGTAAAAAGCGCGCGGGGCCCGCGCGGGTGCGACGTGGCACGCAAGGCCACGTGGCAGAGCCACGCGGACCCGCGCAGCGCGCCCACGTGGCGCGATATATACTATATATTTATTTATTGATCATATATAAATGGTTCTTTGTCCTTCCCTATATGGGAAGGGTCATACCCGTATAGATCGTCGGGTATTATAAACCCGACGATCGCTTATTTATTTCTCCGTGTGGGACTAAATCCCACACTTTACTTACCTTGCAGGCGACGTGGCGCGACGACGGGCGTTAGATCTCGCCGACGGGCGATCGACAGGCGTCGATCACGTGAGCGCCGGACCACTGATCGGGGATCAACGCACGTGTGTAAAACCGTTATTATAACGGTCGGATTAGCTGCGACGTGGCAGCATCTCATGGCGCGATCAAATGAAGACGTGGTACACAGGAGACCAAAGAACACGTGTCTTAAAAGCCGCGTTATAACGGTCCAGATTGCACGCGATCAAACGCATCCCAAGCGTTAGATCGCGATCTAACAGATGAGCCTTCACGCGTTTTATAACGCATATCGCAAGATCCAATCGGGAGCGTCCGTTCGAGATCGTACGACCCATCTTCAATCGTAACGGTTCGCCGTTACAAATGCATCGCGACCGTTGATGAAGCCTCAATTACATCGATCGGACGGTTACGATTTTTCGCCCCTATAAATAGACGAGTTCTTCGTCGTTCTATGTATTCGAGGAAGATTTTCACTTAATCGACCTATCTACACCCTTCTTTTCTTGAATCTCTCATGTGTAATCACTTCTAGACTCGATTCCGCGTCCATGGAGTGTTTATATGTGAGATTTCGTCGGTCGCATGAGGAGAATTTGTCTCTTGAACTCCGATTATCACGTTTGAATTCGCGGAACAAATAGCCGTTGATCCGGCGATTAATTGGATCAATTCAAGCGTTATTTCGGGTTAGAAATCATCTTTTCCCTCTTATCTATCGTCATGTAGCACCAATTTGTAATTTAGGATCTTAATTTAGCTTAATTTAGATTTTAATTTCTGTTTATGTTCATCGCGATTCCGAAAATTTCTCTCCACTTCAAATTTCGATTTCTCCGCGAAATCAAGTCCAAATTCAACGATTCTTGATTCCGTGGATTCTTTTTGAAGTTATCTTTCTAAATCCACCATTTTCCCTAATTTCTCACCTCAATTCATTGTCCAATTTGACCAAATTCTAAAAGATATCTCAAAAATACCTAAATTCCCTGTGGATTCGACCCGTATTTACCATTATACCCCTCAATTCTCTCTTAATTCTCCAAATTGGTAAGTTCAGTATTATTTTTGACACAAGACCGTGTGAAATCGACGACCTCGCGGTCTCGTCGCGTCATGGCTCCATGCCTTTGCACCACATGTTTAGCAATAGCATATCAGCGTATCAAGTCAACACACGTAAATAAACCTAATTTTGGATTTAGAAAATGTTTCAAAAAGTCTAGAAAATCTTTCAAATATAAAAATTGTTAGAAAAATCATAAAAATTCTTTAAAATCCAAAAAGTGTTAAAAAATTAAAAAATTTATAGAAAGCCCCCGGATCTTCAAATATTCTTATCTTTTCATACAATTGCCTGCATTTTCATCATTTTGATCCTCTTTTTGTCTTCTTTTTTATCACATCCCTTAAAAATATGCTAATACGCTATACAAATTAATTTCTTGTTTAAAGCCCACTTGTTTCCTTCACATAATTGCCCCTATCATCCTTCATTCATACCCTACGATCATGGAACTCATAGAAAACAAGATTAATTTAACTTTATTTGACATCTAAAAAGGTCAAACATCTTTAATGTGTACAATTACTTGCATTTTAATGCAAATTTGGCTCATGGATGATATGAAATGATGAATGGGAAATTTCCATTAAAAAATAACATGCATAGTAATTATGTGAAGTATGTTTTAAAATCATTGAAGAATAATGAATTAAACACATTAAAATACATTTTCATCAAGAGTTTAAGTGAAGACACACCTACTATTGATGAGGGTAGGGGAGGGAGGATATGAATGATGCTTTTAAACTTATGAATGTGAAGAATTTCACTGATCCATATGAATTTAGTGTAAAAAGAATCCCAAAAAAAGGAGGGAAAGATGATTTAGAAGGTGAGAAGGCTCAAAAGAGTGATAAGGAGCCAAATAAAGTATCCCCAGACCCTAAGGATTACATGCCACCAATCCCATTCTTGAATGCTTTGAAATAGGATAATGAAGAACCTAGTGATCTTAACCTCCTATAAGTATTTATGAAAGCTATCATTACTATTCCTCGATGCTATTAAAAAATTTTGAAGGGTATTCGTACACCCTCTAGGAAACCAAATGAAGTCCATCTTTATAAGAGTGTGAGTTCTGTATTATTGAATGATATCTCAAGGAAAAGGAGAGATCCCGAAGCCCCATTAATTGTATATGAAAAAGAAGGAATGCTATTTAACAAATCTCTTCTAGATTGGGGAGCTAATGTGAATGTTAAACCTAAAGCTCTTTATGATAAGTTTAAATTTATAGATATAGAGCCTATTATGTTATAATTGCAGAAAGCTGATGGATTATTAGTCATTTATTTAAATATATTTTATGTAAAAATATTTATAATTCCTCACTTTGTATAATGGTAAAGTATCACTTGATGCTATTGACGAGATTAAATCGTATGGTCGTTGAATGCACACGAATTAGTGTCAAAATAAAGTCCTAATATTACCAATTTATGATTAATCAAAGTAATTAATTAGTCTAATGGTAATTAAGGGTCGAATCCACGGAGAATTAGGGAATTTTGAGAGATATCTTTGAAATTCGGTCAAATCGGACGATGAATTGAGGTTAGAAATTGGGCGTTCTAGTATATTAAGAAAGATAACTCAAAATCGAATCCACGGAATTAAAAATCAGGTGATTTGGTGGAGAATTCGAAGAGAAATCAAAGTTTGAAGATAGGAGATGATTTCGTTTCGAAAAACGATTAAAAACCGAAATTAAATCTAAATTAAACTAAATCTATGATTCTAAAACTAAAATTAATGCTAAATGATGAAAGATTATAAAGAATTCACCCAACCTAACCCAAACTAGCCTTCGAAATGATCCAATTAATCGCCGGATGCAAGGCTATTCATTCCGAATTTTCGAAGACGAAGATGGAGTTCATGATGTAAATTCTCCCTTCTCTTTCAATAAAATCTTGATCTTAAGCATTCAATCGACGCGGAAATGAGACTAGAGTGCTCTTGAACAAACGGGACGCGATTTGGAGTTGTACACAAGGAGTATTTTGGATTTGATCGCGAACAGTTCTTCACGTCGCGAAGAACAACTTAAATAAAAACGAAATCGATTTTGAACCGTTGGATGAGCTGTTGATCACGATCGACGGCTCCGATCGCGCGCCGATTGACGAATCGACGCCTCCTCATAATGACCGTCCGATCATCGATCGAGGCTCACGATTTGATTTCATCACGTAAAGAAGAGGGCTTCGATCGTCGATCGTCCGTTGGATTTTGATCCAACGCTCGTGATGTGCTTGATGAGTCTATCGATCGCGAATGATCTTAACCGTCCGAACTTGTGATCGACGGTTGTGTTCAATTCACTTATTCCGGTTTTAGCGCACGTGTTGAATTCCTGATCGCGTGGACTGACGAGACGAGACCGCGAGGTCGTCAATTTCAAGCGGTATCGCGTCAAAAATAATACCGAACTTACCAATTTGGGGAATTAAGAGAGGATTGAGGGGTATAATGGTAAATACGGGTCGAATCCACAGGGAATTTAGGTATTTTCGAGATATCTTTTAGAATTTGGTCAAATTGGACGATGAATTGAGGTCAGAAATTAGGGAAAATGGTGTTTTTGGAAAGAAGACTTCAAATCGATTCCACAGAATCAAGAATCGATGAATTTGGACTTAATTTCGCGGAGAAATCGAAATTTGAAGTGGAGAGAAATTTTCGGACGTTGAAATCGTGATTTTGGATGAAATTCTATGAAATTGAAATCTAAAACCTAATCTAAACGAAAATTAAAGATAATAGGAGGATAATTGAGGTAAAACCACTTCCACTAAACCCGTTTAGCGATCAAAACGAGGTGATTAAGCCGATTAATCACCGAAATCGTCAAAAATCGTCACGCCGAGCTTCAAGCGTCGATTTCTCCCTCGATTTTTCCACCAAATCTCGATTTCTACCCCTCCATGGATGCGGAATTGAGAGAGGAGGAGGAAGAGATCGAGAGAAACGAGTGAGAGAGGTGTCTAGACAGTCAATTTCATTGAAAACTCACTCGAATACATAGAACGACGAAGAACAAGGCTATTTATAGCCCAAATTGGGCGAAACCGTCCGATCAATGCGTTAGGCTTGATCGACGGTTCAGATTAACCGTTTAATAGGTGAAACGTTATGAATAAATAGTGGCCGTCGGATTGTTGATGGACGCTCCAGATTAGGCCACGTGTGAGGCGTTATAAAACGCCTAGAAACGGTGCCCGTTAGATCGCGATCTAACGGCTGAGATGCGGTCCGCGTGGATGCATCTCGACGTTATAACTCCTGGAAAAACGCACATGTTTGATTGATCTCCCCGTGCGCCAGGGGTCCACGCGATCGACGCCATGAGATGCTGCCACGTCGCATAGATCATGACCGTTATAACTAGCCCAATCAAGCACGTGTTGATTTGATCGATCGTGGTCGATGCTCACGCGATCAACGCGTGAGATCAAAGCGCTCATTTGATCCGACGATTCTCCTCGCGCCACGTCACCTGAAACAGAGTGTGGATTAGTCCCACACGGAGGATGATTTTGAAACCGTCGGGTTTAAATAACCCGACGGTTTATATGGGTATGACCTTCCCCATATAGGGGAGGACAAAGACTCCTTTTATATATGATAACTTAAAATATATATGATATATACATGCGCCGCGTAGGCGCGCTGCGTGGGACCGCGTGGCGCTGCCACGTGGCCTTGCGTGCCACGTCGCATCCACGCGGGCCCCGCGGCCATATTTTTAATTTTTATTTATTTATTTTTTATTAAAAATCGAAAATAAAATCATAGAAAATTCAGAAAAATACAGAAAAATCCCTAAAAATTCTAAAAATCATATCTTTTAAAATACAACTCCAAATTAATCCAAATTTCTTTCATTTGATCTGAAATTTAATTATCTATCATTCTAAAAATTCAAAATATTTAAATAACAAGAGATTTAATTTATATTTCAAAAATACATTCATTTTTAAAAGATTTTAACATTAGAAAATTAAATGAATGTTCATAAAAATAATTTCTCTTATTATTTAACTTTAAAAACCATTCATAATCTCAAGTGAAGATGGGTTATAAAATTATTTATCCTTAATTCATCATAATTAACCCTAATTTAGTGTATTTTGAGATTATGACATAAATATGCATAGTATGATAACATGCACATAAATGTAATGTTTTATGCCTTAAATTGCATTAATAATCATGTTTTATCATGTTAAGATTGCATGTTATCATGGACCGCGTGTACACGCGATCAACGCACGATCTTCACTGGACTTTGATCGAACGCTCCACGTTAATCCTGCAAATAGCTTTTAGTCCCACTTGGAAAAAATGAAATAACATTTCACGTATAAAACCTACGCGAGTTAAGGGCATTTAGAAGTTTTTCCCCTTATACACGGGGGACCCCTATATATATATTATTAATCTATATAAGATGATGCGTATACGCGTCATCCATGCCACGCGTGCAGGCGCGCGTGTCCACGTGGCACTGCCACGTGGACTTGCGTGCCACGTCGCGTCCACGTGGGCCCGCGCAATAAATTAATTTTTTATATTTTTTTAATTATTTTAAATCATTTAAAAATCGAAAATAAATCAAATTAAATTCAGAAAAATTCGAGAAAAATTCTATAAATTTGTAAAAATCATAACTTTCAAAATATAACTCCAAATTAAGTCAAATTTGTTTTGTTGGATTCAGAATTGAATAATCTATAATTATAAAAAGTCAAATTATTAAAATAGTAAGAGAATTAATTTATATTAATTTTATACATTTATGTATTATATAAAATAAATGCATATAAATACATAAATGTAAATAAAAGTCTTTTCTCTTATATTTTCATCTTTAAAACATGATTATGATCATAAATATAATTAGGATTAAAAATTATAATGTCTAATTATGAATAATAACCCCTAAATTGATGTATTTTAAGATCATAACATGAATTTACACCAAATGATAGAAATATGCTAAAAAGATGATAACATGCATACATTTATAATGATTAATGCATTAATTTGCATTAATAACTATGTAGTTACATGCATAAATAGCATGTTATCAGCTATCACAAAAATTTGAAGGGTATTTGTACACCCTCTAGGAAACCTAATGAAGTCCATCTTTATAAGAGTGTGAGTTCTGTATTATTGAATGATATCTCAAGGAAAAGGAGAGATCTCTAAGCCCCATTAATTGTATATGAAAAAGCAGGAATTCTATTTAACAAATCTCTTCTAGATTGGGGAGCTAATGTGAATGTTAAACCTAAAGCTCTTTATGATAAGTTTAAATTTATAGATATAGAGCCTATTATGTTAGAATTGCAGCAAGCTGATGAATTATTAGTCATTTATTTAAATATATTTTATGTAACAATATTTAAAATTCCTCACTTTTTATAATGATAAAGTACGGGTTGAATCCTCAAGGAACCTAGGTAATGAGATTAGCGCTTTTAGGGAGTAACCATAGTATTTCTGGAAAAAATAATGGTAGAAGGGATTTTTGGAGAATTATGGAAAGATAAAGAATTAGAATATGGTATGAACAAAATAATAAAATAGATATTTATATTCTATGAAAAATAATGATAAAAGTATTCAGATGATAATGATGGAATGGAAAATGATGGACAAATGGTGAAAAAATAGGAAATTGAGTAATCAAGAAATCAAGTAAAGATTAGAGTTTATTTGAAGAAAAGAGAACAAATCTAAAGATCTAAAAAGGGAAATAGGGTTCACACTATCCAAGGAGCACATTACAAGAGAATCATATTTAAATCCTCATACAAACCCCAGTTTTCTAATGCCAGTCCTAGGTTGGGTGATGCTAGACTCGTTACGATCTTGATCCTTTGCTTAATCATGCCTCCATAACAAACTTGAACATCAAACAATGCCAAGCTTTAGCATAAGCCTCTCCTTTTCCTTCTAGTAGCCTAATGCTAAGAGAGAGCCAAAAAATAACAAAAAATGAAGAAGAAGGGTCTTTAATATGTTAGGTTAAAGGCTCTCCTAGATTCATGGCAGAGATTTAGTATTTTTTAGTGCCACGACCATAACCACCCCCTAAGGAGGTGCGAGAGTCCCTCCTACGGAGGTGGGCTCCAAAACTACCTCCTTAGGGAATGGGTCTCTATGAGATGGTAACTTGATCACTTCCCTAAGAGGTGGGCTTACTTCTCTCTCCTCCTATAAATAGGGATTCTTGACATTCTTTCAATCTCACCATCTTGCATAGAGATCAACAAATGTATAAAATTTTAATGATTTGATCATGGAATTATAAGAAATGAAGGATGAGTTTCATAATTATTTTCATCCATCTATCTTAGAACTAATTTCTTCATCATTTTTTTTCCTGGTTGTTATGATATTCCACGACATTCTTGTCATGGAATTCTTGAACTGTTTGCTTCAGCTCTATCAAACTCAAGACATTTTTCACTTCTTCCAATTACAGGATCTGGTGTATCAAAATCAGTGTCTAGGATGACACCTCATAGTCGTTTCATCATCTTCTAATCCAACAACCAATTTTCAAATGTATTTCTGATTGTCATAGCATTCATCATTGAGTTTTTCTACTTCATGCCACTGCTTTTCTTGAATTACTTTAATTTTCCAGGATGGGCCATTACAGTCTTGAACCGTTTGCTTCAACTCTGTCAAATATATGTCAAAAGTCCTAGATTATGTTTTCATTTGTGAGAACATCGACGATTTTAATGAACTTTCTTAGTTGCTCGTGGGATCATTCTATCAATTCATGCACAATGGAAGGATCTTAGATTTCAAATTAGTGAATGTCGGCTGGTCTCCCGCTCCCAAAGCCTCACTCAGCACGTCATCTGGCACATTCCAAGTTTTCCTCTCTGGCTGCCCGTGAGACTAGGCTAATCTTACATTGATCACACCTTCCATGCACATCGAAGTCTAAATCCTTTTTTACAACTTCCACGTGCACTTACGATGGTGATGTAATGCCATGTACGACATCAACTAGGAGAGAGATCTGTCTAAGTGGAGTAAACGATGATGGAGAAAACAGAGAGCTCTGTCTATCAAGAATCGCAGAAGAAATGAAGATAACAGAGAGGAGTTAAATGAGGGACAGGATGTCTAGAACTTAATGACAAGGGGCCCATCAGAATTCATCCTGATCTGCCTAAGTGGGTCAGGTAAGGAAAACTTGATAACAGGGTTCCCCCTCTGGGTCTGGAATTAGATTTAGTCTGGATTCGTTCCTTTCTCTCTTGGTTGTCGCTATTCTTTAGTCTCTCAACATTTGAGTTCTAAACTCTCAAGTTATATTGGCTACGTACTATCCCCGCACAAAAATCGACCACAATCTCGATTCAGATTACGAGCTCTGATACTGTCATGATCCAACAGAAAACTTCTCTGAAAACCATCTCCTACAGATGACGCAGAACGAACGAAAACTTCTCAGAGTGAAATGCATCCCGCATGTCCATCAAAGGTAAACACAACCGTCATAACCTGCAGAAGAGAGCGACGAAAGATCTCTCAGAAAGAACGGCGAAAATATAATGCCGCCACCAGTTAGAAGACTTACTCGGGTCAGTCTGAACGACCAGTCCAGAGTTCATGAAATGACAGTTCCAGTGGTTCCTCCCCATAGTTTGATAGTACATGTTCATGGCTACGGAAGCGTGGTTAATGAGCGTATTGGGGGATCCACAAGCGGACCCGCCACGAATAGCGGTGCAGTCGACGTGGTTGCACGCGAAGTCGATGTTCTCCTGCAGAGCTGCCTCTTCCGTTGATGGCTTCGCCACGCACCAAGTCTTGACCTTCTGCAACTATGATTATAACCTGACAAAGCCCTTGAGAAATAAGATTATCTGGTATCAAGATTTTCCTCACCTGTGCTTCAGGGAATTTGTTTCCTTTAGGGCTATCCGCTGCAAGACGAAGACAGAACAAAGACACAGTAAGTGGGCGGTAAATGAAGAGTGAAGGGACTAAGTCGGAGAAGGGGATAACCAGGAGGTGAGGTGGCAGCTCCGAAGTACAGGAACAGCAGCAGAAAGAGGGGAGAGGAGAAACGAAACGCCATGGCTAGGGAGAACTTGATGTGGCGGAAGGGTTTAAAATAGCGAGAATAAAGTGCGGGGCAGACTCAACGGCTATATTGGTCAGCTTTTTCCCGAGTCTTGTCGGATTGTGAGAGCAGTCAATCCGTCGCAGACTGTGATAATTTTTATCAGAGAAAAGATGAGCATCCACCCTCGCGAGGAAGAAGACAGACCCTATACGGTGGACACCCCCCAATCCAAACGGTGTGCTGTTCCTGCGGATAATCGTACCTATCCTGCTCCATTACTATGAGCATCCACCCTCCCGAGGAAGAAGAAAGACCAGACATACTGTGGACATGTTTATATGAGTATGGTTATACACGACGAGGTGGAACCCATTGGGTAAAATTCGTAATATCCCCCCCCAATCCATACGGTGTGCTGTTCCTGCGGATAATCGTACCTATCATTCGACCATCAGCCGACTTTCTCCGAACTTTTTGTGTGCGGGTCCCACTGAAATCGTCACGATGGGAGAACGACCCCACTGAAACGCATGTCTAGAGAGCAGCACGGGCCCCAATGGATGTAGTATGGTAATCCTTCGGTCTTACGACTCTATCATACCCATTAGAAATAGGCGTCGAGAAAAAATCGTGAAACCAAACTCCGGCAGGGTTGAAATTTAGACTCGTCGATGCTTAAGCCTCAGCCGTCGGATCAGTGAGTCCTGCAATTACAAATTTTACATTTTCTATCTTTGAGATAGAGAGATCAGCGAGCGAATCTTTCCAGATGAGGAGGTCCCCGCGGTGTGGTATTCCCCTGCAATCTCGGGTATATCGTGCGCCTTTCTTTTCTGAGTGGACACTGGGATCCACTCTCCCGACAGCACACCATACGCGCTCCCAATCCATCTTTTATGTAATTTTCATCCCGCGATGAATGACAGCTGGTAACCAGAAAGCAAGAGAGAGAAACTCGAGCAGAGAGACTGGAAGAAAGATCGGCAACACCGAGGGTTAGAGAGAGAAAGACTACAGCCGCCATGGAGAGCGCAGCTACTCCGGGAGGCTACGCGGACTCGATCGACTCTCTATCGCCGAGATCGAGAGGCGGGGAATCCTGGGACGAGACCTTCCCGTCGGGGACGGCTACGGCGGCGCAACCGCAATCCGGCGGCGGCGCTAAGCTCCGGCTAATGTGCAGCTATGGCGGTCAGATCGTGCCTCGGCCGCACGACCGCACTCTCTGCTACCTCGGCGGCGAGACTCGGATCGTGGTCCTCGATCGCCACGCAAACCTTTCCGATCTGCAATCCCGACTCGCACGCTACGTCGGCGGCCGCAATTTCTGCCTCAAGTACCAGCTCCCTTCCGAAGACCTCGATTCCTTGATCTCCGTCACGACGGACGAGGATCTCGAGAACATGATCGAGGAGTACGATAGAGTAGCGGCCGGCTCCGGCTCTGCCAAGCCGTTACGCCTCCGCCTCTTTATTTTCCCTTCAAAGCCAGAGTCGACCGGCACAGCTTCCTCGATCGGGTCCCTGATCGATGATTCGAAGTCGGAGACCTGGTTCGTCGACGCGCTGAACAACGCAATGCTCGGTCGCGGTCGATCCAGCGCCGATTCCGTCAATTGTCTCCTCGGAATAGATGAATCAAAAGCCTCCACCGTTAATCAGGACTCGGAAATCGTGGGGAAGATTATGGGAGGCAGTAGACAGGAGATCCACTCAGTTCCTGATTCGCCGATGCTGGGTACCTTTTTTTCTTCTTTTGGGTCGGCGTCTTCTACTCCGTCTTTATCGAACCTTCCTCCTATCCGCGTTCGATCCGACGATGTGGCACCCGATCGGAGGACCATCGGTGTCGGATTGGAGGAACCCTTCGCGCAGATCAGTTTCTCTGATCAGAAGCCGCTGCAGCAACAGCAAAGTCAACAGCAGGTGGATATCGAGGGGTTGAATTCCGGTCTCCTGCATCATCCTCCTCCTCCTTCGCAGTTGATTAACATTGTCCCGATGGCGGAAAACCCTGTAATTTCTAAGATCATCCCCACTGATGACGACAAACCGGATCACATTTTCCGGAAATCTTCTCCTCTTCATCCGCAACTGCAGCAGCAGCAGCAACAGCAGTTACAAAATCAGTCGCCTAAACCAGTTGGAGCTCTAGATTTATCTGGAACTGCGGATGGGGTTACTGCCAGGTATGTTCTAGCATTATCCCAATTTCCCTGCTTTCTTGGTCGATGCAATTTATTTATCCTAATGCGTATGCCTAGATCTGGGTTCTATCAAGAAAGGCTCCCTCCTGTTGCTGCTGCTGCTACATCAGACCCCAACCAGGTAAACGAGAAAGGTTACTTGCTTCAACAGCAAGCAATCTCTCTCCCTGTTCAAGCTCTAGAGCAGATTCAGCCGCAGCAGCAACCATCGCAGCAGCAGTTTCTGCAAGCCAGCCCTCACCTCCTCCACCATGCTGGTGGGACAATGCTCCCCATCGGCCATTACTATCAACCGCAGCTTCTGCAAGATCCACACGCCTACAATCCTCAGATTCCCATGTACTTCCTCCCCGTCCGGCAGAATGCTGCCATGCCTGTGCTACCCACCGGCAGCGGTCCAGCTAAGCAGGAGCTTGCCACGGGCAGCATCTATAGCGCGGCCTCTGCAGCACCTCCACAGCTCAGCCACCAGTTCGTCGGCTATCCCTCCATGCATCATTCTCGACCTCAGTCAAGCCCAGCATATGCCTATGAGCAGATTTACTACACAACGACAGCGGCAGCGCCGACTTCTGCCTCTACCCTTCCTCCGCAGTACCAGCAGCCTGCTGATCCCAAGCAAGGGAAAGCTTCGTAGAAGAGGAAGAAGATGCAGGAGCTCAATTATCCAAGTACATAATGGTGGTATATAGCATAGAGGTATGTATAAATGCCGTCTTTCTGTCGAGATTTTAGGATTTCTTGGAGTGATTGTTGGTGTGTGGTTTCTTCCTTGGTTGGTTGTATCTTTACTATAATAAGGATGCAAAGACGGTCTGGTTTTCGGATCTTCTTCCTTTGTTACCAATAATGTTAATTTCGTCAGACTTGTGTTCTAGAAGTTACAAGGATTTTCCGAGATGACTTTGTCCACGCGTTGACTTTGCCATGAGGTGTTGACAACCTGTCGCTCGTTGATGTGCGCACGCTAGAGCGGATTCATGGTGGTCGGGTTCCCGTTGCCTGGAGACTCCATTTCAAGGAGCATGAGTGACTTCTGCCTCTGGTATCTGTTCCTCTTCGCCGCTATGGCTGGCACGAGAGAGAGATAGCGAGTTAGAGAGAGTGAGACGGGGAGAGAGAGAGAGATGTTATCGTCAGTGGATGCCATGGAATATGGTAAAGATGGCCCGATGTGGACGTAATCTACGCTGCTCTGATCCTTCTCTCTCCCTTTTTCTCACTCTGTGTTTTCTTGCTATCTCCTCCTTTTTCTGGGTTTCTCTCTCTACTGGTTTGGAGAAAGAGAAGAAAAGGGTTAGAAAGCTTACACATAAGATCTTGCGAGGGCGCGAAATCGTACTCGTGGCTCCTCTTTCTGACACAGCAAAAGTAGAAGACGAGGAGGAGAGAGAAGAAGACGACGGCACCGGCCACTCCAAGGGCGATCTTCCCACTGGCCGACAGCCCACCTCTGCTCCAGAACAACGGGCACGCCGGCAGAGATGGCACTCCACAGAGCCCCATATTCCCCGTCAAACTGTTCATCAGTTTACAAACTTTACTCACATGTAAAAAACATATCACCGAAGTTAAGACATGCAAGTACATGTCACGCTGCATTTATTGCACGTACTCTATCACCCCGCCGTGAACCCCGATCGAGTAGAGCTTCTCCGGTACTTGCCCTTCTAGCCTGTTCCCGTTTAGGAGCCTGTTTTGGAGAGAGAGAAACAGCTTCCATAGAGACAGAGAGATAGAGAGAAAGCTTCTAGAAATAGAAAGTGAAAGAGAGTTACACTAATTCGAGGCTGGGAGAGCCCAAAGAGCTGGGGATGCCACCAGTGAGCTGATTTCCAGACAAATCCCTTTTTAAAGGAAAACAATTTACAGCGGAAATTGAATATTAAAATTAATTTCATCCAAATCATAAGTAAATATTGTGCACGAGCATAGGCTGAGGCGAGAGAAAGGGTATAATAACTGACAATTTGGCAAGAGATGGTTGGTTGAGACCCTCTGGCAGTGATCCTTCCAGGTAGTTCGAGCTCAAGTTCCTTTGGAGAGATTTAAAAGAATTATCAGAAAATGCAGAGATATAAATAATTACAATGAAAGAAGCCACGGTCCGATTGGTGCTCACAGGTACACCAAGTCTGACAGATCACTGATCCGGTCACTGATGAAACCTCTCAATCCTTGGCTGCCCAGGTCACTACGACATTACAGGTACATTAGATGATGATTGTGAAGATGATGATGATAATGACGACAAATAAGAATCATAAAAAAGACATTGATGATGATGATGATGGTGATAAAAAAGAATGTAAATATAGTGGTGATGATAAACAAGAATCATGAAGAAGAGGGTGATGATGATAACCAAGAACATAAATAAGATTGATGATGAATAGGATCGATAAATGATGATCATGATAAATAAGAATGATGATGAACAGGAACAATGAAAATGACGGTGATGATAAATAAGAATGATGATGATGATGATGATGAATAAGAATGTTGATTATGATGGCGATGAACAAGAACGATGATGATGGCAGTGATGACGAAGAAAAAAAGAATTATGAGGAGAAAGGTGATGACAATCGAAATGAGTCGGGAGAAAAAGTAGAGATGATTAATGATGATGGCAAACTCACAGCTGAGTAATAACAAGCACCCGCCCATCCTTGCTCCGATGGCAAGTAACCCCTTCCCAAGCATCCCACGCAGTAGGCGCACAGGGATCCCCATTCCATCCCATCCTGTCTGGAACACGCAGTGATTTCTTCAACTCCTCTATTGTAGCCACTACAAGAAAACGCCCATTAAAATCACCTAGCAGCCAACCATCCCTTACGTCATCATCATCATCATCATCCATCCATCTATACCTTGTTTTTTATCCGTGCTTAAGTCCACAGGAACCATAGCATAATTCTCTAGCCCACATATCAGAGGCAACCCCACAATTCCCACAAGCTTCACGCTCAACGGCGTGCTAGTTAGATTCCTCGCAGTGTGCTGCAACTTCAGCGCAGTGAACCCACCAACCTGCTTAAATACATCAATACTCGCAACCTTCTCCTTGTTCACATACACATCAAAAATCCTCTGGCCCGGAGACTTGACCATGGGATCAATCTCCGCAAAATGAAACCACATTAAGTAATCCAGCCGCGTATCCACTGGCAGAAGATACTCCAAAGTTGATTCCCCCAGTGCTGCCGTCTCATACAACCGCGGGGGGAAGAAATTTGGCTGCTGATTAGACCCAAGAACCAATTTTTCCGATCTCAGGACTTTGAATTTACTTGAAGCCCTCAAATACACCTCCCCGGACTGCCAAACTCTCCCAAATTGGTCCAAATCATCGCTAAACCCAGTACCAAAAAGCTCTCCTCCGCAAGTAAGCCGCCCATAATTCACAAGGACAAACCCAGATCCTAAATCAGCAGATCCGTACGCATTCGGATCAATCTCGAAAATCTCAAGAGACCCAATAACAGGAGCATCAGTCGCCAAACTATAAAAGCACACATCCGCGAAACCCATCTCCAACTTCCGCGAATAGATCAGAGTAAGCGCCGTCTCTGGCGACATTTCCCGGCCATTGACTTCTCCAACTGAACACTAAAGTACCTTCAAAAGAAACATCGAAACTGGGAGGATGAAGCTTACTATCGTAATTGTCATAGACCGTGAAAATGCGGATGTAGTAGCGGCCGGGAGGGAGAGGAACTGAGTAGCAGCTTTTTTTGCCGGCGGATGAAGGAGGAAAAGATCTCAGAGTTTGCTCCTGCCGAAAAGAAAATCTTTCGAGTTCTGCTACGGTGCCAGGGATTCCGCCGCCGGAGAAGAATCTGTCGGCGACCCATTGGCGGTTGAATGCTCCGGTGAAGTTCTGTGCGCCGCCGCAGTCTATGGCGTATGTGACGTCACCTGAAAATGAAGACAGGGGTGAACGTCGGAGGAGAGATGGTGAGAGAAAATGTATGAACTTGCCGTAGAACGGGGATGATTCTGAAGGTTTTATTGCGGCGGAGAGGAGGACGAAGAGGACGAAGAGAATATGAGAGAGTGGGGAGGTCTCCATCGTTGTAGATAGAGAGAGGGAGAGGAGATCTCAGTGCGAATTTTTCCGTATTTACATTTCGTCGTCTTGCAGACTGTCGTGAAACATGGCTCCGGGATATTTAAACAAGAAGCTGTGGGGACCACTGCCAGTTCATCATTTTGAGTTCCTTTGACGCCCGTGTGTGGACTTTGGCAGGTCGCCTCTCACGACGCCCGTGAGTCCACTGCTGTGGGGCTAAAGAATGTGGGCCGGAAATTTATTGAAGTGGACCGGCTGGTTGCTCGGCCCATATTCAGGGGCCTATCCAGCTGCCACGTGGGGAATGGTTTAATCTCATGACTGGGACGGGCTGACCACCTTGCACCCTTTGTGGGCCAATCTAACCTGAGAGTACAACCCAATGGGTCGATATTTTGGGATAGCTACAAAACAATTTTGGAATGTACTTCACAAAGGTTTTTGTCTTGGAGAGTTTTGCCATAGTTTTTGGAATATCTTCATCAGGCCCACACAACACCACAAAGCAGGACAAATTGAATTCATTTGAATCTCCGGGCAAGGACGAATGTAGAAACTGAAACACCCTCTATGTTTTTTTCGTTCTTGTAGCACATGACGACACTAGTGGTAGAAGAGGGACTGCTATGCTGTGCATAAGCAAAGCTTTCGAGTATCAGCGACTAAAAACAATTTGTTAGAGAGGCTTGTCGAGGCTAAGAGTTGAAATTGAACATGGACCACTTCTAGACACCGTTTGCAGTAGTGAATTTCTGGTGACTAAGATGGCAAGGCGCATGACAATACTCATGTACAACAATCAGCCTCGTATTTGGGCTAATGAGTCTTAGACAACTCACCCACATGGAATCGTTGTTCTCCTATCTCCGTTGATGGAATGATTGAGAATGAATATTACATATGTTGTGCTTAGGCACCCAATTTATATGGGTCATATTCATTTATTAAATGCAGAAAATTTCAATTTTGAAAAAAATATTATATTATTCTCTCTACAATGTAGCGTTGTAATGGCCACTTTTTGTAATATAAAGGTGAAAGAATTTGGGATATTTTTCCACTGAAAGAATGTTTTGATTCCAAAGTTGAACATTTTTAACTATTCATGACGAAAAAATAATGACTTGTACCATTGGACCAGTAGATTTGGATCTCTACATTTAGTTCAAGATGTTATGACCTATCATATGAAAGCAATGTGGATAGAAACGAATTTTTAAGAGATATGATACTAATATAACATTGTGTATTGATAATTTGTGTTGTAGTGTGCTCATAGATGTCGTTATCATTTGATTGCTTCTAACTATAGCTAATACTTATAGGATTTACTAGAGTGACTGATGTAGGATAATTCGAAAAGGTGATGAATATAAGAATATAATTATGAGTAAAATGAATATGATCGAAAGAAGAGTGATTTTTATGATGATTGGATGATTATATTGGTTTCTAATTAAATCCTACAATATAAGAGAGGACCTATGAATGATATCACGAAGGGATAGATAGATAACTTAGTGAAGAAATGGTGTATGATAATTTGGAAGAGAAAAGGAAAAGTGTGATGATGAATAGTAGGAATGCGTTGAGTAAGAAAGATGATGGAGAGGATGATACTATTTATTTAATGAAGATGATTAAATCTAATATAATTCTAGAACGTGGAGTAGATATAGAAATGATATTACGAAGGATAGAAGTATAAATCAGTGAAGATATGGAGAAGAATAATTCGGAGAGATGATTTTAAGAATAATGATAATGAGTGTGAATTCGAGGAGAAGGAGAATGGATGAAAAGATTATACTATTTGTGTGATTAGAAATAAGAGTTTCTAATATAATTCCAGAAGATGGCAAAAGATTTAGGAATGATATTACGAAAGATTGGGGTTACTTAAGTATTATCTTCGGATGTTAGTTACACGATTGAGAAGGGAGATGAAAAACTCAGTCAATGTTGGACTTACGGATTTATAAACTGAACTATTAGTCACAATAAGGAGGAGAGAATGAATACCTTGAATTGGACGTGAAGAGATGCCTTTGGACTCACCAAACAATCCAAGATATCCTCGAATTGCTTCTGACTTGAGATGGATGAAAGGGACAGCAAGGGAGGGAGAATAGATAGAGGAATAGAACTCAGAATAGATATATGTGGGAGAGGGAATGGAACACGAGGAACACAGTGAATTATCACTGAAAGAAAACAACTTCATTTATCAAAAACAACATGTCTTTCTTTCTTACAATCGTCTCTTTTAAAGGGTGAAGAAGATAGAGAATTTTAGAATGAAGAGATGCCTCGAGGAAGGAGAAGGCAATTATGGCAGTTATAACATCATTTGGGGATTGGTTTTAAGTCTTCTTCAAGGATCTACTCCGCAGTGACATGAAGAAACGTGGAATCCCCTTGATTCCGTGTTGCATTGTGGTAATTGGGGCGGTTATAACATCTCTTCGTGGAGGTCTTCATGTGTCTTCATTGTTCCACATTAGTAAAGAGAGGATGCATGAAATCATTTGGCAGTTGTACACGTGGGAAGGTGGTTACATGGCCGATTAATAGCAATCAGATTAATAACACAAAGATGTTCCTACTGATTTTGAGATTATTTATTCATACAAGGTACCTATGATATAGTGGATATTGAGGAACCTATACCAAGGTGAAGGTGGTTGACTTGGTCCATTCAAGGAATTCTAGGTATCCAGGGATGAGGATTTCATTGCATATGACCAAGTCAATCTTTAGATCAGTATATAAACGAAAAAGGAGGGAAGATAATTCCCTTTGGATCTACACCCTCTTTTAATGCTTTAGAGAGGTCTTCTTCATTCATTTCATGAATGGTTAGTTCCTCAAACTTGTGAATAAGGAGGAGTATGTTATTTTGTTGCTGTTAAGAATGAGTTCTCTTCTTTAGATCCACTCGAAACCCTTGTGTTCTTGTGTTAAGATAATTCTCCATTAGTGTCCATTTTTGGGATACACCTAAGCCGCACATCTCCCGTTGGCATGCCATCTTAGGCCAGGTGATTCTTCATTCGTTCTAATCATGATCTTCTCTTCTCCATGACAAGATTAAGTATCAAACAATTCTCCTCCTTGGGCCATGAGCTTCTCTCCCTCTCCATCTGATAGCTTGACTCTAAGAGAGAGCCAAAAAATAATAGGAGAGTAAAAATGAAGGTTTTAATAGGTGGGTTCCTAGCATTTGAGTGTAAAGAGGGGTAAAAGATTCTAATCATAAAAATATTTTTTTTATAACTTGATTCTTTGATGCAAGGTATAGATGAGTAGAGGGTTAAAATATGAATCTAGCCATAAAATTTTACTTCAAAACTCTATCTCGGTCACGAGATAACAATTTTTTTATTTTGGAAAATCTTAGCCATTTAATTGAGATTGTGCATGAGACTGTGTCACGCGGCACACTTTATTGCACCAAAAAAAAGCTGCGTTAGCCTTATGAGTGTGGAGAGGCTTTTCTGTAAAATTTTACTTCAAAAATTAGATGGACTTTTTTGGTAAAAATGTTATGAAAATAAAAAAATTCCATAAAAATCCCTAAATTCTAGAAAAATCCCTAAAACTAGAAATTTAATATATCACAAAATACAACTCCTTTTTTGACAAGATTTTTTCAATCTTTTAATTTATAAATGTCTAAAATCATGAAAAAATTAAGGGGTCATTTAATAAAAGTTAGGTTTGGTCCAATCTCCTTAAAAACAAGAAGGTTGACCCAACTTTCACTTCCCAAATAATTGTGGATCATTATAAAAAGCTTAGGATGATTCCTCTACCAAATTTAAACCTTATTTACCACTTCTTTCACAAATATAGGGTTGAATAGGTATTCAACCCTATATTTAAACCTTATTTTTAGAGAGTTGTTTTCTCTTCCCTCTCATTATCATTCATATCCATGCTTTCCTACTTGCGTGCCAATGTCATTGCATCCATATAATTCACAGAAAATCTGAGAATTCAATCACATGACTTTGAAAGAGTCAAATAGGGTTAGTGTCATGATATAAGAAATTCAAAAGAATATTGCAGGATAGGACATATTCATTTTTTAACCTGATTAGCACTAAATAAAACCAAGTGGAGTATATGAGTAGAATGAATGATGGATGTAAAAATATCATAAAAAAATATGATAACGAGTGTTATATGAGCAAGAGTTATACAATGAAATCCATTTATAATGATTAAAATGAATGCATCAATGACATGGTATCAGACCCCCCCTAGCTTGAATCATTTCTAGTCCCTTAGCAATGGAAGTAAATAAATGATATAATATGACAAAAAATTAACTCAGAATTTATGGAATATACAATTTAATAGAAAGACATACGATCCACCTAAAAAGTCATGAAAAAATTATATTACTAAAGAAGTTTCATGGGGCGATGACAGTCTACATGAAAGTGATGGAGCAAGTTATCACTCTCAAATTGAAGCCAAGACTCCAGGGTTATGACATTCCTTCCAGGATCATAACTTTAAGCTCCACAACCAAAAAATCTCATTGCCAACATACTATGCAAAAATATATATGTGAAATCGTTCACCTCAACTTATTGCAAATCAACACCGCCCCTAGCTATTAGGTATACTGTGGAAAGTAGGACCCACGTCACCCAACACAAAAACAAAGGAGGGGAAGGACAAATATTTACATTGCACATGTGAAGGAGCTTAAAGAAAACATTTCAATATATATTGCAATATATATTGTCCTTTTAGCGTTGGTCATTTCTTTTCTCTTCTTTTTGTATTTTTTGCTTTTTTCTTTCTTTTAGTTTTTTCATCTTTTCTTTTTTTGATTTTAATTTTGTTTGAATGTATAAGGGCTAATAGTTTTTCATGAATTACACAAAAGGTTCTCCATTTTTCACAAAAATAAAAAAAATGTAAAGATGAAAGGGGATTAGAAGTTGTAGCGAGAAGGGATTTAGAAGACATAGATAAAAGGCAAATGACACTAAGAATCTAATCCCATGTAATTAGATTTTTCGCTCGGGGTTTAGTTGATCTGACCAAGGAAGAGCCAAACTAGTAAGTAGAGTAAGAAATGATTTGAAAAACGACTTAAGGCATTGAGATCTTTGACTAGGATTCATAATTTTTAGAAATTTCTATTAGTGTATAAATTCAAATTTTTTATACAATGTTTAAGTTTGTCCTTGCATTTCTCCTTAAGTTGTAATGCTTTGGTGCCTCCTTTGATGCTTTCTCTTGTTATTGAGGTGTTCCCACTAGTCTCATAATTATGTCTATATCCACCAACATCTATAGACCTTATGTGTGTGACCCTTTAGGTCCATATATCTCACTAGTTAATAACTCTATATCCCCCAATAGCACTTTAATATTTAACCTTTATTAATTATTGACATCAGTATATAGATTAATTAATCAAGGATCAACTTAGCATGATCAATAGGTTGAGTAGCTAGCTCATTGGGTGCCAGGCTACACCATGTACTCTAAGAGATATGTAGTATATAAGAACTCCTATAGAGAACCTTGTCATCATCAGTTATCATGTAAGTGTAGTCCTTCATACGCATTGAAAAATGAATGCGTGCGGTCGTTGAATACACATGATTTCGTGTCAAAACAAAGTCCAAACTTACCAATTTAGAGATTAATTCACGAATTGAAGGGTATAATGGTAAATAAGGGTCAAATCTACGGAGAATTAGGGAAATTTGAGAAATATCTTTGAAATTCGATCAAATCGGACAACGAATTGAGTTTAGAAATTAGACAATTTATAATATTAAGAAAGATAACTCAATTGAGAATCCACGGAATCAAGAATCGAGTGATTTGCAAAGTAATCGAAGTTTGAAGTTGAGATGAAAATTTGATCGCAAAATTGATTTAAAACTAAAATTAAACTAAAATTAAACTTAAGCTACGATTCAAAATGTAAATCTAATGCTAAATGATGAAAAGATTAAGATGAAAACCCGCAATCTAACCCAAAGTGGCACTCGAAATGATCCAATTAATTGCCGGATTCATGGCTTTTCATTCCGCGATTTCGAAGACGAAGATGGAATTCAAGATGTGATTTCTCCTTACTCCCTCGATCAATTTCTGATTTCAAACACTCCTTGGACGCAAAAACGTGTCAAGAAGGTAAAGAAATCAAAAGACTCTCAGATTGTGGTGTCTAGATAGTTCGATTTTGCTCGAAAATCCAAGGGTGATCTTTCGTCGCGAAGAACACTCTAATTTATAGAGGGAATTGGGCGTAATCGTTGGATACAACGGTCCATCACGATCAACGGCTGAGATGACGTGTCAAGTCGCGTCCGTCCGATCGCAAATGAAACGTTGAGATGCCGCTATGTCGCACCTAGAAGAGAAGCTTTGATTCATCGCGTTTGTTGGATCTCCATCTGACGATCGCGATAAATCAAGGAGTCCACCGATCGCGATTAATTGTGACCGTTATATTTCTATGATTTAATTGAATCGACGGCTTGTGAGATGTCGCCACGTACCCCTTGAGTAAGTGACATCCGACGCATGTAATTCAATCATGCGATCGGATGTCTCTCGCGTTGCCACGTCACTTGAAATAAAATATATGTACACATAATCCCACACGGAATAAATTTATAGGCTTTTGTCGGGTATACAAGATACACGGATTTAAGCGGTTAGCTTAAATCCGATTACGGATGCTCCTACCCCCTTTATAAATTTCGCACACGTGTCACGCACACACATGCGTGTCACGCACATACGCACACACGCGTGTGTGCGAAAGCCACGTGTCACACGGACACATGTCCGCACGTCGCCACGTGGCTTCGCTCTGCCACATCAGTGCGCGATAATTATAAACCCTTTTTTTGTTCTTTTTAACTATTTTAAAATAGAAAATACCGTTAAATAAATTCAGAAAAATTCTAGAAAAATTCCTAAAATTAGAAAATCATAACTTTCAAAATATAACTCCAAATTAATTCAAATTTGTTTTGTTCGATCAGAAATTCAATACTCTATCATTATAAAAATTTAAAATATTAAAATAACAAGAGAATGAATTTTAATTAAAGAAATACACACATGTATCTTATAAAAATACATGATTGTAAATAAAGATATTTTCTCTTATCATTTTTAATCATGAATACATCATTATGATCTTAAATTTACATAGGATTAGAATTAAATTGTTTAATTATGCATACTTATCCATAAAATGATGTATTTTTAGATCATAACATAAAATTATAGAAATGATAGAAATATACTTAAAATATGATAACATGCATACAAATGTAATAATTAATGCCTTTATTTGTATTAATAATCATGTAAATTCATGTATAAAATGCATGTTATCACACCCGCCAAACTTGAATAATTGCTAGTCTTTTGGCAATTCACTATATAATCTCTTTAGAAAGTCCTTTCATCCTTTGATCCTGCGACTAAAGAAGTGAAGTGTATGAATGTGTGATTGCTTTTCTTCATAGTGTGAATGATAACATGCAATCTTAACATGATAAAACATGATTATTAATGCAAATTAAGGCATAAAATATTCCATTTTTTTGCATGTTATCATACTTTGAGTGAATTTCTATGATTTCATGCAATTTTAAGTTATAATCTCAAAATGCTTTAAATTAGGGTTAATTATGATGAATTAATGATAAATGATTTTATAACCTATCTTTACTTGAGATTATAAGTGGTTTTTAAAGTTAAATAATAAGGGAAATCATTTTTATGAACATTTATTTAATTTTCTAAAATTAAAATCTTATAGAAATGAATGTATCTCTTGTTATTTAAATAATTTGACTTTTTAGAATGATAGATAATTAAATTTCAGATCAAATGAAAGAAATTTGGATTAATTTGGAGTTGTATTTTGAAAGTTATGAATTTTCTAATTTTCAGGAATTTTTCTAGAATTTTTTGAATTTATTTTCGATTTAAATCTATTAAAAACAATTAAAAAATGATAAAAAGGGGGTTTATTTTTGCGCGGGTCCCACGTGGGTGGGACATGGCATGCAAGGGCACGTGGCAGAGCCACACGGGCCCACGCGCCTGCGTGGCGCGGAGGTGACACGTGATATTATTTTTATATACTCGTATTATATAGGGTTATAGTACATATAAGTCTTCCGATTATCGGAAGATAATTAGTAACCCTCATGTCCGCCACACCTTTTAAACTGAAACCTCTCTTTAATGTTATCTGAGTGGGACTATGTTCACTTGTGTTTTAAACTTTGCAGGACACGTGGCTTAATAAGATGCGCCGGATTAAAAGAGCGCGCATCATCGCGCGTTGACGCAGTGGACACGAGGTCCACTGGATGACCATCAGAGCACGTGGTTTAAATACAAAGTTATAACAGTCGAGATGTAACGCGTGGAAAACGCATCACGATCGTCGGATCGCAATCCAACAGAGGCAATCTGATGCGTTTAATAACGCATAAACGCATGCTTCATCCGGAGCGTCCATTCGCGATCTGAAGGCTGAAAATAACCATAATGGTTCATCTTGATGCGTTTAATCTGGACCGTTGATGAAGATTAAACGCATCCATCAGACTGGTTATGCCCAAATCGCTTATAAAGACGATGTGTTCTTTGATTTTGTAAGACATTCTCGGATGTATTCATCAAAATTGATCTATCTACACCCCTCCATCCTTGAATCTCTCACTTCTAATCTCTTCTAGACTCGATTCCACGTCCTCGAAGTGATTAAAAGTGAGATTTTGTCGATCGATCAAGGAGAATTCGTCTCTTGAACACCAATGCTTGCGTTTCGAAATATCGGAATGAATAGCCATCGATCCGGCGATCAATTGGATCGGTTCGATCGTTATCTCGGGTTAGAAATCGTGTTTTCCCTCTAATCTATCGTCATGTATCATCAATTTGTAATTTAGGATCATAATTTAGTTTAATTTCATTTTTAATTTCGATTATAGTTCTTCCGATTTTCGGAAATTTCATCCCACTTCACTCTTTGATTTCTCTGCGATTACTAATCCAAATCGAGTGATTTTGGATTCCATGGATATGTCTTTGAGTTATCTTTCTAAATCCACCATTTTCCCTAAATTCTCACCTGAATTCATCATCCAATTTGATCAAATTCCAAAAGATCTCTTGAAAATACCTTATTTCCCTGTGGATTCGACCCTTATTTACCATTATACCCCTCAATTCGAATAATTTTCATCAAATTGGTAAGTTTGAAAATATTTTTGACATGAGACCGTGTGAAATCAACGTCCTTGCGATCACGTCTCATCAGTAAACCATGGTGATCTAGATTCCATAACTATGTTGACTTCCATAGAGCATATTAGGGTAGTGCTTATCGGCTAATGCTTGAGTCAATACTCAATTGTAATCGAGGTGAGCATATATAAGGTCTGATGCTATGGGAATGAAAAGATTCTCACACTCTCATGAGCAGATGTAATCCTCACCTCTCATTCTAGCATCACTCCTTCACTCATTTGAAGGCTACTTAGTTGATGATCTCGATTACACGTGTTTTCCGTCGTTGTTGTGTATCGATTTCATGCAATAAAATTTATATTTCCTTACTTAGTATAGTGTAAGAAAGGGTCAAATCCACAGGGAGATGAGGTAATGAGATTAGATATTCAAATCAAAGGTGAGAGAGCGTGGAAGAAGTGAGAGCTTGGAAAGAAGTGCAAACGTAAATGTGGCATGTAGAGATGAATATGAGTGATAGTTTTTAGGTTTCTTTTTTAATTAGGAGAGAAATATGAATTCCAATGAAAAAAAAATGTAAAAAAAAAATGCAATGGGGATGAGATGATGAAAAGGTGAGAAGAGTGGTCGGCGGTAGCAATGGATCGACGAATCGATGTGCAGCGATAGGGAGAGAGAGTTGCAAGTCTCGATGATGTCAAAGCCACTACATTAAAAGAAAATAAGAAAGAAAAATAAAAGGAAAATACAAATTTACTGTTTATGGAGATGATGAACACAAGCAAGAACTCAATCTAGATCGTCGCACAAACCCTGTCGGTGTGCCCGTCCTAGGCCGGGTGATGCTCGATACGCTCTAATCATGATCTCTGTTTGCTCCCTTCTCCACTACAAGGTTGAGCATCAAATAATGCTCCTCCTTGGTCCTTGACCTCCTCTCCCTTTCCTTCTGGTATCCTGATGCTAAGAGAGAGCCAAAAAAAATGCAAGGAGAGAGAAAATGAAGGCTTTATAATGAGTTCCTAGGGTTTGAGTGTAAATAGGGGTAAAAGAGTCCAATTATTAAAATCATTTTTTTCAAACTTGATTGTTTGATCCAAGGGTATGGATGGATAGAGGGTTAAAATATGAATCTAGAAATAAAATTTCAGCTCAAAACTCCATGTAGATCATGAGATATAATGATTTTAATTTAGAGAAATCATAGTCTTTGATTGAGATAGTGCAGAGTGGCATTTCTATAAACTATTGACTTCGAAAATTTCTATAAATTAGAGGGACATTTATGTAATTTTTCACTTACAAAATTCGGAGTGGTATTTTTGTAAATTTCTGACTTCGTAAATCGGAGGGCATTTTTATAAATTTTCACTTAAAAAATTCAGAGTGGTATTTTCGTAAATATGCTCAAAATCTGAAAAATCCCTACAAAATTCAGAAAAATTCCAAAAAAATTCCAAAAGAATCCCTAAATTTAGAAATTGAATATCTCACAAAATACAACTCCTTTTTTCACAAAATTTTCTCCATTGGATCAAGAATTTAATCCTATATCTTTTTATCCCAAAATATCTAAAATCATGAGAAAAAATTAAGGTCTCATTTAATAAAAATTAAGCTTGGTCCAACCTCCTTAAAAATAAGGAGATTGGCCCAATATTCACTCTAAATCAATTTTGGATTAACCTAAAAATCTTATGATGATAGCTTTACCAAAACCAAACCTCATTTTGCAGATTTCATAAAAATATGGTTGTCTTTGTGTTCAGATTTAGTAGAGAGTTGTTTCCTCTTTCCTCTTATCGTCATCCATATCCATGCTGATGTAGGATATTTAGAAATACTAATATTCCTACAAATTGGGGAGGATCTATGAAAGGATATCAGTAGGAATTAGAAATATAATTCAGGGAGGATAATATGATTGGTGAAGATTATGATATGTAAAAAGAGAAATGGGAAAGAACTAATGAGAATTTTATGGATGGATATTACTAATATGAGGAGTTAGTTTAAGATGGTTATATAATATAATATAGATGATATAAATTAAAGGAATGACATTTCGGAATGAAGGATTGAGGAGTATGGATAATGAGAATACGGGGAGAAGTAGACAGAAAGAGGATAATATTTATGGAGAGTAAGAAGAGTTATGGAAGTGGAAAAGATAACTGATGATGAGGAGATAATATTATATATTTTAATATATAGGATAGAGAGAAGATACGAGGTATGACTGAGACGGGAAAGAAGATAATTTATTATAAAATATAGAATGGGGAGAGAAACGACGTGTTGGACTTATGATTTTGGAGACGAACTATGTTCACGGTGAAAAGGGAGAGGATGTTACCTGATATTCATGTGAAGTTGACGCTCTTTAAGATCACGGGTTAATCCAATATTTTCCGTCGTTTTCTTCTGAACATAAAATGGATGAAAGAGGAAAGAAAGGAGGGAGAAATGGAGAGGGAGATAGAACTCGGGAGATGGGTTGCGGGATTTCCACGGGAAGACAATGGAGATATGTGAACGAGATGAACACGAACACAGGGTAAGTAACCAATAACCAAACGAACCAAATTTATCAATAAAAACATCTGTGTTCTCTTACAGATCTTCGTTTAATAGAAAATAGAAGAAGGCAGTTACGTGAGACGTCGCTTCACGGTAATCTTTTCCGCGGAAGATCGGTCATGCCGGTTTCAGGATTTTTTTATATTTTTGACAATCGTAATGGTCGGTGAAGGGTGCATACGTGGACTTTGAGAGGTTAGAGTTGCTCCCAACTCATCTATATTTCGCCGGAGCGTAATTTCGCGAGGTAAGGCGCCGGACGGTTCATGCTTTGGATGCCAGTGTGGCGGCGCCGTTTTAATTCGCTGGTCCGGGAAATACTTCAGCGACTCGCGTCGCTTCTCCTCAGATTTTCCGTGGTGTCGCCATCAACGTCGTGGCAGAGTTCTTTGAGTCAACGCCTCCTGGAGTCGTGGTCGATGGACGTACTTTCTGACGTCGCTTTCGGGTACGGTTTATTTAGAAGTCCCGATGATACGTGAAGTGGGAGTCAACCTGAAGCTTCCATGGCGATTGCTCTCCGCACACATGTTGAGGGTTCCGCGAGAGCTACTTTCGAGAAGAATCATCGGCTTGACTTTGCTTATCAGTTCTTCCATTTCTTCTCTGCTTTCAAACTTACGTGAAGTCTTCGACCTTCTCTAATGATAGTGGCTTCACGATGGACTTCTTGGCACGTTCCGTGGACGTTTCTCTCTCGCGACAGTCGTGGACCGGTTAATGCTCAATAATGGAAGACTGTGGAGGACAATATTTGGAAGCTCTTGGACAACTTTAGCTAGGATATCTTTGATGGATGATAGAAACTTAGAACCCGGTCTTCTCTCAGTCAGATCAGCAGCAGCTGCCGTCGGAGTGAACTACCTTGTGATGGATAAAACCTCCACGCCGATAACAATGCCGACGAATTTTAAGACATTTCTTCTGGCAAATGAGAGAATTCCGGAAGAGGTTATCGGGTCCGAGGCAAGAGACTGTGAAAGCATTTGAGGTCTATTTCGTAGGGGTGAGAGAGAACGGAAGAAAAGAGAAGGGGAGAGAGAAGAGGCCGCCCCTTTGACTTCTCTGTTCTCTTTCCTTTCTTCTTCAACCGTGGAGGCTAACTGTATCTTCCATATCCTCATGATAGATAGGAGTAGCTTTGTAATCCTCTTTGATTCTGAGACAAGCTTGAAAATCTTGAACTGTTAGGAGGCCGTGTCCTGGACTTTCTTCTTTGATGGTAGCTTGGATGACTGTCTCCTTTAAGGGTAGATCCTCCATGTTGAGATCACAAGTAGATGCATGATATAGTCATGCAAAAAGGTTTGTCTTGAGTAAAATAAGAAATAGTTTCTTCTAATAGATCTCTTCTGAATTTCTATTTATAGGTGGTTTTGAAAGAAAGGAGGAATATATCACAATGGTGTTCCTATTGATGTTTTGAGATCATTATTCATAACTTTACAAGGTACCTATGATATAGTGGATATGGTTTGGAAATTAGGATCCTATATCAAAGTAGAAGGTGGTTGACTTGGTCCATTCAAGGACTTCTAGGTATCTAAGGATAAGGATTAAATTCTTTGACCAAGTCAATCTTTGGATCAGTGTAAAATAGGAGGGAGGGAAGATAATTCCCTTAAGATCTACACTCTCTTTATTTATTTAGAGAGGTCTTCTTTATCCATTTAATAAATGGATAATTTCTCAAGTTGGTGAATAAGGAAGAGGAGGAAGAGGAGGAGGAGGAGGATAGGTTCACTTAGAACCCTTGTGTTCATGTTTCTAAAATAATTCTCCATCATTATCTTACCTAATATGATGTAGGATATTTCCGAATGATGCTATGTATGATGATGATGATAAGTTTAAGAAATAATCCTACGATGAGGGAGGATCTATGAATGATATCAAGTAGGAATGAATGTCAAAGAGGTAATTAGATATGAAGAGAAATTAGGTAAGAGAGAAGAGAATATTTGGGTGATATAATTAGATAATGAGGGAATTTGGAACAAATATTATAAAATAGAATAATAGAGGAAGAAGGTCGTGTAATGATTAATAGAATAGCGGTTATATAAATATATTATTGAATAGGGATGATAGAAGGGATGATAAAAGAGAGAATAAGGATGTGGAGAGGACAATATAAAATATATATGATAGAAACGATGAATTCGGAGATTAAGGAGATTAAGAAGTAGGCGGAGGATAGAGGAATACGGAGATTAAGAAGCATCTAACGTTGGACTTACGATTTTAAAAAGGAACTATTTCACGGAAAGAGAAACGAGAGAATGATACTTGCCTCGCGACGTGAAGATGATGCTCCTGGAGTTACCGTCGATCCAAAGTTTTTCCGCCGTTTTGATTCTTGCTTTGAGGTGAATGAAAAGAGGACGAGAAAGGGAGGGAGAAAGGGAAAGGAGGATAGAATCGGAGAGAAGGGATTGCGGGAGAAGCACAGGAAGAACACGAACACGAAGGGTAATAATACCCAGATAGTAACCAAAACGAACCAAATTTTCATAAACAACTTCTGCTAGTTGTGGGCACTTTCTGAAATCCTTAGCTTTCCTGGTGGCGACTGATGAAAACCAGACTCTGTATGATCTGCGCGGATTTCAACGGTGGCGGAATCATAGTGGAAGGTCATATGCAGTTTGACGGTTCAGACTTCTTCCCAAGACAGTTGATCCTCCGCGCGTCCGGGTTGTGATCGTAAAATATGTGTAATGATGCCGTTCACTTCTGCGGTTCGATCGGAGGAAGCTTGTGCAGATCTTCTTCGGGAGCGAAGGAAGCAGGGATTAATTTGGCGGCATGGGGATGAAGATCCTCGTAGGCTTTCTTGATAGTGCCTTCTGCAACGCCGGTGGCGAGAGAGATGTCTCTGAACTGCTTCTTCTCGTCCGATAACTGTGTGATCATGTAGATGACAGCCGCCACAACTGATAACGGCGCGCGCCTTATATCAAGTTCTTGAGTATTCCGAACGGCCTCCAGGGCAGCTTTAACTGTGCAGTTTGGGGTTTTCCCACGATAGATTTCCGATCTCGGGCAAGGACATGAGTCGTCCTATCGTCTCGAGTAAGCGTGTTCTCCATAGCTGATTGATTTCACGTGGGACTTAGTGTCTCTTCTTTACTTTACCTCAGCAGGGAAGAGGAAGCGAGCTGAGATTGTTTTCCTGGACTCCATGTCATTGAGGAGGGAGATACGCCGTGTGTCTTCAAAGCTTTATTCATTAACCGACAAGGCCTTGGTACGATGGGAGATAATTTCTTTATAGTGCTTGCTGTCAATACACCCTCATTTGAGTATATGATGGTCTTGTGGGAGATAGTCTTCTTTGGTAATAGCTTTGACTTGAATTGTCACCAGAGATAGTTTTTTTCCATAGTTAATAATATTTAGATCTCTTCTAGAATTCTTTCTAAGGGAGGTTTTCAAAGAGAGAAGGATAATCACAAAGATGTTCCTATTAATTTTGAGATCATTACTTATGACTATACAAGGTTACCTATGATATAGTGGATATGGTGTGGAAAATTAGGAACCTATATCAAAGATAAAAGGGTGGTTGACTTGGTCCACTCAAGGAATTCTAGGTTTCTAAAGATAAGGAATAAATATTTGACCAAATCAGTCTTTAGATCAGTATAAAATAGGGAAGGAGGAGGAGGAGGAGGAGGATAGGTTCACTTAGAACCCTTGTGTTCATGTTTCAAAATAATTCTCCATCATTATCTTTAGGATATTTCCATCATTATCTTTCTGTCCTCTTCCTCCTCTTCCTTATTCACCAACTTTAGAAATTATCCATTTATTAAATGGATAAAGAAGACCTCTCTAAATAAATAAAGAGAGTGTAGATCTTAAGGGAATTATCTTCCCTCCCTCCTATTTTACATTGATCCAAAGGTTGACTTGGTCCATTCAAGGACTTCTAGGTATCTAAGGATAAGGATTAAATTCTTTGACCAAGTCAATCTTTGGATCAGTGTAAAATAGGAGGGAGGGAAGATAATTCCCTTAAGATCTACACTCTCTTTATTTATTTAGAGAGGTCTTCTTTATCCATTTAATAAATGGATAATTTCTCAAGTTGGTGAATAAGGAAGAGGAGGAAGAGGAGGAGGAGGAGGAGGAGGAGGATAGGTTCACTTAGAACCCTTGTGTTCATGTTTCTAAAATAATTCTCCATCACATGCTTTCCTACTTGCATACCTATGTCCCTACATCCACATAACTCATAGAAAATATGAGAATTCAACCACTTGAGTTTGAAAGAGTCAAATGGGGTTAGTCTCATATTATAAGTATGAAAAGAATGGTGCATGATAGG
>CM044116.1:9989880-10005628 GCA_024174645.1 Lemna minuta
CATTCCAATAAACCGCCAATATCGCCAACGTCTTCTCCTTGCATCATCCCGGTGAATCTACTGCCGACAAACTGCATGAGCTCGTCGCGGGAGATGACAAAAAGAGAATTCACTCGGAGAATTCACGTGACGTCAGCCATCTTCTTTGCTCCGTCAGCCATCTTCTTTACTCCGTTCCGTTTTGCGGCGCGGACGACATCTTGTACAAGCTGCAATTCATCATCTGCACAGTGACGCGGTCCTCAGTAACTTTGCATGTCCACGTAAGAAGGAAGACTAGAGAGAAATTATCAGCAAGCGGAACTTTTCGTAACTGCCTCTATCCATGACGACGCGCCCTTTCATTCTATTTCGCTCTTCTCCTGCTCTATAAAAGAGAAAATGTAAAGGGAAAATGATAGTTTTTTTTATTAATGAAAATTGGTTCGTTTGGTTACTGTTTCTATCTTTGTTCATTGTGTCTCCCAGTATCTCCTCCATTCCCTCTTCTGTAACTTCATCTTCAGAGTTCTACCCTCCTTCCTGTTCCCCCTCCCCTCTCTGTCGCTTTCATCCATCTCCTGCCAGAGCAACATCGAGAAAATCTGAATTCATCTGAAGAATCCGAAGCGTTGTCTTCACCGCCCGCTCAGGTAATTATCCTCGTCTCTTTCCTGCTGAAATGAGTTCGTGTCATAAATCTTAAGTCCAACATTATTGCCTCTGATCCTATCTCATCTCTTTCACTAACCTATCCACTCCTTTCGTCTCTTCCGTAATCTTCTCTTCACCCTCTTTCCACGTCACTGTTATCTCCGTTTCTTCCTCTCTCTATTCTCTCTTATAAAATTATTCCCCATCACATATTCTATTCTCTCTCGTCCGAGTCACTACAATTCATAAAAGACCCCAATCGTTGTCGCCTCTCTCTATTATTTATATTAAAATATATAACATCATTTCCTATATAATCGCTAATTTTCTTATCTAATATATACTCTTCTCTCCTTCATATCTACTCTCATTATTATCCTCAATCTTCTTAAATTAGTTTCCATATCAGTCATTTTATCTTTAATTGATCTACATAATTAATATTCCATCCCTCGCTTAAATATCTAAACCGTTATTCATAATTCTCTTCATTCCACTTATTTTTAACTTTTTATTATTCCTGATATCAATTCATAGGTCCTCCCTAATTTGTAGGAATATTATCAATTTTAGAAAAATCCTACATCAAATTGCCAACGTGAAAAACCATGATGGGGGCACTTCCTCAAAAGTCCTTGAAATCTATTCCAAGATTCATGGAGCTACTCATTAGTGTTGTGTGAGAAGCTCATGACCAGTTTCCTCATCATTTTGGTCTTTTAATGAGGATAAAACTTGGTGATAAAATCATTCAAAAGCTTAGTCCAAGTGGTGACTTCTAAATTAGAGAATCAATAGCTAGCTTCTCCCTTTAATGAAAATGGGAAGAGTGTTAATTTAAGGGAGTCATCAACATCTTTAATGGTAGCACAGATCTTAGAAAACTCTTGGATATGATCATATGGATCTTTGTTAATATTTCCATAAAAGTTTGGTAGGATTTAAAAGATTCCCGGTTTGATATCATGGCTACAAGAGGGTTTATCAAATGTCTCCACCCCAATTGAAGGGTTGAGGTAGTCTTTAAGGAGTTTAGGTTGGTCTGCTATATTAGGCTGTGCCATAGGATTGGGTTGATCCTGAGGATTCATAATGTTATACTTGGCTTTGAAATTGGAATACTGACCTAGATCAAGAATTTTAGGCTTTAATGACCTTCTACCATGCATGCACAAAGTTTAGGCTTACCTCTTGATCGTGATCCTTGCGATAGACTTGAGATGATTGTCCTTTTCCTTATGAGCTGTTGAACTTTCTAATTCTTCTGATTTTTTTTCTGAAATAAAACATAGAAGAGAACAGAAAAAAAGGAAAATGAATATTGATATTTTCACGCACCTAAAATCCCCGGCAGCGGCGCCAAAATTTGATAGGCTCGAGGTCGTCATGTGTTCAAGCCTAAAAAACTTACTATTCATAAGCTAGGAAGCTATGAATGATAGAGTTATGTAGGGTGTATAGCTTTCTAGGTCGAATCCACAGGATTCTCGGGCATAACAATATCAATAAGAGGAGTAGATATTAGGAGTTGGTCAATCGGGAGAGAACTATAGTACGAGGGAAAGAGAATTAGAGAGAATAAAGAGCTAGAGAAGGGATTTTTTGGGAGAATAAATAGACAGCAGTGAGGAAATAGATGAATAGAAAGGGGTAGAAGTAAAAAAGAGAGAATATTGATCGTGAAAAGAGGGAAGAAATGTTGACTGTGAAAAGAGGATTAGATGGAAAAAGACGAAACTGAGAGATATAAGAAGAGAAGAATTTAGAATGGAAGGAAGATTGAAAGATGAGGAGGAGAGGGATGACGCGAGGGAGTGAGAGATCGTGTGAGGGAGGATAAAAGGAAAAATACGTAAGGAAGAGAATAACACAGGAGACGTGAGGAATAGGGGACATGAGGAGAGAGAAGAAAGAAAATGATGGTGAGAATGAAATTTAGAGGAAGGAAGGGATGGAAATGAGAGGACAAACGGGAAGAACGAGACGGAAGAGTGATGAAATAGAAAAAGCGGGGAAGATAAAATTGAAGAGAGAGGGAGGGAACCGGAAATAGAGAGAAAGAGAGAGAAGAAGGGAGAGAGAGAATAAGGAGAGAAATTTAGATAGGCTTGACGATCGGAAGAGAGATAATGCAAAATCTAAGAGAGATAAGAGAGAGAACGAAAAAACGAAATGTAGGTGAGAACTAAAAGAGGGAAGAGCGAACGGAGGATGGGAAAGACGGTGAAATGAAAGGGAAAAATGGGGTTGAAGGCGGAAAATATCCGGGATGAGGAAGGAGCAAATTTGATCCCTTTCGGTCAAAGTCAACCCTTGATCAAAAGTCAAAGCTTCGATGGTCAAACCAGAATTTCAAAGTCAACCTTTCAGTGGTCAAAGATGGAACCTTGAAGTCAACATTTCAAGACAAGGTGAATTGATGGGGAATAAAATTCTCTTTGTCCTATTATTTTCTTGAAGTATATCTGAAGTCAACACACAAGGAAAAGTCAACGCTCAAGCCTCGTCAGCAAAGTGCCACATCATCACACCTTTTCAAAGAGGAGTTATTGGTGGGTTGGGAGGTTATCCCAAAAAGCATCCCGTCGATTGACACCTTTTCATATTTAGGACAGTTTAATAACTTCCTATTGTTCCTTATAAATTGAAAGGATGTAACACATTTGAAACAAGTTGTTGAAATGAAATTTTTGGAAGGTAATTGACGTCGGTCAATGGTTCGTTCTTCTTTGTTCTTCTTCGTTTTTCTCTTCCCTCCTTTTGGGTTATTCCGTGGCGTCTCCTCGCATGGCGTCGTAAACCTATTAGTCCGTTTGATCTCATCCTGCATTCAGTCAACCCCGTTGGCCCAAGCAGCCCCGACGATCCGCCATCACCCAACGCTGACGACAAATCATCGCAGCTGTCTTCAAACAACGGATCGACTACTCCAGTCCTGCCCCTGCAAATCCGTCGGATCTCCATCGCCGACACCTGCAAATCAAGAGAAAAGATTCTAAAAATCGAGCATCAGAAACTAGGCCAATTTTAACCGAAATTTAAGAAGAGAAAATTCAGAAATCTCGGCTTCTATATCGTTCAATCTGGCAAGGCTCTTCACAGAAAATGAAGCTCTGATCATGCTCTTCAAGCGTCCAAAATCCGACGCCATTCTGAGCAAATCGCCACCACAACGCCATCGCCGAAACCCTCGATTTCCACCAGAAAGTGTCGTCGATCCGTCTCCAGAGGTTTTCTTCCTTCAAGCGATTCTTTCCCGCTAATTTCTGCACCTAGAGCTCACGCAATCGCCGGAAATCCCTCGCCGCTACTGTCTCTGAAAGAAGTAGAACTCGCATCTGTTGAGGAAGAAGAAGACGACCCCTCTTTCCCTAATCGGATATTCCATTAGCGGTTCCCGTGGACCCGATACGCGGATCTGAATATTGTAAAAGGTTTATTTCCCTTAACGGATCTCTTTACCGGTTCTCTTAAGACCCGATACACAGAAAAGAGGATCCGCGATCCTTGTGAAGCCTTTAAAGAATTTAAGTGGGCCTGCTTCGAAGCCCAGCAAAGCCCTAAAAGAAAATAGAAGGAAAAAGGGGCCCTTGCCCATTGCTTAAAAGCCCAGAAGCGTCCGGAAGCCCACTAAGGCCCAAGCCCCAGACAAGGTCCTGGTTCGCAGCAATTTTCTGCTACATCACGGGATGTACTAGAAGAGGGTGGAAACGAGAGAGTAGTCACAGGAGAGAGAAGAGAGAAATTCAAGAAAAAGAGAGGGGAGTAGAGAAAAATTTAGAGAATGAGATGGCTGATGAGAGGGCGACGGAAAGAGGAAGACAAAGAGAGAGAAAGAGAACATGACACCGCGCAAGAGGAAGATCAGAAAAATTATAGAGAGGAGGAGAAGGAGCGATCATGAGGACGAGAAAAGAAAAGGCCGAACGAAGGAAATAGAAAGAGAGAGAAAATGTAGAGGATACGCGACGGCATGGAAGAGGAATAATGCAAATATGAGGGAATTTAGGGGGAGGAAAGACGATTGGAAGAAAATAAAAGAGAGTGAGAAAGAGAGAGAAAATGATGCTGGAGAGTAGGGAGATTATGAGGAAGATGAGGAGAGGATGAAATCGAAAAACATAAAAGACCAATTTGGAAAATTGGAGAGAGGGAGAGAGAGGATACTGAAATGACGAAACAGAAAATGAAAACGAGAAAACTTGGAAGAATACGAGAAGAACCAAAAAGTCGTAAGGGAGAAGACGAAGACGACTTCGGAAAATCGAGAGATAAACCGAGAGATATAGAGCTACAGGAAGAAAATTCTAGAAGAATACAAGAATACCGAGGAAACAAAATGCGAGAGAAGTTAGAAATCAAGGAGGAACTCAGGAAACAACACAGAGGAAGATCGGAAATGAGTTGCAGAGAGGAAGGAGATATGGACTGAGATTTCAGAGAGAGATTTCAGTGAAGAACGAGAAAGAAACTTAACCACATTGACCTTTTCACTACGTTCATCACTACAATATGATGATATGTTCATGAGTTACTTGAGCTAAATAAAGGGATTCTTGGGTGTTTATAAATAGTTTCTATGCTTTTATCAACTAACGCCTCCAATCTTGCCTCCTTTTGGGAAATTGTTAGCTTTCTAAGCATCATCTTCAAAAGGTCAAATCTTTGTATTTCTTGCATGAAATTTTTTTATTAGTTATCATTGGAAGAGGATTATTATTCTATAAAAACCTTATTTGGAGATTAAATTGATTTGATGTAATTTTGATGATCTAAATGAAATATTCAATAAGAAACCTTGATTTTCACCTACTCTATTAGGATACATGGTGCACTCCGATTCAATGAAGATTTCCTTAGTAAATGATGATAAAATCCTTTAAATTCATCAAAAGAGTTATAATGTCAAGGATTAATGCACCCGTTGGACTCCTTGGACACGTGGCTACATCTCGAGCACTAGATAAAGATCAAGCGGCAGGCGTTACACATTGCTTCTTCTTCATGCGTGAGGTCGCTTAATCATGGCACTCCATCTGCAACCAAACATAAGTGCATCCTATCAGTCCAACCTAGTGTTTCATCTGCAACCCAAGTTTTGCCTCTTTATTCTTCGTCTCTTTGAACAATGTATGCATTTTGGATTTTTGATTAGTCAAACGTTTTTAATAGCATAAATACTTCAATATTGTTGATGGAGAAGAAAGAATTCATCGTATGAATTCTGAATTTTTGTTTTCTAAAACGCAAAACAAAAAATCTTGCTCCAAAAAGTAATTGGATAATTTTGAGCACATTTTCAAGTGAGATTTGATGTTTTCTTCCTAGTCTTAGATTTTAACTTTGACCAGTAGATTTGTTTAATTTTACATAATTTATCATTTTCTCTCTCTTCGGCATTGATTTTTATCTCCTCTTTTCATTCTTCAATTTCTCTACGGATACTAATCCAAATTGAGTGATTTTGGTTGCGTATTTTTTAGAGCCATCTTTCTAAGAATACTAATTTTCCTAATTTCTCACCCAAATTCATTGTCGAATTTGATAAAACTTTGAAGATATCTGAAAAATTTCCCTTATTCTTTGTGGATTCGACCCTTACTTACCATTATCCTATTTAATTTGAAAATTAAATTACAAATTTTAGTGAGTTTGGAAATTATTTTGACATGAAAAAATGTGTTTTCAAAGACGACACAAATTCATTTGATCATGTGGACCCTCCCGAGTAGCATCTATCTTCGGCTTTCATTATTGTATAGTTTGGTTAGAGGATTTCTCTCATGCCTCTTGGGTCGATCTGCTCAAGGAGCGTAGGGATGTTCTAGCCTTTGTTCATTTGTTTCTTGAAGAAATGTCTACTCAATATTCTAGAACCCCCAAAATTTCCCGAACTGATAAAGCTCTTGAATTTGTTCAAACCCTTCGACAAGACTTATGTCTCCCATGGAATAGTGTTGTCATACATTTGAGTAGATTTGAGTAAATTTCCTCTACCAAATCTTGTGTCCTCATACATTTGTTTAGAATAGTGTTGTTGAGCGCAAACACCGTCATTTGCTTGACATAACTCACACTCATTTGGTAAAAAAGAGAGTCCACCATTTTCAATGGTCAGATGCCCTTCTTTCCTCTACCTACCTCCTAAATCACTTGCCCTCATCACTTCCTAGCGATGAAGTACCCCTTCATCGTCTACACCATGATTGTGACCTCATTGCCTTGCCTCCGCCATAACATGCAAATTATACATGAAAATATATGATTATTAATGCAATCTAAGGTAGAAAACATTCCATTCTATAGCATGTTATGATATTTTTTAGTGTTTATCTACCATTCTATGAAAAGAGGTTATAATCTTAAAATCCATTAATTTATGGTTAATTGTGATAAATTAAGAAAAATATTTTTAAGATTAGATGATGTAGGATATTTCTAAGGTTGATAATATTCCTACAAATCAGGGAGGACCTATGAATTGATATCACTATGAAAAGATATTAGGAAATCAGTGAAAAATAGATAGTGAAATAATTCAGGAATAAAGATAGATAATGGTTTAGTAGGAATGATAAGATGAATACTAAGAGAAGAGAAGGAGGTAATATTATATATTTTATTATAGAGAATAGGATGGGAAATGGTGACGATGTGGAGGATGATAATAATAATAGAAAATAGAAGACCGATATCCTGTGATTATTATATTATTAAATTAATATAATTATGTAGGAGATTCTTGGATATTCGATAGAAAGAGGGAAGATGGAAGGAGTGAGGAAAGACCGCGTTGGACTTATGACTTCATGTATGAACTATCAACACGGGAAATGGAGAGGATGATTTACCTGAACGGGAAGATGACAATGATGCCTTGGAGTGGCTTCTCACGTTAGATGATATCCTCAGCGAACTTCTGACGGAAGATGAATGAAAGCGAAAGAGAAGGGGGGGGGGAAGGACAGAAAGGAGGGTAGAACTCGGGAGATGGGAGCGGAAGATTCACGGGAAGATGATGGAGATACGGAGGAACACGTGAACGTGATGAACACGAACACAGGGATAAGACGAACCGGTAACCAAATTTTCATCAAATAACAACTGAGTTTTCTTTCTTACAAGTTTACGTTTTATAGAAGTGGAGAGAGTGGTAGTTACGTCAGACGTTACGTCGCACCTGTTCTTTCCACGTGGGTTGAGCGGTTGAATCAGATTGGCACCCTTTTGCGCTCACTCGACGAGGCATGAAAAGAGGAAGGTTGACTCTGGCGATGATTTCTGTACGTGAATGACCCCGCGAGAGTCCTTCGGATTTAATTCGGTGTGGTGATATCCCGTCGTATTATCGCCGATAGTTTTGAAACGGTGTTGTCGAGACTTATTTCTGGGAATTTCAGACTTTCGTAGAAAATATCGACGACAGTTTTGGGCCGAGAAGATCGATCAGTTGGCCCGGTAGAAACGTCGGCAGAGATATTCGGGTGAAGTGATGGCTGGAGCTCCGGCTTCGCTTAAATTATCTCTTCCGTTATGCTCTTTCTCTGTATGTCAATGCCACTGCAACTTCACTGTAAGTCAACGCCTATTTCGAAGTCGTCGGCTTGATCATTGTGGATGTGGAGAACTTCTTCAACTTCCCAGTTTTCTTTTCCAGTAACATGTTCGTGGTGTTGGAAGTGGTTGACCGGTTGACCCTACTTCGCGTTCTTATCGTTCACTCCGTGCGATGATGAAAGAATGGTAGCGGATGGTGATAGTGATTCTATTCATGAAGGCGCTTTAATAAGCGTTGTCGCCCATTTCCGTGTGATCGCCAAATGAATTTGCATTCCTGGAGTCCTTCCGGTCTTGTTCCAGATTATTTCGATCCGACCATCACGCCCTTCAATGTTGCGAAGGCTTACTCGGATTTCTCTCGAACCTGGAGAAGGTGGACGCTGCTTTCTCTACCCTTTGACTTAGGATAGGATTAGTCAGTCCTATTTCTGATATGGGCATGGGAAGGGACATAACTCAGCTCGGTTGTCTTCTTTAAGGGCAGATCCTTCATGTTGAGTATCATAAATAGATGCATGATATATTCATGCAAAAGGTTTGCCTTGAGTAAGAACAATAAGATTGTGTACTTTCATAAAATAGATCTCCTACAGGCCTATCTAAAGGTGGTTTTCAAAGAGGAGGACATTTAATATCAAAAGGATTCCTATTAATTTCTTGAGATCATTACTTTGTACTTATATAAGGTTACCTATGATGTGGTGGAGAAGGCTTAGAAAATAAGGAACCTATATCAAAGGAAAAGGGGTGGTTGACTTGGTCCACTCAAGGAATTCTAGGTTTCTAAATATAAGGCTAATTTCTTTTGACCAAGTCAATCATTAGATCAGTGTAAAATAAAAAGAGGAGGGAAAATAAATCCCTTAAGATCTACTCTCTCTTTAATTATTTAGAGAGGTCTTCTTCATCCATTTAAATGAATGGATAATTTTCAAACTCATGAGTGAGGAGGAGAAGGAGGAGGATAGGTTCACTTAGAACCCTTGTGTTCATGTTTTTAAAATTATTCTCCATCATTAGATTATCCCCATCTATATTTGAGACTATAATTAGGTTTTAATGTTAAATAATAAGAGAAAATATTTTTTATACACTCATTTATTTTTATAAACTTAAAATTCTAAAAGAAATGAGTATTTTTGAAATAAAAATTTAATATCTTTTTATTTATTGCATTTGCACTTTAGAATGATAGATAATTTAATTTTTGATCTAATGAACCAAATTTGGATTAACTTAGAGTTGTATTTTAAAATAAATGAATTTTCAAATTTATGGGATTTTTTGGAATTTTTCTCAATTTTGTATGAATCTAATTCAATTTTTTTGAATTAAATGAATAAAAAATATTTTTTATCACGCGATGACATGGCAGCTGAAGTGGTGCAAAAGAGAATGGCGGCCCCACATGGCGACATATAAGACCGACACATGTGACACACGTGTATATGTGCATGTGTGGGTGAGTGCGCGTGTGTGCATATGTGTGATTAAGGAGAAAGCACGTTGTTAAGGATTTTCTCTATCTCCTTATGCGCATATACATTATGAACACGTAAATTCCCATGGATTATTGTCATGTGGGATTTTTCCAATTGATTTTATTTTTATGTTTTTATGTGCGCAAGTGACATGGCATTGGGTGGAGCGTTTGATTCGCGCGTTCAAAGAAGATCATCGATCTTTACTTAAGGCAGGGAGTATGTGGCACAATTCTGTTCGTTGATAAATTATTTTAAAAGTGATTTAATCCCAGTCATCCATTAAAGGAGTTATAATGGTTGAGATTAAAACCGACGACAGCGCATCCGGAGTGTTAGATCAAGATTGGACGGATGGATTTACATGCATTTTCTCTTTACACGCGACATGGGAAGATCTCGACAGTCCATCTTCGATCCAATGGACGCAATTTAAGCGTAACAATTCACATATATGCATTTCATGAGAGCAATTGATCGAAGATTGAAAGCTCCAACCATTGGTTATGCCCAATTTTCCCTCTAAATTGAGATGTTCTTCGACGATAAATTTCATTCTCGTGTTCTTTGAGGAATCAAACTGTCTACGCACCATAATCCTTAAATCTCTTGCCTCCAATCGCTTCCACGGAGTGTTTGAAAATGAGATTTTGTTGAGAAAATAGTAAGAAATTTATTCTTGAATGCCAACGATTATCTTTGAATTCTTGGATTGAATAGTGATGTAGGATATTTCAAAAAGGATGATGAATTCAATGTTTGTGATTATGAGTATGATGAACACGCAAGAAAAGAGAGTGAATTATACAATTTAATAATAAATTTCTTTGAATTGTATTTCAATCCTACAAAAAGAGAGAGTATCTAGAAAAGATATCACTTGGGATTGGGCTTTGTTATATGATTATTTCTGACATTAGTCAAGGAAATGAGAACCGATAGGATAATTCAATCTAAGTTGGACTTATCGACTTAGAATTGAACTATCGATCACTAAAATAATTTAGAGGACGAGTACCTTGATCAGACGTGAAGATGATGCTTTTGAACTCACCAAACGACCCAAGATATCCTTGAGTTGCTTCTTGACATGAGATGAATGAAAGGGACAACAAGGGAGGGAGAATAGATAAGGGAGATAGAACTCAGAGTGAGATGAGGGGGGAGATGTAACAGGATTCACATAGAACACATAAATTTTTATAAAGAAAATGATTTCATTACATCAAAACAACATCCGTTCTTCTCTTACAATTGTCCCTTTTATTGGGTGAAGAAGATAGAGAATTTAGAATGAAGAGATGCCTCGAGGATGGAGTAGGCAGTTATGGCAGTTACAACACCTTTTCAGAATTAGTTTCATGTCTCTTCAGTGATTTAATCATCACTGGAATGGAGATACATGGAATTATCCTTGATCCCCTGCTGACTTATGGCACTTTTGGGGGGTTTTGGAGGCAGTTGCTTGATTGGTTGATAGAATTCAGAAGTAGTCTTCATAGATTTCAAAAGCCATGTATATCTTGTTTCCATTAAGAGGTAGTTATGTTCTATCCTCGTGACTTCCTTCCTTGATTGCAGCTTTCTTCAAGCTTTAACTGTCATCATATTCGCTTTGACTAGGCCTTGACCTTATTGTTTTTCAGTTATGAGACTTAACTTCACGTGGAACCCAATGACAACATTTTCTTGGAAGGTCTCATGTGTTTTTCAATGCTTCCATGATGGCCGACAGATGAGATGTGGAATCTCATTGATCTCGTGATGATCTTGGCAGTTATGGTGGTTACAATGACAATATATCAGCAGATATGAGACCAAGTCTTCATTTTCTCCATCGACCGTGGAGGTATTGCTCAAGTGGGAGCTAGTTATGGCTTAACTACTTGACTTCACTCCTTGTTTGAAGCTTCTTTTATGCTGAATTGTCTTCATAAAAGCTTTGATCAGTATTGACTTCGGTTTTATTCATGCATGGGCTTTGACTTGAAGTTATCACTCAATATATGCACTTCCATAAGTTACTAACATATAGATCTCTCCTATGATTCTAACTATGGGTGGTTGATCAAAGAAGTAAGGGAATTTAAACAAGATGTTTCCTACTGATTTTGAGATCATTTATTCACACAAGGTACCTATGATATAGTGAGTAGAGTTTGGATGATGAGGAACCTATATCAAGGTAAAAGGTGGTTGACTTGGTCCACATATGGAATTCTGTGTTCTAGGGATGAGGGTTTAATTGCCTATGACCAAGTCAATCTTTAGATCAGAATATAATTGAAAAAGGAGGGAAGCTAAGTCCCCTTGAATCTAAACCCTCTTTTATTGTCTTAGAGAGGTTTTCTTTATTCATTTCATGAATGGACAATTTCTCAAACTTGTGAATAAGGAGGAGTATGCTATTTTGTTGCTGTTGGGAATGAGTTCTCTTCCTTAGTTCATACCTAGGTTCACTTGGAACCCTTGTGTCCCTATGTTGAAATACCCTTTGATCTGGTGAGAAATTGGATCAATTCGAGTGCTATCTTGAGCTAGAAATTGTGTTTACGTCCTAATCTTTATTCATATAACATTAGATCTCAATTTCAAATCGTAGATTTAGTCAGTTCTAATTTTCATTTTAATTTTTCCCGATTTTCTCATTTAGAAATTTCTCTCCAAATCTTGATTCAAATTCAATGATTTTTTATTATGTGGATTTGCCTTCGAGTTATCTTTCCATATTTTTCAAAATCCCTAAGTTTTGACCTCATTTCATTCCATGATTTGATCGAATTTTAAAGATTTCTTTAAAATTCACTTAATTCTCCATGGATTCGACCCTTATTCAACACCATTGCTATCTAATTACTGATTATTTCTCTACATTGGTGAGTTCCCCCACGGAGTCTCTTCGTCAAATGGCACCGTGGCCGGGGAAAACGACTTGCAAGTGCACTCTTTATAGGAATCCCTTTTCAAATGCACTCTTTGTAGGAGGAAGATGAGTTGCTAATGCACTAAGTAGCTTCCATTTTGAGCAAAGGAGTGATGTACATATGGAGAGGGTAAGGAATTACATCTACTCATGAGAGTGTAAGGATCTTTTTATACCCATATCATCATACCCTATATATACACACTTGGATCACAATTGAATATTAGACTCGAGGATTAGCCGATGAGCACTACCCTAATATGCACAAAAGAAGTCAACCAAGAAATGAAATCTAGATCACTATGGTCCACACTATGAGGAAGAGTAATAATACTGTAACATACTTCACCCCATTAGTATTAGGATTGAGAAGTGGAAAGGACCTTTTAAGGAGATTCTACACTAAATTTCTAAGAGACTAGCAATTATTCAAGCTGGATGGTGTGATAATATGCAATTTAAACATGCAATTATACGATTATTAATGTAAAATAAGGTATTAAACATTTCATTAGTATGCATGTTATCATATTTTGATTACATATCTATCATTTCTTGCAATTTTGAGTTATAATCTAAAAATTTACAACTTTAAGGATAATTATGCATTTTTAAGAATATATTTTATTCCCATCTATATTTCATATTATAATTGGGATTTAATGTTAAATAATAAAAGAAAATACTTTTTATATACTCATTTATTTTTTAAGTTTTAATTTCTAAGAAAAATGAGTATAGTTTTGAAATAAAAATGTTTTCTCTTGTTATTTAAATAAATTGAACTTCTTAAATGATAGATAATTTAATTTCTGATCCAATGAAATAAATTAGGATTAATTTGGAGATGTACTTAATTCAATTTATTTTAAATTAAAATGAATATTTTTGCCGACTTATTAATTTTTTATTGCATGATGACGTGGTGCAAACAAAACATCCGTGCCATGTGGCAACTTATGAGAACGCCACGTGTTGCACACGTGTGCGTGTGGCTGCGTGTGCGCGTGTGTGTGGTTAATGAGTAAAGCACCCCTTTCAAGATTTTTATTTTAATATTCACAAGTGATGTGGCAGCGTGTGGGGGGGGGTACGTGGCACACTTTGGTTCATCGGCGAATCAGTTTTAAATGATTTAATCTCTATCGTTCATCTAAGGAATTATAGCGGCGGAGATTAAAATTAACAAAACACATCTAGAGCGTGAGATCAAAGATCAAATGGTGAACATTTCAAGCACGACATGGTGAAATCTCGGTGGTCCATCTCTGATCCAATGGATGCAACTTAACTGTAACAATTCGAAGTTTGGCATTAGATCTCAGCTATTAATCAAGGATGAAACGCTAAATCCAATAGTTACGCCCAAATTTGCTTATTTATACGAATGTTCTTCGATGGAAAATAGATTCTTGGATGTTTTCGAGTATCAAACTGTCTAGGCACCATCATCCTTGAATCTCTTATTTTCTTCTTCTTCTAGACTCATTTCCGCGTCCAATGAGCGGTTGAAAGTGAGATTTTCTCAAAAGAATATAGAGAATTTGTCTCTTGAATGCCAATAACTGTCTCCAAAATCACATAATGAATAGCCTTTTATCCAGGAATCAATTGGGTCATTTCGAGCGCTCGAAATGACCTTACATCGAGTGATCTGAAGTAGAAATCAATCTTCAAGATCCTTAACTCGATAAGATCAAGTGATTTTTGCCCCTTTTCTACGGATTACGGGCAATCATTTCTTCAGATTCGCGTTAAGAAGTCTTCACTCTCATGGATACTGACACTGAAGTAAAATCTCATTGATATTGCTCAAACAAGCACGAAACGTATCTCTGTCATTATTTGAAAATTTATAAGTAATTTTTTTATATTCATATAAATATACAATCCACCCTTCCATGAGACGACAGACCACCATGAGATTGAGGAATAACCCTTTACACGTAGATCTCTTTGATCGATCCTTGCGATCACCCACCACTACCAAGTAATCTTCAACTGTAGTACCTATAGAAATGGCCCGGAACGACGAGGGAAATGCAAGGAAACTCCTTAGTGACTACACTAGTCCCGTCCTTGAAAGACATGTTACTCGAATTATGCACCTGTTAATAGAGGTGCAAATTTTAGAATAGATTCACATGTAATGAGTATGCTTCCTATTCCATGGTAAACCTTTTGAGGACCCGTATGGACACGTAGATGAACTTATCCAAGTATGTGAAATCAATCACATTCATAATGTCCCCACCAAGGTGATGATGATGAAACTATTTCTTGCTACACTTACAGACCGAGCCAAGGATTGGTTTTGAAAATGAGGAAAAGAATTCACTAGTTGGATTGAAATGGAGGAAGAATTTCTTAGAAAATATGAAAACCACCCCATTTTGGAACGCCATCCGCGAGTTTACACAAGGCTTGAGTGAAACCTTTCATGAAGCCTAGCAGCAACTAAGAGACTTCATTAGGGAGTGTCCACACCATGGAGTGTATAACCATGAATTAATGTAAATATTTTATGATGGGTTACGCTTGCAAGATAGATATCTTTTAGATGCAGCAAGCGGCGGCACCTTCATGAGCAAATATGAAGAGGATGCAATGGAACTTATCAAGACGGTGGCGGAGAATAGCCATCATATTCCAGAAAAACCATTTAGAACACGTGCTATGCCGAAATGATAGCTAATTGATGCAAAATCAATGGAGATGGGAATGCTACTATAAAGGATGGACAAAATGGCAGAAGTTCATAACCTCCTACTGGACCAACTTAACATCCGCAATGGTTCTGAAGGACTCGCAGCCATCTTGATACAAGAAGCATCACCATGTGTCAATTGCTCAAGATTCAACCATGTTGAGCTAGATTGCCCTGTCATGGTGATACAAGGGCACGACATATGTAGAGTGTTACTGTTAGGGATTTTGATGCATGTACTTGTGTCTAAATTGATTTTTTTGAATGCTCAGACTGGTTGGTTAATCGCTTCAAATTAGTTAATCTTTAACCTTGCATAAATCCAAAATGTTTGTTATTCTATTCTGTTATTTTGGACTAACCTTTATAATTTTTCTATATTTGCAAGTTGACGAGATTAAATCGTATGGTCGTTGAATGCACATGACTTACTCTCAAAACAAA
>CM044116.1:10006128-10062590 GCA_024174645.1 Lemna minuta
TGATAACTGGAAAAAGTGTGTTTCTTTACCATCTATTTTATTTGCATTTTGGTGATGAAATGTCTTAAATCATAGATTATTTTGCATGTTATCATGTTGTTATGCTTAGAATAAATATTTCCATTGCACTTGAAAATGGAATAGTTAGTTACAAATAATTAGTGCTATAAATGTCATTGGCTTATAGGCCACATGATATCCATTAGTTTATACCCGAGTAAGTTTTTCTATCCTACAAAAGATCAAGGACATATTTCCTGTAGAAGAGAGCTAATTTTCTTCATTACTAAGCAAACTAAACCCAAGGAAATATCTTAGGGTCTAGAAATCCCACGTCACAAATTGTTGATGAAGATAAGCTTTGATAGGTGAAATGTTTGCCTCATCACTACTTTTTAAAAGAATATTATCAATATAAATGTCTTGTGGCACAACGCCTCTAGACATGGGCTTGTACATCATAGTCAGATTATTCGTGCAAGGGATAAACTCATAGGTGGTGAGAAGACAATTAAACTTAAAAAATGAGGCACATTGACTTTGTTTAAGTCCATATATAGCACACAACAAAGTAAGGAGGCCTCAATAGACTCCACTTGAGCAACATACCCTAGAGGTTGCTCTATAAAGATCTGGTCATCTAGCTCACCATATAAAAAGGCATTGAAGATATCCAATTAAAGCAAGACCATGCTTGATTGACTTCTATGGATAAGAGAAATGAAATGAAGTTCAATCAAACCATGGAGAGAATGTCTTAGTGTAGTCAATGGCATAAGCCTTAGAGAATCCTTTGGACACTAGTCATAACATGTGAGGAGCCACCATGCCATCAAGGTTATAAAATCTCTAGTAATGGGCATGGAGTCATTCATGGGCATGGATTGGGGTGAGTCAAATACTATGTCTAGTAATTTAGGTATGTCAAACACTCCTCTAGAAAAAAGGGGGAATAGTAGGTGTAATAGTAACTAAATTTTGCTAAATGGAAAAAATTTTAGTGAAGAGTGGTGACACCTCAATATCAGAAGAAACATCCAAGGAGGCACCAAGACAATACAAATTGAGGAGAAATACAAAGATTAGGAGTCATCCACATCAAATACATGTTGATCTTGACCAAGAAATTCAAGAATCTATCACGAGCGTCACTAGGTTTCTCTTTAGTTGATTTTAAGGCACTCGGGAAAGGAATTGGCAGTGTGTAATCCTTACGGTTTGGGGATGCTCTATTCAGTTCCTTCTCACTTTCTAGGGCAATCTCATCATCTAAATCATCCTCAAATCCCTTTTTAGGATCTTTATCTATTCTAGACTCATAAGGATCACTCAAATTCTTATTCTAGACTCATAAGTTTGGAAATGGCATTCATATCTTCCCTTCTCTTATCCTCATCATCATCAAGTGGGATATCACTCTCTATTGCATCTTGATCATCTAAAAATCGAGGAATGCAACTGTCTATAGAACATAAATTTTTAGGATTCACAAGAGTTTGAGTTGGGAGTTGACCTACTTGACGATCATATTGATCGGTTTCATTTAATTTACCTTTCATCTTCTCATTCCTTGAGTTTTGATGGTGCTCTTGCATTCCTTGACCTCTCTTGAGCATCTCCATCTCCATCCTCATCTCTCTCATGAAGTTTTGTTGCTGCTCTATGATCAATTGTTGATTTTTCTTGTCTTCCTTCAACTCCCTAACAAATACCATGAGAGTTGCATTAGTTTGATCATTATGAGAATTATGAGCAACAAAAGGTTTGGAAAATTTAGAAAAGGGTGGAGGTTGTTGTGGTATGAAAGGTTTTGGCTGAAAGTTGCTTCCTCCTCCTTTGTTTCAATTTTGTCCTCCAAAATTGCCTTTCATGTTCCAATTACGTTGAGCATCGTCGGCTCTTCCAAAGGTGTTGACCTGTTTGCTTATGGGAAAAAATTCTTCCAAGAGATCACTAGATGAGCAAATAGAGCAAAAAGAGTTAGAAATATTTCTAGCCTCATGGATTGGTGGTTTGGCTTGTGATCCATGCATAAAAGATTTAAAGTTTTCTGTCAACTCCTACATTGCTTGTCCTAATTTCCCCATGTCTCTTTTCACACAATCCATGCGATATTCTGGCTCTACGGACCTCATGTTGATGAGTCCTCCTCTTTTAGGTGCTGAATTCCTGCCATTGTTAGAAAAACTTTGCTGATAGGCCCAATTTTCAACTAACCTTTCCATAAATTGCATGGACTCGTCGACATATGTCTCCACAAAAGTGCCGTCGTAGAATGTCTGAACCAAACTCCCAAGATGGAATTCCATGATGAGGAAATCTCCTAGTAAGGGCCATAAATCTCTCCCAAGCCTCACTAAAGTTATCATTACCTTGGGTGAATTCTCTAATTTCTCTCCTAAGGGCATTTGTTTTGCCAAATGAGTAGAATTTTCTTAAGGTAAGAATTTTATTCATCTCACTCCATGAGGTAAACTCTTGTCCTACTTAATTAAACCACTCTTTAGCTTTATCTTTTAATTCTAGAGGAAGTATTCTCATCTTAAGATGCTCTTGGGTCACTCTGGGATAGTTATAGGTCATACATATATCAATAAACTCTTCAAGAAACTCATAAGGTTCCTCATTGAATCTCCCATAAAAAGAAGGTAATAATTGAAGCATATGAGGATCGATCCTAAGGACACATTATCGTCTAGAGGGGCTGATATCCTAGTATAGCTTTGGCTCTCAGTAGGATCGAAATATTCTCTTAGCTTCATTCTTCTAACAACTTGATCTACATGGCAGTTTTGGTTTTGATTAGGAATTTCCTCCATTGTATCCTCCAAAGATTGATCTTCTACTTTGAAGGTACTAATCTTAGGCTCTGATGTAGATGAGGTATCACCAAGGGTAATTTCCAGAACACGAGAATGGAGGGAACGTCTTCCGTTTATGCAAAACAACTCAAATTCACCGTTAGATCAAGGTTAGTCTAAAAATCACAGAACGAAATCAAATGAAACAAATCTAATTTAAGAAGAAATTAGAAAATCAGAGAACAAAAATTAAAAGATTTCAATATAATAGACACCTACCTCCCTGGCAACGGCACCATTTTTATACGCGTAAAAATGCGGTCGTTGAATGCACGATTTTACGTATCAAACAAATTTATACTCAACTCTTCAAAATCTGAATTTTAAATTAGAACAGTGGCAAGGCAAGGTCGAATCCATAGGGAGGAAGGTTAAGATATTGAAATCAAAAGATAATTTTTGGTATTTTTTGATTTAGAAAGCGAAAATGTTTGATGAAAGGAAGAAAATGAGCGCAAAGATGAAATGAACCAAACAAGTGCTTCTAGACTCCTTTCATAGATTGGAAACCCTTGATTGAGTGTGGAAAAGTGATTTTTAGGGTTTATAAATGAGCAAATGTTGATAAACAGATGAGAAAAATAAAAGAGATGGATAGAAGATGATCCTAATCTAAATATTCATGATCAAACACAATCTAGTGATGCTCCCTAATCAAAACGTACATTCGAGAGCCATTTATTTTGCCCCAACTTGGCGTCTTGCATCCAACACGAGGAATGAACAGAAGAGAGAAGAAACTCACTGAGAATGATGTTCAACACATGATGAAAGATCAATCATTGCTTTCTTTCCTCTTGGCTGGCCAATGCTAGAATCATACCACAAAACATTCATAACCCTAATTTTTTTGTTTCAGAAGTTAAATCAGCCCCATTAGATTTGTGGAGCTTGAAATGACAATCATGCCCACGAAATTTTAGCCCTTAGCTCCATCAAGATTGTCGGATATCAGGCTTTTACTTTAGACAAATTTGGACTGTTGATAACATTTCTCTCTCCTCACATCGCGCCGGTCAAAGCGCTTCAGTCAAAACCACTCTAGTTAAACTTCTCTAAAACACAAGAAAATTACATTAAAGGCCCCCTCAGCTCTCTCTTGTCTCTTCTCTCTCCTTTTTCGTCTCTCTTCTCTTTCTTCTCTCAAAAACAGAAATAGGGAGATGAGGAGAGAAATTTTCGCGCGCAGAACCGAAGAAAGAGGAAAGCGCAGAAGAAGTGGAGGACGAGGATGACGTAGATGGTGAGGGTGGAAGAGAAGGAGGAAAGAAGAGGGAAAAGGAAGAGAAGCGAAGGAGAGGGGGAAGATGAAAGAGAGGAGAGTGAGTTCTCCTCGCGGTTACCTCGCGACGGAAGTAATTTTTGTTGTGAGGAGACACGACAGAGAAAGAGGGGATCAGGAGAGAGAGAGAAGGGAGAAGAGAAGAGAGAGAAAGAGAGATTTGCGGAGGGGGAGTTCTGCAAAGAGAGAGAAAATCTCCCTCTCTCCCTTATGCGCGCATGCGTGCGCGAGGAAGAGAATGAGACAAGGAGATGATGGAAAGGAGACAGATAGGAAGGAAAAGACACGTGCGAGAGATAAGAAGGAGTTCTCCCTGTGGTTCCCTCGTGGCGGAAGTAATTTCCATTGCCAGGAGACACGAGGAGAGAGAAGTGATAAGCGTAAAAACGCGGTCGTTGAATTCGCGATTTTACGTATCAAACAAATTTTATACTCAACTCTTCAAAACTAATTTTTAAATTAGAACAGTGGCAAGTCGAGGTCGAATCCACAGGGAGGAAGGTTAAGAGATTGAAATCAGAAACTATTTTTTTGGTATTTTAGATTTAGAAACCAAAAATGATTGATGGAAGGAAGAAAATGACTGTGGAGATGAAGTGAACCGAACTAGTGCTTCCAAACTCTTTTCAGATATTAGAAACCCTTGATCGATGGCGGAAATGTTGTTTTTAGGGTTTATAAATGTGGAAATGTGAATGAACAGATGAGGAAAATGGAAGAAATGGATATAAAACGATCCTAATCTAAAGATTCGTGATGAAAATACTATCTAGTGATGCTCCCTAATCAAAACATACCTTCATGAGCCGTATATCTCGCCCGGACTTGGCGTCTTGCATCCAACACGAAGAATGAATAGAAGAGGGAAGAAACTCACTGAGAATGAAGTTCAACACATGATGAATGATCCATCGTTGCTTTCTTTCCTTCTGGCTAGCCAATGCTAGAAGCATACAACAAAAACATTCATAACCCTAACTTTTTCGTCTCAGAACTTAAATCAGCCCTAGCAAATTCGTGGAGCTTGAAATGACGATCATGCCCACGAAATTTTAGCTCCTAACTCCATCAGGATCGTCGGATATCAAGGTTTTAATCTGGAGCATTTATGGCCGTTGATCTCATCTTCTCTCTCCTCCAATCGCTCCGGTCAACCCGCTCCCACCGGTCAAACTTCGCTGAGTCACACGATAAAAAGACAAAAAAATAAAGTTTAAACGCTTTCACTCTCTCTCCTCTCTCTTTCTCCGCTATTCTCTCTCTCTCATTTCTCTCTCTTGGCGGAAGGAGTTGTTCGCGGAGAATCATGGAGAGGAGAAGAAAATCCCTTCCGCCTTCTCCTCGGCGACAGAAAAATTTTCGTCGCGGGAGAGAGGGAGAAGGGGGAAAGAGAAGAAGAAGAGAATGAAGAGAAAGAGGAATTTCCGACGGAAGTTCCCGGAAAGAGATGAGAGAGGGAAGAAGGAAGGGAGAGAGACGAGAGAGGGAGAGAGAGGAAGGCAGCGAGAGGGAAGAGCGATCGGGAGAGGAGAGGAGAGATTGTGGAGAGTGAGGGAGAGAGAGGAGAGGAGAGGAATCCGGAGGGAGAGAGAGAGGAGGGAACTCCTCTCGCGCGACGGAAATTATTTCCGTCGCGAGAGAGGGAGAGAGGAGAATCTCCCTCTCTCCTTTCCGCACGCACGCGTGCGCGAGGAAGAGAAGGAGAGAAGGGAGAAGAGCCCTCTCGCGACGGAAATAATTTCCGTCGCGAGACGGAAGAGAAGAAAGAAATGAAAAGAAAAAGAAAGGAGAGGGAGGAGAAATCTCCCCCTCCTTCTGTAACGCACGCGCGCGTGCGGGAGAGTAAGGAGGAGAAGTTCTCCTCGCGACGGAAATTCTCCGTCGAGAGAGAGAGACGAGGAGAGAGAGAAACTGGGAGAGGAAAATGGAGGAAAGAGAGAGGCTCAGTGAAAATGGAGGATGAGGGAGAAGTTCGCTGGAGAGAGAAAGAGGAGAAGGAGAAGGAAGAGAAAGAAAAAAAGAGAGAGGTGAGGAATTTTTCTTCCGCCTCTCGCGACGGAAATTCCGTCATGAGAGAGAGACGAGGGAGAAGCAATGAGAAACGGGAGAGAGAGGGAAAGAGGGAAGAGAGGAAAGAGAGAAGAAAATGGAGGGAGGAGCGAGAGAAAGAGAGGAGGAATTTCTTCCTCGCGAGAGAGAAGGAAAGGTGGGGAAGAAAGAGAGAGAGGAGAGAGAGAGAGAGAGAGAGAGAGAGAGATAAAAAGAGAGAGAGATAGTTTCCTCTCTTTTTATATATTTCTAAATGTTCTTGATAAATGCATTTTAAATGCATTTTTATAAATACACTTCATATATATTCTTATGTCAATAAATACAGTTTATAGGAATTTCATTTAATAATAAAAAGAAAAATTGTATTCTTTGATTAATCCATTCACTAAATGCTCATAAAATGATACAAATTTATGAAAAATCAAGAATATCCTTTAAACATAGAAATGATTAATTTAATCATTTTAAATCATGATAACATGCATTTATGATTATATTTCAAAGAATAAATACATAAAATGCATCATATTAATGCATGAAATTGCATGTTATCAAGAAGGAAAGAAGCAGAGTAGAAGAAAGAGAAAGAAAGGGAGAGAGAAACGCGCCCGAGAGAGAGAGCGAGGTTAAGGGAGAGAGAGGAAGAGAGGGAAAGAGAGGGAGAGAGAAATTTTCATTTCAATTTGAATTTCTAAAATTTCTTAAAAATTCTATAAAATGCAGAAAACAAAATGCTCATAATATCATAAAATCAATATTCTTGATAAATCAATATCATAAAATGCTCATAAAATACTTAAATTTATGAGAAATCAAGAATATTCTCTAAAATATAAGAATTATGATTTTATTCATTTTAAATCATGATAACATGCACTTATGATTAGATTTTTAATAAAAAGTGCATAAAATGTATCATATTAATGCATGAAATTGCCTGTTATCAGTCTCCTAAAAAGATCGAATGGGTTGACTGATAACTTTAAAATATAAGCGACATTCATGCATTATTTGTCATATTTAAGTGCTCATAAAGACTGTAACAATGCGAATATCTATTTCTATAAGACCGAATGTGATGAAAATATAACTAAGTCCTATCATGCATCATTTCTTATACTTTGATTATATTATGATATTAACCCCATTTGATTTCTTGGAAGTCAAATGGTTGAATTCTCACATTTTTATGAGTTATGTGGATGTGAGGACTTAGGTGAAGTTTAATGGGAGCATGGATGTAAACTATCTAGAAGGAGAAGAAGAAAATGGGTACTACACATTTTTAGGAGGTTGATCAACCTTTTAACTTTTTAGGAGGTTAGTCAAACCTTTCCATCTTTTTAGAAGGATGGTCAAGCCTTCCCACCTTTTTAGGAGGTTGGTCAAGCCATTTCACCCTTTTATGAGGTCAGTCGAACCTTTCCACCTTTTTAGGAAGTCAGTCAAACCTATCCCTCTTTTTAGGAGGTCAATCAAACCTTCTACCTTTTTAGGAGGTCAGTCAAACCTATCCACCTTTTTAGGAGGTCAGTCAACCACCTTCTTAAGGGGAGTCAACCCATTCCACCTTTTTAGGAGACTAGTCACTCCATTTCTCTTGGAAGTCCATGATAGTCAAAATACTTCTTTAAAAGTCAAAGGTGGTCAAAGGTATTCTGAATGGCCAAAGAGTTCAAATTTTTTCTCTTTTATTTATTATTAATCAATTTAGATTTTTCCTATTTTTATGGGAGGATCCATATTTATGGGAGGAGAAAGAGGTAAGCCCAAATCCTTATGGAAGTGGTAAGGTTACCATCTCTTAGAGTGTGGTCAACTCACTCCCTAAGGATGTGGTTGTGGGGCCCACCTCTTTAAACGAGGCTCTCCCACTTTTTAGGAGGTGATTATGGTAATGGATTTTCGATTTAATCTCAAATATTCATTGGTTTATTAAGCCTTTCCATAGTTTTAGGAGGTTAGTCAACCACCTTCTTAGTGGGGCTCAACCCACTCCACCCTTTCACGAGACTAGTCACTCCATTTCTCTTGGAAGTTAATAATAGTTAAAATTATCCTTTACAAGTCAAAGGTGGTTAGAAGTATTCTTGAAGGGGTTAAAGAGGTCAAATTTATTTTCTTTTATTTTATTATTAATAAATTTAGATATTTCCTATTTTTAAGGAAAGATCTATATTTACAGGAGAAGAGAGAGGTAAGCCTCTCTCCTTAGGGAAGTGGTAAAGTTACCACCTCTTGGAGAATGGTCAACCCACTTCCTAAGAAAGTGGTTGTAGAGCCTACCTCCTTAAAATGGCCTCTCCCTCCTCTTTAGGACGTAATTATGGTCGTGGCCTATTGGATTTAGCCTTCACCATTCATTTTGTTGAACCCAAAAAGGCTAAACCTCCACCATTGATTCAAAGTAACTTCTTAACCTAACATATAAAAGAATCTTCTTCTTCATTTTTGTTGATTTTTTGGCTCTCTCTGAGCATCAGGCTACCAAAATAAAAAGGAGATGATTAGGCCTAAGCTTGGCATTTTTTGGTGTTCAGGATTTTTGTGGAGGCAAGATGATGTAGGATATTTATGAGATGTATCTAAATCCTACAATAAGGGGAGGATCTATGAGTTGATATCAATGAGAATGATGTAGGGTAGATATTTAAAATATAGAGGACTATATGTGTGAAGGGTGATAGGTGAATAAGAGGATGATAATGGTGATAAATTTTATATTAATAGAGAAGAGATTGTAGATAGGAATAGAAGTGATGGATAGGGAAGATGTGGATGAGATGGTAATAAGATAAGACCATTAGAAGAAGCAGACCGATAATAGTTATTATTATATTATTATAATAATTGAATTAACTTATAGAATTCTCGGATAGGTGAGATCAGAGAATGTAGAATATGGGTAGTGGGATGGATGCTAAGAAGGATAGTTAATAAGATAGAATATAAAATAGAGAAATATGAGTAGGCGGTAGAGAAGAAGTAAAGCGTAGATAGAATATGTTAGTTTAGTTCCTGGAGAAGATAGGAGATGTGATAGAAGTTGGTAGAACTCCTTTAAGTCAACATTGGACTTATAGAAGATCTTTGGGAGAACTATTAATCACGTTAAAAGAAGTGAGGATGAATACCTGACGGAAGGAAGAAGCGATGCTCCCGAATCGCTCCAATGACACAGGTACGTCTCGAATGGCCTCTGACAGGAAAGTGATGAAGACGACAGAAGAGGAGGGAGAAAAGAGAGGAGGATAGAACTCGGAGAGGAGAGAAGGTGCGAGAGGGACGATGGAGACACAGGGAAGACGATGAAACACAAAGGTAAACACGAACCAAAAGGTAACCAATTTTCATAAAGCAACATCTCCCTCGTTTGTTTACAAGTGTTTGTTTTATAGAAAGAAAAAGGAAGAAGTTACGGTGAGGCGTCGTTTGCGGAAGTTGCTTCGCGAGTGGGCAGTTACTCAGGTATTTCCGTTTTGTCTTTTAGTGAGTTTGCAATTATTGTCTGTCGAACTTTCGGATTCGTAGTGATGTTGAAAACTTTTTTTGGGTGGACGTTGTCGGATAAAGTTCGTCGGTAGATCCGATGTCCTGGGACGATCTCAAAAATCTTGTTGTCTTCTCGTGAGCCTCCGTGATAACTTCATGCTCTGTGATGGCAGTCCGCAGTCGTCATTTTGTTCTCATGTCCTTGAAGATGCATGCTGTTCTGTTGATGTAGCGACCGTAAGACACTAATCTAAATCCGAATTGATATGGCAGTAGGACTGGTCAATTTCTGCCGCGACTGCTCTTTAGGATTGATTGTGTATGATGCCATCTCGTCCAGAGAAAGGTCGGGAGTGAGACTGTCAGTCGACGAATGTTTAAACGGCAGTGTTTCTGATGTGTAGATGGTGATGATCGTGTTGCTCGTGCGAATGACGGACTGGTTTGACCTTTTTGTCGTGAAGCTCTGTGCGAGGAGGTTGCGCGCTCAGCTTTCACCTGGGTATGATCTTCTCCAACCCACCTTCGTTGATCTTCATCCATTCGTAAGTGACGCTTGTGATGGCAGTCAACTGAACTGCGGAATCTCGGTAGTTGTGCTTTAGTGGCCATGAAGATAATGTAAGGCGATCCTTAATGCTCAGGTCAACGGGTGTTCCACCATGTGATCCGTTGAGAGGCTGTTATCGTGGATGATAGTCTTCAAGGTGAAGGCTTCTCTAGGTTGACTCGTTGAGGTATTTCATATATTCTCGTGTCTGTCATCCTTATGGCAGATGACTAGCTTCATTCTTTTCATTAACCTTGAAGGTTAAAATCCAATGCGAGATAATCTTCATTTATTTTGCTCATGCTTCAGCTGTTGCCATAATTCAATGCCTGTAGCTAACTCACCTTTAATTAGAAGTGGTGATGATTTGACTTTGAATAGGTCTTCATGTCTTCACCCTTTATCATAAAGGTGTTGTTAAAATGGGAGATAAATGGGATTTCTGCTTGTGATTGTCTTCATTGATGATAGCTTTGACTTGAGCTGTCATCAAGATAGTTTCTTCCATACTTAATAATATTTAGATCTATTCTAGAATTCTTTCTAAGGAAGGTTTTCAAAGAAATAAAGGGATATAATTTAAAGAGGTTTCTTACTGATTTTCTTTGAGATCATTAATTAACATGATATAAGGTACCTATGATATGGTGGATAAGGTTTGGAGATTAAGGAACCTATATCAAAGGAAAAAGGGTGGTTGACTTGGTCCATTCAAAGACTTCTAATTATCTAAGGATAAGGCTAATTTCTTTTGACCAAGTCGATCATTAGATCAGTGTAAAATAGAGGAAGGAGGGAAAATAGATCCCTTAAGATCTACACTCTCTTTAATTATTTAGAGAGGTCTTCTTCATCCATTTAATTAATGGATAATTTGATCAAGTTGGTGGCTAAAGAGGAGGAGGAGGAGGATGGTTCCCTTAGAACCCTTGTGTTCATGTATAGAAATAATTCTCCATCCCAAGATCAAGTGGAGCACCGAGATTGTAACGAGTCAAGCATCACCCAGGCAAGGACTTACATAAAAAATAGGGTTTATGTGAGGATTTAAATCTGATTTTCTCTTGTAATCCCCTCCATAGATAGTGTAGAACCTATTTCTCATTTTATATTTTAGATTCGTTTACCGATTTCTTGATTACTCGATTTCCCTTTTTTCACCATTCTTCCATCATCTTCCATTTCATCATTCCCATCTCTCTATTCCATCATTCTATTCTCAATACTTTTCAAAAAATATATATATATATATTCTAATTTCGTTCATACCATATTCCATTTCTCAGTCCTTCCATATTTCTCAAAAAATTCCTTCTACCATTAGTTTTCCCTATAACAATATCTCTACTCCCTAAAAGTACTAATCTCATTACCTATGTTCCCCTTGAGGATTCAACCCTTACTTTACTATTATAGAAAGTGAGGAATTATAAATATTTTGTTACATGAAATCGATTCAAAACAACGATTAAAATACCCTATAATCGAGTTCATCTATTGTCTTTTTGTTCGTTCATCCACCTCACAATGTTGCATCCCAGAAATAGGAAATCCCTTTGCAAATGCATTCTTTCTATCAGGTAGATAGGTTGAAGAGAGTTCGAATGCTCTAAGTAGCCTCCATATGAGCAAAGGAATGATGTACCTATTGAGAGGGTGGGGAATAACATCCGGTCACGAGAGTGGGAGGATCTTTTAATCTCCATAACATGAAACTCTAGATATGCTTACCTCAGTCACAATTGAGAATTAGACTCAAGCATTAGTTGATGCGAACTACCATAATATGCACTAAAGAAGTCAGCCAAGAGTATGGAATCTAGATCGCTATGGTCCACACTATGAGGAAACATAATCCCTAAAAAGCTGAAAAGACTTCACCTCTTTCGTTGCTCGATCAAAATTTGAAAAACCTTTCTAGGGATTCTATAGTAAATTTCGAGGAGACTAGAAATTATTTTAGTTGGGGGGTGTGATAACACACAACTTATACTCCCCATTATATAATTATTTACGTATTTTTAGGCATAATTCATATTATTCCTATGCATGTTATCATTTTTTGAATTCATATTAACCATTTTATGCAATTTATATCAAAAAACTTAAAATTCATTATTTTAAGGATTAATCATGCGTAAATTAAAGTTGAGCTCTAAAATAGATTATCCTCATTTATAGTCGAGATTTTATTTGAGTTTTTATTGGAAATAATTAGAAAAAATATTTTCATGCACACTCGTATATTCTTCTAGTTTTATTTTTCACACAATATGAGTGTATTTTTTTGTTAAAACTTTATTCTCTTACTATTTTTTAAAATAAAATGCATAGAATTATAGATTTTTTAATTCGTGATCAAATAAAAAATATTGGAATTAAAAAGGAGCTAAATTTTGAAAGATATGAAATTTCTAATTTTTTCAGATTTTTCTAAATTCTTTTTGAATATATTTTAATTTATTTTAATTAAAAACATTAGAAAAATTTAGTTTTTAAAGTGTGCTTTAATGTTACTGATGCAGTAGGATGCACACTTGCATGTCCCCATGCAGTAGCCTATGTGCTTGTCACATGGCACATAAGTGACACGTGTCTAGCGTATCTTGAGTGTTAAGTGCCCTTAATGGGCCAAATTTAATTAACAGAATTCTCACCATATTTATGTGGACAAATTTTTCTGATTATTTTAAATGTGGGACTAAATTTCTATATGCAAGCAACATGGCAAATCCAGAGGGGTTGGATCAAAATGAATCGATGGATTTAATCTAAGCCTTTGGTTTTCACTTAAGTGAAGCGGTATGTGGCACACTATAATTCAATGATGATTCACTATATAAACATATATTAGATCCTAGCCAGTTATCAAATGAGTTATAATGGCTACGATTGAATGAGTGCGATGGACTCCTTGTATGCATTGTGACGTTTTGAGTATTTGATTAAAATCAAATGGTAGCCATTATGTGACGATCACTCTTCACACAATGAGACAATGAGATCTAGGCAATCCATAATGGATACGACAACCACAACATAATGATGAAAATTAGACTCCATATGATTAATCGTAACTGTCGATTGCATCAAAGTAGATGATCCAACAATCACGTGCAATTCACACTCTATTTATACTCTCTCTCTTCAATGGTTCATGCATTCTTGGAGGTTCCAATCAATCAAACCTTTTAGACATCCCACTCCATAAATCTATTTTTTTGATCCCTTTTAGAGTCAATTCCATGTCCACACAGTGCTTGAAATCAAGATTTTGTCAAAGGAATAGGAAGAATTCACCGCTTGAACTCCAAATATCCATGTTTTGAGATGCGGAATGAAAAGTCTTGATCTTGCAATTTATTGGATTATCTTGAGCATCATTTTAGGATAGATTACATGTTTTTCCTCCTTATCTTTTTCCCTATAACATTAGATTTTAATTTCAATGCATAGACTAGGTTAGTTTTAGAACTTTTCAATAATTTTTCTCTCTTTGCAAACAAATTTGTTCTCATTTGCTCTTTGATTTCTCCATAGATTCAAGTGCTAATCAAGTGACTTTTAATTCTGTGGCTACCTCTTTGAGTTTGATATGCGTAAAACTATCGTCGTTGAATGCATAAATTTACGTATTAAAAAAATTTTACTCAAATCTTCAAATCTAATTTTTAAATAAGAATAGTGGCAAGTCGAGGTCGAATCCACAGAGAGGAAGGTTAAAAGATTGAAATCAAGAAATATTTTGGGTTTTTTTAGATTAGAAAGCAGAGATGAACAATGAAAGGAAGAAAATGAGCATGGAGATGAAATGAACCAAACGAGTGCTTCCAAACTCCTTGTGAAGATTGAAAACCCTTGATCGATGGTGGAAAAGTGGTTTTTAGGGTTTGTAAATGTGGAAGTATGGATGAGAAGATATGAGAATAGAAAATATGAACATAAATGATCCTAATCTAATGATTCATGATGAAAACACATCTAGTGATGTTCTCTAATCAAAACCTACCTTCAAGAGCCTATACCTTTTGCCCGGGCTAGGTGTCTTGCATCCAACACGAATAATGGAAAGAGAAGAGAAGAAACTTACTAAAAATGGTGTTCCATACATGAAGAATGGTCAGTCACTGCCTTCTTTCCTTCTGGCTAGTCAATGCTAGAGGCACACAATGAAATATTCATAACCCTAATTTTTTGTCTCAAAACTTAAATCAGCCCAGCAGATTTGTGGAGATTGAAATGACAATCATGCCCACAAAATTTCAGTCCCTAACTCCATCAAGATCGTTGGATATCAATCTTTTACTTTTGAAAAATTTTGACTGTTGATATAGTTTTTCTCTCCTTAGATCATGCCAATTGTTGAGCTCAAAGTGGTCGTGTGTTTAAGCCCGAGAAACTTACTATTTATAAACTAGGAAACTATGAAGCAACTATGATAATTGGGATGTATAGGTTTCCTAGGTCGATCCACAGAGACTTTAGGGCGAGAGAATGTCAATATAGGTGGTAAGAGAGAAGAATGTTGTAGACTACTCGGACATATCAATCGGAAGGACTACTAGAGAGTGTGAAAAATAGAGAGATATGAAAGCTAAGATGAAATTTGAGAAAGACAAGAGGAGAAGAAGTAAAGATAAAAGGGAAGGAAAGGGGAGTTATAGGAAAGAGGGAAAAGGAGGAGCGTAAAAGGGAGAAGGAAAGAGCATGAGTTAATGAGAGGGAAGAAGGGAGGAAAAGCCTTCAAGGAGAGAGAGGGATCAAAATAAAAAAATAGAAGGAGAATGATAGAAGGACAAGTATCTTTCGGAGAATAGAAGGGGAATAAAAATAATAATAAAAAACTAATAAGAGAATGATAATGGATGCATGCACATGAAATGCTGGAGAAATGAAATCGTAACTTGAAAGATCGTACAGGAAATTAAAAGAGATGTATGGAAGAAATAGAGAGAGAAAAATGGAGAGGATACGAGATGGGGAGAAAGAGGGAATTGTGAGAAGGAAAGAGAGAAATCGATGAGGCTTGTTGACCGAGAATGCGAGAAAGAAACTTTCAGAAGTTTACGAGGAATCAGATGAGAGGACGAAACGAGATTTGGAGAGGGAGAGAGAGACGTCGGAAGTAATGACTGAGGGGGAGCGAGAGGGAGATGAGGCAGAAACATGAGAGAGAGAGGGAAAAAATTTAGAATGGCAGATTGGGAGACACAGGGAGAGAAGAGGAAATGCGGAAGTACAAAAGAGATTCGGAAAGAAAGAAACAAAAGAAAAAGAATGAATTTAGATATTGACAAGAAACTAAGAGTGGCATGTTGACTCCCGATCATTCCTTCTTCACTCTCACTCTAGTTTCCGTAAGAGATTCGAGAGAAAAAAGGAACATGAAGAATAACTACTGAAAGAAATTAAGTGTTTTGCTCTCGCACACATTTCACAAATGCGACGTCCAGATAAATAGGACAATCACTCTTAGAGAAAGAGGAATATTATCCTGTCTTCGTCGCCTACTACTGTTGTGTGTGTCTTGGCTGCCACCTTGCCGTTATAACAGATGGCGATGGGCGTTCATGATTTACCTTCAGAATGGAAACTACACGAAAAAGAAGAAAAACGCCCAAGTTGGTTGCGGCAATCGTGGGAGTCGCTATCAACGACCTCTGCGGTTTGTCGACGGAATTGGGGCAATTCTTCAGTCTCCTCCTTGCTTCAGTTTCTCCACTTCTATGTTCAGGACTCCTAGTCTTTCTCACATTTCTAAGAATTTAAGTCTTCCGAGCGGTTTGGTGAGAATATCGGCCAACTGATCCTCGGACTTAACATATGCAACAACTGTCCTTTTCTCCTCAATGCACTGTCAGATGAAGTGATAACGCGTATCAATATGCTTGGTACGACTGTGATGCACCGGATTCTTGCTCAGAGTAATCGCTGATTGGTTATTTACGAGCAATTTCAAAGGTTTTTCTTCCACTCCCTTTAATTCGCTGATGAGGCGGTTCAGCCAAATGCCTTGGCAAGTGGCTGTAGTTGCAGCTATGTATTCTGCCTCGCACGAAGATAATGTAACCGTCTTCTGTTTCAAAGAACCCCAACTTACGATGGATGATCCAATAAAAAGACATACCCAGAGGTGCTTTTCTGATCATCCATATCGCCCGCAAAATCGCTGTCGCTATATCCAATAAGAGGGTCTTGCGATTGATACTTTGAATACCTCAGGCCGAAATTGAGTGTACCTTTCACGTACCTCAGTATTCTTTTTGTAGGTGAGAGGTGATCCAAGGTGGGGTTTTCCATGTACATACTCAGTAAACCTACTGAATAGAGCAAGTCGGGCCTAGTGTGTGTCAAGTAGCCAAGGTTGCCAACTATACTTCGGAACATGGCAGAATCGGTGAGTGCATCTCCTCCAGCCTTACTGAATTTGATTTGAGGTTCGAGAGGAGTCTGCGCAGAGTGGCAATTTAGCAGTCCTCAGTTTTCAATGATATGCCGAGCATACCCGTGCTTGGCTTAGATAGATGCAATCGAGTCTTTGGTCAACTTCTATTCCCAAATACATGCTTAGTGATCCGAGATCACTCATCTCAAATGTCTCCTTCATTTTCTCTTTGAAGATCTTCACGTCCTCAGTTCTTGTGCCGGTGACAAATTAGATCATCGACGTAGACCCCAAGAATTAGCTTGTGAAAGCTTGAAGACTTTAAGTAGACAGCTTGCTCATGCCGACTTTTAATGAATCCAAGTGATAGAAGACACCTTTGTAGCTTGAAATACCAAGCACGTGGTGCTTGCTTGAGCCCATAGAGAGCCTTTCTCAGTCTAAGTACCCATTGCTCTTTGCCCTCAACCGGAAAGCCCTCCGGTTGTTTCACATAAAGTTCCTCTTCTACCTTCCCGTTTAGGAAAGCGGATTTAACATCAAGATGTTGTAGAATCCAACCTTCTTGAGCAGAAATGGAGATAAGCACTCGGATGGATTCAAACCTTACGACAAGGGCAAAGACTTCATCAAAGTCAATGCCCTGTGGTTGTGAGTAACCTTTCACAACGAGTCTTGCTTTATACCTTAGTATTTCCCCTTTCGCTGATTTCTTGATCTTGAACAACCACTTAAGTCTGATTGGCCGGCAGTTTGGTGGGGGAGTTACAAGCTCCCAGGTTTGGTTCTGATCAATGGCCTCCATCTCTTCCTTCATGGCTCTCTTCCAAACCTTTTCACGAGCTGCCTCTACATAAGTAGATGGTTCTTCAAACATGATTAGGCATTCTTCTCCTTCTACCTGCATTCGATCAGTCTCAGAATAGAGTTGAGTAAGTGACTTATACCTGCAAGGTTTAGGTTCATGAGACTCGGACTGAGGAGTAGATGCTTCAACAGAGTTTTCCACATGATCTTCATCAAGATATCTTTTCGTGTGTGAACGATCTTCAGGGATTGATTCAACACTCAAACCAGGGTTGAATGTGAGTGTGGAGATACCTTTGGCATGATAGGACCAGTCCCACTTAGCGTCTTCTTCAAATAGAACATCTCTGCTAATGTGGACCGTTGCATTGACTGGATAAAAGCAGCGGTAAGCTTTTGTCCCGACTTCATATCCGATGAAGACCATAGGCGTGCTACGGTCCTCACGCTTCTTCTGAGGTGTTTTAGTGCATTTCACATGCACAATTGAGCCAAACACTCGAAGATGCTCAATGGAGGGCTTCCACCAGGTCCAAGCTTCATACAGTGTGCCGCCTTGCAGACTTCGGGTTGAGGAACGATTCAGGAGGTAGACGGCGGTGTTGATGGCTTCTCCCCATAATTCCTGAGGTAAGGACTTCTCTTTAAGCATGCTGCGGGCTAAGGACAGGATAGTCCTATTTTTTCTCTCCACAACGCCGTTCTGTTGAGGCGAGTAGGGAGTAGTGAGCTGACGCTTGATCCCGTGTGAGGTACAGAAATCCGTGAAGGCTTCCGAGGTAAATTCTCCGCCTCTGTTGGAACGAAGGCACTTGATGTGCGTGTCCTGCTCTGCCTAGGCCAATGTTGTAAAACTGCTTGAATTTCGTGAGAGCATCAGACTTTAATTTCAACATTGATACCCACATTAATCGAGAGAAATCATCCACAATTAGTAGGAAATACCTGCTTCCCCCTAATGCGGATGGTGAAATCGGCCCGCATATATCTATGTGCACGAGTTCAAGAGGTTTGGAGGCGCGGAATTGTGAGCCTTTATGAAATGAGCTTCGATGTTGCTTTCCCGCCACACAGCTTCTGGCAGAGTTGATCGGGTACTTCAATTTTAGGAAGACCCTCTACCATTTTCAGCCTCGACATTTCCCTTTAAACGTGTGGAAATTTAGATGTCCGTATCTTGAATGCCATAATCGGTCTTCGGAATTATCCTTCATTGTCATCAAACATTGATCCATGATGCTAAGCTTCAGCAGATAGAGGCGTCCCTCGGATCTTTGTACCTGCGCAAGTAGTCGATCCTCACAATCGAATATGGTCAGCTTACCGCATGCCATCGTCATGCGGCATCCTTCTTCATCCAGTCGACCAAGACTAAGAATGTTTGCTGACAAGTTAGGAACATAAAGAACGCTCGACAGCCGAAGTACTTTTCCCATCTTTTCTGAGTGATTTCAATATCTCCTCGCCCTTCGATTCAGATCTTCGAATTATCCCCGAATGTAACAAATCCCGTCGTGGATTTGTCAATGTTTCAGGAAAAATTCCCGTCCCCTTGTCATGTGGCTAGTAGCGCCTGTGTCTAAATACCAGAGAGTTGGATCAGAGGGCGCACCCTCCGGTCCATGGAGAAGCAAGTCACTTGCCTCTTCGACTACCGCCATAAGAAGAGACGACATTGCAATCACCGCAGGAGAAGACGAATGTGCTGCCGCGGCGGCAGGTGTGGATTCAGACACATAGGCATGTTCATCTCGCTCCTTATTCTTGCTTCTGCATTCATATGCAAAATGTCCGTATTTCTGGCAGTTGTAACACTGATTGTAGATTTTATGAAACTTCTTTTCCTTGTCTTCATCCGGTGAAGGATTTCGCCCACGGCCACGACCTCTGCCTCTACCTCTGCCATGACCTCGATGACGCCCTTTTCCTCGCGATGAGGGCTCATCCTCTGTTGACAATTTGACCTTGCTCAACGCCTTGGTCAACATGGCTTGCTCTTCTTCACGGGATTCTCGTTGAGGGAGAGGAATTTCATGAATGGTAAGTGAGCCAATGACCCTCGTCTAGACTTACCTTGTCTAAGTTACCATACTACTCTAGAGAAAGAGTGAGTGCATCAAACTTGGAGGGTGTCGCCTTGAGAAATCGCATGACTACGTCTTTCTCGTCCATCGTCTCGCCTAAATTCCGCAAATCCGAGACAATATGCATGAATTTTTGTCACAAAATCCACGACCGAATCAGTCTTGCCCATCGTAAGTAATTCGAAAGTCACGCTTCATGCCTTGAATGCACAATTGAATTACTCTATCCACTCCAAGATTCCGCTGCCGCAGAATCTCGCAGTTTTTCTTTCGCCGTTTTCTTAGCGTTGAGGATCATTAGTATGTCTTCAGGGACAACACTGATGATTGCGGAGAGGGCTGATAACATGCATTTATAACTTAAATTCCTATCTTATTTCACTCATATGCATGCTTATTTGATGCGAATATGATGCATGTTATCATAATTTTTATGAATTTTCTCCATTGGTATGTCATTTCACTAAAGTTGATATTTATGCATAAATTAGGGATAATTTTATGCTTGATTAATGATTAATCTTTTGCAAAGTTAAAATTAATCGAAGTTAATCTATTTTCTTAAATTACTTTGACTTTTGTGCATGTTTTGAAAGATAATTTCAAGAAAATGTGATTAAGAAGAGCTCTTAGGAAATGAGTTAAGTTAAAGTTTAATTCATCCTATGTTCTTCTTTTGACTTATATTTTTAATGGCATAATATCAAAAAGAAAAGGAATTTGTGATCCAATGGAGAAAATTCGAGTTAAAAAGGAGTTATATAAATGAATTTATGAATTTCTTAATTTTTTTAGAATTTTATGGATTTTATTTTGATTTTTTAGGATTTATTTAATCGTGCGGGACCCATGGAGGTGACGTGGCATGATGCAGATACATGGCGGAGCCACACAAGCCCACATGGATGCCTACATGGTGCCTACGTGTCGTGAACAGTGATATCAAACGGTCGGCATTAAATCACGCAATCGGACGGTCGGGATTAAATCGCGCGATTGGACAGCTGAAATCACACGAAGTGGAATCCGCGTCATGGGCCACGATCCCACCGATTACGCGCGATCCGATGGCTGAAATTACACGAAGTGAGACCCGCGTCACGAGCCACCGATTTCGCGTCATCCGACGGCTAAAATCACACGGAGTGAAATACGCGTCGTGTGCCACGATCCACCAATTTCGCACAAACTTCTCTATAAATAGATGTTCTCTCCCTTTGTAAACTTAACTTTTGATCGATTCGTGAAGAAATTAAGCAAATTTCAAGGAAGGTCTTAAGTTCTCGTGATCCTCTGCTTCCAAGAGTGTAGAGACGCAGCCATTGAAGCATGATAATCACGATTTAATCACTTGATTTCATCGAATTTTCCCCTTGAATTCCGAACGTCCACGAGGAAGAATCTGAGCAAATTCGCTTCAATCCACGAGAATTGAATCCCCATTCTTGCGGCAATCGGGTTAGTAGTGAGATTCGATCAATTATCAGGTGATAATTTGATCTTTAGTAGGTTTAGATCTTTAATTTTTGCAAATTAGTTCTTAGTGTTCTTCATTTTCCCCAAAATTTTGTCTGAAAAGTTGCTAATTTTGAAAATAGGATATCTCTCTGATTATAATTGAAAATCATTTGATTTTGGTTTCATTGGATTCCTCTTTTCATCAGCTTTCCGTGGATAACAAATTTATCAAATTCCGAGTTCATTTGACCCTCCAATTTGACGTTTGACAGAGGACTATTTATCTTTAATCATAACTCAAACGTTGACTTTCGGGGTCAATTACTTTCAATTTACAAATCAGAATTCAATTTTTTTGGTCACCTTAGATTCCTCTGGTTCTTAGCTTTCTATTGACATATTAATTTCAAGATTTGGATTTCATTTGACCGGTCAATTTGAAGATTTCCTCTGAGGTATTCATTTCAAGGATTTTCTGATATTTGATTTTAAATAATTCATAGTAAATCCAATTCTTATCCAAAAATCACAAATTATATATCAATAAATTCCAATTTCTCTTTAGTTTCTAAATATATAATTTTTGTAATCTTCTGACACTGTTTGATTCTCTGATTTTACAGAACACCTACTATTGGTCAAAGTCAACACTTTGACTTTGACTTTTGACTTTTGTCTGTCAAATCCAAGAATTGGATTCTTAAAACTTCTTCTGTAGTCTATTTATATCATTTCTATTCATTATATCTTATTTTTACTTCTTTAAAACCCCTTTTAAACCTGAGTTTGACCAAGTCAACTCTACAATTAAAGTTAACCCTGCTCTCTGTGGATCTACCCGATACTTACACATTACTTGATTTTATATCTTATCTTTGTGAGTCTGGTTTTATAAATTTTGTTTGACTAGCGTTTCCTTGTTTTAACGACGCACAAAAACGCTTCGTCAAGGGCCAACTGATCCTTCTTCTTCGGAATGTTCTCACCTGTGATTGCCTGGCAGAGATCGTGTGACTGGAGGTAGACTTCCATGGTCATTGACCATACCCGGTAGTTCATCTTCGAGAGCTTGAGGGTCGGCGCTGGAGCTGCCATTGTCGTTTCTCGTAACGGGAATGATTTGCTCTAATACCACTTGTTGACTCCCGATAATTCCTTCTTCACTCTCACTCTAGTTTCCGTAAGAGATTCGGGAGAAAATAGGAATGTGAAGAATAACTACTAAAAGAAATTAAGTGTTTTTGCTCTCGCACACATTTCACGAATGCGACGTCCAGATAAATAGGATAATCACTCTTAGAGAGAGAGGAATATTATCCTAACTGTCTTTGTCGCCTACCACTGTTGTGCGTGTCGTGGCTACCGCCTTGCTGTTATAATAGATGGCGATGGACCTTCATGATTTACCTGCAAAATGGAAAGTACCCGAAAAAGAAGAAAGACGCTCAAGTTGGTTGCGGCAATCGTGGGAGTCGCTATCGACGACCTCTGTGGTTTGTCGACGGAACTGGGGCACTTCTTCACTGGCAGAGTTTAGAAAATGACAGGGATCGAAGCGGAGGGAAGAGAGGAGATTAAGAGAGAAAAATAGAGTGGACGCGAAATCAGGATAACCGAGACAGCAAAAGGGTAGATGAAATTGAAGCGATGGTAAGGAAAGAGGAAGGGGAAAGAGAGAAAGGAGAACACAGAAGGGGAAGCAGAAAAGGAGGGGGGAACACGCGATCACGAGAGAGACGGAAGAGAGGGAGATGGGAAGATCGGAGAGAGAGAGAGAGTAGAGATAGAGGGAGGAATCGAGAGAGACTAAAACCAGAAAGTTTAGGCGGAAGAAGATGAAATTTTGAGAGAGAGGAAGAGAGAGTGCACAAGAGGCGCGAGAGAAATTAAGAGAGGAAATAGAAGAGAGAGAAATGAAGAGGAAGAATGACCATGAACGAGACTTAGGCAGAAAAAATAGGGTTGAGAGAGAACGATAGAACGTGCGAGAGAAAGGGAACTTTCGGGAGAGATAGAAAGACATAAAAGAAATTCGGGAGAGGGAGACGAAATCGCGACTCAAGTAGAAGACGAGAAAACGTAGAAGATGAAAAGAAAAAAAACCGAAAAGTTAACAGAGAGGAGAGGGCAAAAACGTGAGAGAGAGACGAGTGATCAAGAAGAAGAGAAGGAAGTTCAGAAAAGAAAGATCTAAAGGGAATTTCAAAATAGAAGAAAGAAAGAGAGATCGGAAAAGAAGGAGAAAGAAATTGGATAGAAAATGAGAGAGATAGAATGATGGAGTAAGAGAGAAAGTGCGATGAATCTAAAAACGGATTCCTAGAGGGTAAGAAATATAGAGATCGGGGGAAGAGAATTTACAAGAGCGGAAATGGAATGAGGAGGAAGAACGGGAAGATGGAGAGTACTAGAAATGTGACTTTGGAAGAGAGAGAATTCCAGGAAGATAGAAGGATCAAAAGAAAGAAAAAGAATGTGAGAAAGAGGATGCGAGAGAGGTTGAGTGGGGGAGGAAGAAAAGACTACGAGGGATTGAATTCGAGAACAATAACAACAACTAGAATCTCCTTAAATCACTATTTCTGATTCTCAACCCTTACATTACATTCCAACCGGAAGAATGCCGGAGGAAAACTAAACCTAGGTGAGAGAAAGATCAACCGAAAAGAAAAGGGGAGAGGGAGCAAGCAAAACGGAAGGCCCCCCCCTCTTAAAAGCACTTTTTCCCTTTTTGTGGACTCCCCGAGAAGAGATTTCCTGAGATTTCTCCATGACTGCCCACTAAGTCATTGCTTTTGAGGAGGTGCTCTTCTTCTCTTGTTCCTGAAATAAAATAAAATTAATGCAGAGGACTTTTATTTGGTGTGCTTATATTATAAGACTATTAAATCATGAGATAGTAGATTTGATGATATGTTCAGCCGTTAATAGAATTAAATAAAAGCAACTCCTAAGTGTTTATAACTACTTTTTATGCTTTTATCACCGGTCAACCCGCTCCTACCCCAGTCAAACTACGCGCTGAGTCACACAACAATAACAAAAAAAAGACTTCAAAATTTCTCTCTCTCTCCTCTCTCTTCTCCATTCTATTCTCTCTTCTCTCCTTTCGCTCTCTCGATGGCGGAAGAAGTTGTCGCGGTGAGAATCATGGAGAGGAAGAAGCTCGGGATGGAATTCCTGTCGTGAGAGACAAAGAGAGACAACGAGAGACTTAGATAGAGGCAGAGAGATCGCGGGAGAGAGGGGGAAATGGAGGAGGAGGAAGAAATTTTCCTCCTCCTCTTTATGAGTGCACATGCATGCATGGCAGGAGAGGAGCAAATATCTCCTTGCGATGTAAATTTCCATCATGAGAGAGAGAGAGAAGAGGAGGAGGAATTTCCTCCTTGTGACAGAAAAATTTCCGTTGTGAGAAGGTGCGAGGGGAGAGAGAAAGAAAGAGAGGCATCGCGAGAGAGGAGAGACTCTCCTCACACCTCTCCTCATGATGAAAGCAATTTCCGTCACAAGAAGATGCGATGGGAGAGAGAAAAGGTGGAAGAAGGAGAGGGGGAAGAAGGAAGAAGAAGAGGGAGAAAGGGAGGAGAAGAAATAGACACTCGCGAGAGGGGAAAGGCGCGCATGATAGAATTGTTTCCCTCGTGCGAGAGAAAGGTGGCGCGCACACACGTGTGTGTGCAGGAGAGAAGGAAGGAGGGAGAGATTCCGGGAGAGAAAGAAAGAACGAGGAAAAGGGAAAGAGAGGAGGAAGAAGAGATGGATGGTGGGAGAGAGAGAAAGAGAGAGAGAGAGAGAGCTAGAGAGAGAAAGTGAGAGAGCAAGCGGACGAACAAGAGATTGAGGTGAAGGAGAAGGAGAAGGAGAAAATGGGAAAGAAAGTGGAGGAGGAGAGGATCTCTTCCTCCCCCGTACGTGTGAGAGGAGGAGAGGAAGGAGGAAACAAGGAGAGAGATCAATAGAAAGAGATCAAGATCAAGATAGAGAGAGAGAGGGGAAAATTTTCATTATTTTGATTTCTAATAATTCCTTAAAAGTTCTAGAAAATCCAGAAAATCCAGATTTTGCTAAAAAAATCAATATCATTGAATTAATATTCTTGATAAATCAATATCATTAATTGCTCATAAAATGCTATAATTTATGAAAAATCAGGAATATCCTCAAAGATAAAAGAATCATCATTTTATTCATTTTAAATCATGATAACATGCATTTATGATTCGATTTTGAATCAAAAGTATATAAAATGTATTATATTAATGCATGAAATTGCATGTTATTAGTCTTCTTTTAAAAAATATATTTTTCCTAGTTTGTCTTCCCAACTCATTGTCCAATTTAATGAAATTTGCAAACTTTCAAAGAAATTCTCTTAATTTTTTGTAGATTTGACCCTCACTCACCGCTATTACTTGACTTTTCAAGATCTTGGTATTTATTTTGATGTGTAGATGTGTGTTTTCAACGATTGCATGACTACACTTTGTCAGACATTGTTATTTGGCTTATAGGTCAAATAATATCAACCAATTGTTGGAAGAGTGGTGGCGTACGACCCCCGTCGCCACCAAGGCATGACACTACGGCGCCAGAGGAGCCGACACCCACGCGCGTCCAGCCCCCTCGACAGGCGAAGACGAAGGATGCCGACTTTCACTACACTAAGTGAGGACTTCATCTCGCCAACACAGATTTCATCAGGCTCGCGCGCGCGGGGATTTATCGTTCTACCCTTTCCTTTATTTTGCACTTTTGTAGCCCGCACGTGTTTAAGCGGGCCTTTGCATATCTTCTTCTCTCTCTTTTAGGCCTTGGGGGTGGGTTCCCTTCGTTTCGGGACCCTAGCCTAAGGCCCTTTCCCTTTGTGAACCTTATTTCTTTTCTATGAGCATGGGTGTGGGTTGTGGGCCTCAAGTGGGCCCTTTCCTCTCTTGTCCCACCATGGGCTCTATAAGAGGGGAAGGGACCCCCCCACAAACCCTAGCCGTCATTTGAGAAAAGAAGGATTTCCCTCTCGAGTGGCTGCTCAAGGAAGGTGAGGGAAGGGGTCCAACCGCTGACATTGCCGCCGCCGCCGCCGCACCACCGGTGCCGCCGCAGCCGCCGCCACCTCCGCCGCCACCCCTTGCCCTGACCCCGTACCGATCCGCCGCCGCCCCTGTTGCACCCTGTCACCGCCGCGCCCAGCTGCTACAGCCCGCCGCCGCGATCGCCGCCGCCGCGCCTAGGGCCGCCGCCGCCATCGCCGCCGCCGCCAGTTGCGCCCAGCCGCCGCCGTCGCAGCGCCCAGCAGCCGCCGCCACGCCCTACCGCCGCTGCGACCCGCCGCTCAGCCGCCGCCGCGATCTGCTGCCGCCGCGCCCGCGCCGCCGCCACCCCATCGCCGCCGCCGCCATCGCGCCCGGTCACCGCCACCGCGCCCCTCGCCGATCCAGGTCGCCACCGCCATCGTCGCCGTAGCCGCCGATCCAGTCCGCCGCAACCGACGCCTCGATCCACCGTCGCCGCCGCCTCCTTCGCCGCCTCCATCGCCTCCACTCGTCGTCTCGCCTGTTCACGCCGTCACCCCGGGACGCCATCCAGATCGGCGCCCAAATCGCCCCTGCTCCCCGCTCTGCCCAGATCTCCCTTCGCCCTGCTCCGCCGACATTGCGGCTCAACGCCTCCTTCGATCCGCTGGTCTCCACGGTCGCCTCAAGCCGCCGCCGCGGATCGCCTACCGGCCGCCGTCCGCCCCTGGGTCGACGCCCATCCACCCCGCCTACGCCGCGGCGAGCAACGCGAGCCGCGACCTCTGTCCCTTGGTCCTGACCGTCTGCTCTCCCGCTCCATCCATGCTGACTCACCCATCCAACAACCGCCGTTGCCGCGTCCGAACCACCTCCCTCGCCACGACCGACCGGGCTCGCGCCCCGCAGGTTAGGCACACATCTCCCCCCCTCTTTAATTTGAAGCATTATCTCTTTCAGTACTTCCCGCACTTGTTTCTACCGTCATCGGGCCTAGTTAGGTTGAGTGAGTTTTGGTTACGGGATTGGGATCGTGGATCCGGCCGCCGGGTTGACGATCGAGCTCCCACCGACGACTCGAGGTTGCTCTCTCCCCTGCATCGACGAGCCTGGGAGGACTCCCGACCCATCCTACTCGGAGCATCCCAGGAACTCAGTGACGACGTGCCGGGAAGGTTGCTTGCTTGAGTAGGACGTCTAGCCATCATCATATCCATTAGCCACCGTAGGCCATCCCTTCACTAGTTCCCCCATTAGTAATCTTAGCGTCAGGCCGAGCTCATCCCTCGGTCCGGCATCAAAGAGGGAAGGTAATTTGTAACCAAATGAAATACTAGAAAATGTAGTTCATGTACCAAAATTATGCATTGCCTTGTTCAATGATGAGACAATATTTAAGAAATCACTATCACTTTTCAGGCATATATTTATATTTTAATGTATAAGGTTTCAAAATTGTTGACTTGACTTGTTAAGGTTAATAGCTTCTCTTCTACATCCCTTTATCTTTCAAGTCATATATAGTGATCAATGAATGGTTTTGCACAATATTTTGGGACATCCTTTGATCCTTGTTATGAATCAGCTGTTACCTAATTATATAAAGAACACCACAAGCGAGCAACTTATCTACCCTTTATTATTATAATTATTATTATTGCATATGATCCTTTTGAATTAATACGTTCTGATATGCGAGACCTTCATCCACCAATAGTTTAGATGGCCAAATGTGGTTTCTAAACTTTGTAGATGGTCCTACAAGGTTTATATGTGTATAAAATTTGACAAGTCCATTTTCAGGGTTTAAATACTTTTTTGGTCAATTGGATTTCCACAATAATATTTATAAGATTTCAGAATATTCACAAATAACCAAATAAAGAGTGAATGGGCGGGGGGGGGGGGTTTCTAATTATACAAAGAAAGGTATTTAGATCTAAATGAAGATCAAAACATTTTTCTGGAGAAAATGAATGCATTTGATGAGACATGCAAGATGAATGTCAAAAGAAGTAGAGTGACAGTGAAAAATAGATAAATCTCCTTTTAAAGATGTGAATATCAAGATATAGGATGAAAATAACATTTTAAAGGGTTATGATGAGAAGTAAGATTTTATAGGAATAGAAAAAGATCTTAATCGAGTTTTTATTAAATTGTGATTGAGAAATTTCTTTAGTGACGCTACTATTTTGATTGGTCATTTAAAAAATACATTTCGACCACATTAGGTATCTTGCATCAAAGATGAAGAAAATGAGAAAGGAAGAAAAAATATTGATAATAATGGTTCGATTATGCAAGATGATTTGTCTTTCCTTTCTTTCCTCTTGCTAGCCAATGCTATAAGCATAGAACAAAACAGAAAAACCTATAATGTTTTGGGTTCTTTTTATGACCATATAATAGGATGGAAGAGGGTAAAAGGATAAATCTACCCATAAAGTTTCTGCTCCAAACTTCTTCTGCATTGACAGATAACAAGCTTGATAATGGACAGATTCTAGCAATTTTTCTCTTTCCCTCTTGTCCTAAACCATCAAATAAGCATTGAATTCCCTTTATTAATGCATGGAACTTGAAATTGATGTCCTCACCTCCCTTGGTTGACTAATAAAGGTAAGTCACTGATAACATGCAAAATAGAGCAATTAAAATACAATTTTTCCATCATATTTGTCAGTTTTTAATGATAAATCATCATATTTTATTGCATGTTATCATGATTTCATGTTAAAATGAAGTTTTCTTCGATTTTCAATTAAAATGGTGTTTTTGTTAAATAATTAGGTCAATTAACAAAGTTTGAGAGTTTTAAAGGATGAATTTTATGAGAAAAAATTAATGTTCTTTAATTGACCTATTTCTAAAACAAAATAAATCAAAGAGAAATTAATTTTTTTATATTAATAGAATATTTCTCAATAATAAATATGTTTTTTAGATTTTATTTCATGCTTTCTTTGGGTAAAAAAATCGATTCTTTTAAGAAAAAGTGTTTTTTTTATTGAAACTGGCCCTTATAGGGCCATTTTATCTCTAATGGACCGCGAAGTGCGCGCAAGGAATGCACGCAGATCGCGCGGACCAATCAGAGCTCCGCGCACGACCTGCGTACAAAATGAAAAGAATAAAATTAATAACGGAAACCATGACCTGTTCTTCGCGATTTACGGCTATAAATTGGGCGAAACGCGAAAGGAGGCGGTGTTCTTGATTTTTTCTGCAGGAGGACTGGTCGCCGGCACTCCTCCCTGTCTCAAGTACCTCCTGGAGCGATCTGGAGCTGAAAACGACGACGATTTCGCTGGTCCGGTGGCATCAAGTTTCCACCTCTTCTCCCAAATCCGGCTGTGGCAAATCGCCGGATCTTGATGCTGTTCGTCGCGCGGAAGTCATCGAAAGAGGTTCCTAATCCATCTTCAGGAATTCCTAGGCGATTAAAACATAGATTTACTTAAGGTTAACAGTTTAATTCATAGATCTTCTTGATTTTCTCTCTCCTCGCGAGTTTCTTCCGATTTTTGATTTTTTTATGATTAGATCCGATTTTCTCAATATTAATCAATTGAATAAGATTACAAATGATTTCATATAACTCCTAAAACATAATCTACCTTCAATAAACTCCAATTTAGGTTTTAATTGCTTTAATTAGCCAATCTTGATCAAGATTGGCTAATTTAGGGAAAATTGACCTAATTCTTGAATAATTGAAATTAAAATTCGAAAATCATGTTTTCTGTTGATAAATAACAGTGGATTAACATGATGATTATTAATCCATAATAATATGATGATTTCATCATTAAGTGGATAAATGCATTTATATGATAAAACCTCAAGAAAATTATATTAAATCTAGATGTTCTTAAATTCTTAATGATGAGAAACTTGAAATCTTAATCTCTGATTAAATCTATCTGATTATAAATAGCAGAGAATATTGATTTTATGAAATTGAATTTGCAATGATCTTAATTTCAAACATTGATCAAGAATCATCATTAATCACATAAATAAGAATTAAACCATCAAATTCATGCTTTTCTATCCCTAAATCGATTGAAATTGAAATTCACCACCGCCTCCTTTGGATTCGACCCCTTATTACACCACTAAGGGAGATTATAAATTTTATTGTATAAGTCCGGAAAAACCCTAAATAATGACATAAATCACGCTAATTTACGACTTATCAGTCACATCCTTAAACCCTTAAATAAAAGGAAAAAAATAAAAATTACAGCATGAGTTTGTGTCAAATATGGCAATGGCCAACCAATAGGAAAAATATAATTGGTGACATCTTTGCTAGTTGTCATCAAATATTATGACAACCTATTGGAGGTGATCGCATTGCTGATTGTTGGTGGCTGTTAGAGACAACAATTAGTTTTTTTATTTTCCTTTAGAAAACTTGTGGCGCCAATAGAAGGCTAGTCTTTAAAATAAAGCAAGAACGAATTGCCCCACAGCACATCACCTCCTTAAATGAAAAAAATGACATTGCATCAACGATGCAATCATGCCGATCATGCCACATCATGTGATTCCTTGGATAGGCTTACAGAATGAGTGAAAATCACTTTCAATTAAACATCAACTTTATGGACTTGCAAATTAATTTCCCATTGCTACTGGCGTTTAAACATCACAAAATTCAAGAGTAGTTTGACTATAAAATGAATTGTTTTCAACCATGATAATATCCCAAATAATCAAATTTATTTGAATAAACGCTTTTTTGATTATAAATAGACAGAAAATTCATTTTCTAACTTAAAACAAGTAATTTCTTGTTGACTTCAATGTTAGAAAATTCAAAAAATATTATAAGTTGGAAAAATTACTTAAAAATAGAAAAAAAGACATTTTAATCCATGATAGCATGATTTTATAATAATTTTCAAAAAAATATATGCATAAAATGCATAACATTAATGTGTTAATTTGTATGTTGTGAATATGTTTTACAAAATATGTTGGAAGTTTAATTTACAACTCGTAATTTGGTCTAACAATGCAAAAGATTTTTGCAATGGTGAAATTTTATTATTTTTATTAAAACAGGGATTGAGGATGAAATGTCATGCACATATACTCCTCACCAAAATGGTATTGCTAAGAAGAAAATAGGACACATTATGGGGAAACCCAAGGCTCTACTCCTTAAGAGTGAGGCACATGAGACTCAATATTATCAACACATTTGTCGCTTAACAATGTTCCATTGATGTTCATTAACTTGAATGCATAATTCTTTCTAATATGATGCATATTATCATATTTCTATGAGATTTTTATATTCTTCATGTCATTTTATTCATATGTTCCATTTGCATCTATTACATGCTGCTTGGGTATAAAGATGACCATATGCTAGTATGAACCATTTCTATTTGTTTCTTATATTATGAGACTAATATTGTTTGACTTCCTTTCAGTGATCTAGTCATATTCTTACATCTTCTATGAGTTTTTTTTGGAGTGGAGACAAGGTCATTTTTACGTGCCATCTTTCCTTCAGCCACTTCGTACATCAGCTCAAACGAGTCCCCCTATATTCGACCCATTGGTTTTTCCACAAGCGCCATAGTACTTGACTAGCAAGAGCATCTTCTCACATTTGAAATCTTGAGGGTTTTGGAAATCATTTGTGCATCTTCTATATTTTCCTCTTGGATTCCCTAGTCTCCCTAATGCCTAGGGTTCATTAGTACTTTAGTTGGTGTTGATGCCTCTACGCTCAGAGTGCACTTCCCAATAGGTAACCCATCTTGAACTGCTCAAGCCTAAGCATGCTAAACTTTGGAGCTCTTATTCACCTTGGTACCGCATCAATGTTAATTTAAGGGCATCGTCTATGATTTATGTGAATGGTAGAACATGGGTACATGAGAAGGAAAACATGGATGTGAATTATGAGGTGAGAGAGAAAGAAACAGCTTTCCACCAACTCTTGAAGCCAAGTCATGAAGGAAGAAGATCAGTCAAGTTTGGTTGTGATTGGTGGATCATCCTATGTTTTAGGATGATCCACAATTATTAGGGATGTCAAGGTGGGTCCACCTCCTTATATTTTAAAGGAAGTTGAACTAAACTCTATTTTCTTAAATGTCCCCTATAGTACTCTAATGATTTTATGAACTTATGAATGAGAAAATAGAAAAATTAATTATGGATCTAATCAAGAAAAACTGCTAGAAAAAGGAGTTATAATATGGGAGAAACTGAATTTATAGGTTTAGGTCTTTTTATGAAACTTTCATGGGATTTCTTTTATCCTTGTGGCCAATTGGGCTGCAACACATGGTAACCAAGGGGTGAACTACCCAAAAAAGACATGCGCATGTGGTACTTGCACTTTGCATTGACGTGAGCTTTGCATGGGGTTTATATGGCCTGCATAAGATGCCAAGAAAACGAGACAATTTGAGGGTAATGTATTCATATATGTGTAATGTGTATGTCAACAGTAAAAGGCGAGCCCTCTTTTTATACTAAAAAAATGTTCTAAACTTGTCCCATTTGGGATAATAAAGAGGGGCCTTAGTGGTGACATTTTGACGCTTTGATTGGCCCAGCCAATTACCTTGGTGCACTAATTTTGATAAACAAACTCATATTAATATTATGATTTTCTCTTGAGACACTATGCATACACGTGGCACATTCCTCTACCCTTTGATGATGATCAACCTTATCAAAATGCTGATTTGTACCATCTTAAATAGTTTAAACTTTCATATTCTTGGCCAATTAGAGAACGTGGTGCTCTTTTTAAGGCATTTGATCATTATTAAATTGTGTAATTTTCTCCAAACTAGAACCATGATATCTCATGATCTAGGAGTTTTGAGATGAAATTTTACTTGTACGTTTGTCCTTTCAATCTCTATCCATACCCTCCTTTGATTATAAATGAGCCAAAAATAGAAATTTAGGAAAAATACAATTTTTAACACAAAAAGGCTCTCAAAACCCTAAAACCCTCATATATAAACTCAATTTTTTTCTCTCTTCAATTTTTTTGCTCTCTTAGCATCAGGCTACTAGAAGGAAAAGTAGAGAAAATCACAGCCCAATTCGAGATTTTTATCATTAAACTTTTTCATTGAAGAAAAATCAAGCGGATGATCGTGATTAGAGTGGATTTTTTTTATCACCTAATCTAGTAGCATTACACGAGGTGTTTATGAGCCTTTCAATCAGTTTCTTGTTATGATCATCTAGATAAATAGAATATAACAGACTTTTTATTTTCTATTTTTTATGTTGTAGCAATGTCATCATCATCTCCTCGCAACGTCTATCATGTCCTTATCCACATATCGATATCTCAATATTGTTGTTCATCTTTCTCACCTCGCCATTCAAATGTCCCCATTTTCTTATCCCTCACTTTTCACCCCTCCTATTTCTTATTTCCATCTTAATTTTATCACAAAAAAATCATAAAATAATCACTTCATATCCCTTTCGGCATACAAAATTTTTACATACACGTCTTATTTCATGTTCTAATCTTCCATTTGAACCATCTGAACTCCTTACCTAGCCTCCATGAGGATTTGTCCCTTATTTTAAAGCTATACTTAGTGAAAACATATAAATATTGTTGCATGAGACTGATACACCAAAACACAATAAAACACACCAAAATGGAGTTCATCACTGCTTTATAAATGATAAATACCTATATATTAGTATATCTTTGGTTGACCACAAAGGATAGGATTTATATCACTATGATGTAAAACTTGCATTTTTATATGGAGATGTGAAGAAGGGCATTAATAAGAGCATACCTGCCATGTATGAATCGAGGTAAAGACCCAGATCTATATATATCTTGGAAAAACTATGGCTTAAAAAAAGAAGCTTGAGTATACAATAATTATATCTTTCCAATAAGTTTATCTTTCCAAATTTCATCATTGAATGATAGACTTCGGGCATACCAAATCATTGCAGATGATACAATCTTTTTAAAACAGTCAAATTTAAGGTTTGTTGTTATCTTTATCAGGTATGTAGATGATATTATAATTACAACAGATGATCACAAAAATTGAAATATTATAAATACATGAAATAATCATGCAAATTTGATTAAAAATTCTCAAGTCACTGATAGCATGCAACTTATACATGCATTTACATGATTATTCATGAAAATTAAGGCATAAAGCATTCCATTCCTATGCATGTTATCATACTTTGAGTACCTATTCATCATTTTATGCAATTCAAATTATAATGTCAAAGTACATTATTTTAAGGGATAATCATTTATAATTAAAAGTTGAAATTTTAGACTCAATTATTCCCTTTTCATATTTGAGATTATAATTGAGTTTTCATTACAAATAATAAGAGAAATTTTTATACACACTCATTTATTTTTTTGGTTTTAATTTTCAATGAAAATGAGTGTATTTTAAAGTTGAAATTTTATTCTCTTCTTATTTCCTAAATTTAAATTTTTTAAAAAGATATGTTATTGAATTTCTAATCAAAGAAAAAACTTTCGATGAAAAATGAGTTATATTTTGAGAGTTACGAATTTTCTAATTTTTAGGGATTTTTGGAATTTTGATAAATTTTTCTAAATTTATTTTGAATTTATTTTAATTAATAATATTAAAAAATAGAGTTTTAACAGCGCATTGACATGGCATGCGCGCTTGCATGCGGCCACGTGGCGGTGTATGCACAACTTACATGACACTTGATGGGGGGACCATCTAGTTGACCAGCACAAGGCCTGTGAGCAACTGCGTCTGCTGCCCCTCGTAAAACTTATGTGAGAGATTTCAATTTTATTTCTTCCTTTAGGGAGGCCCCTATGTATTCTTGGGCCTCCCCACCTTGTTTGGGAGTTGAATCTTCATCCCAATTGGGGTGGCCCGTTTATTTTTAGCGCAACCACAATTGGGCCCATTTCCTTCAACTATATAAAGGGAAAGAGGCCTAATTCCAAATTGGAGATCAAATTTGAATTAGGACGGTTTTCACACTTTGTTCTTGATTTCCCTCCCATCTCCTCCCTTGACAGAGGTTATTTCTTGCTCTACAGGTAGATTTCCAGCTTTACTAAATCCCTAGAGAAAGGGGGGGAAGTAGAAGGAGGAGAGGGGCCAATGCCATTACCTGTCACCTAGAGCAAAGTTCCAGCCACCGGCAGCTGCCATTCAGCTCTAGGTAGGACTTCAGCCTCCCAGTGGCCTTGAAGCAACCACCGAGGAGAATTCTAGCGCCCACTCATTGTTCCAGCGCCGCCTCAACTCTGGCTGCCGCAGCATCTGTCCAAGCTCTTGCTCAACTCGCCAGCTCCAGATCACGGTAAATCGATCCGCGATTTATTGGGAGTTTATTGATCCGTGATCCGACGCCTCCCATAACTGCTCTTTTCTATTTCTATTTAACGAAATCTGTACGAGAACAAAGGGAGTATTATTGAATGAAAATTTGGGGTTACCCTTGGTTCGTTTTTTTTACCTTTGTGTTCCATTGTTTCTCCCTGTATCTCCATCACTCCTTTCCGCTTCATCTTCTTCTCCGATTCTATCTCCCTCTCTTTTCTCCCTCCTCTTCTATCGTCTTCATCACTTTCCTGTCAGAGGCTATTCGAGACGTACCTGTGTCATTGGAGCGATTCGGGAGCATCGCTTCTTCCTTCCGTCAGGTATTCTTCCTCACTTCTTTTATCGTGTGTAATAGTTCTTCTCTTAGGATCCTCTATAAGTCCACGTTGACCGGTAATTATCACTGTTTCCGTCGCGTCTCTGTGTCCTTCCGAGATCTACTGTAACACCTTCTCTCTGCGCCTCCTCTCTCTATTATCGCCTACTTATTTTCGTAACTCCTTCACTCTTCCTCTATCTGTGGTATTATAATATATACTATACTCTCTTCCCCAATATCCATTTACAACACTCTCTACCCTTTCCGCCTCTTCTATTTCATCCGAAAACCCTACTGAGTATTCCATTATCTTGCATTATAATAATCAAATAATATAGGTATTATTATCTTATTCCTTATCTCTTTTCTACACTCATCTATTATTCTCCATTATAACACCTATCCTTTCCTCCCCTCGCTTTTCATAAATTATCCAATAAACTAATCCTTACTTATTCTATTCTTAAATATTCTATATATTCATCATCATTCTCATTGATATCAACTCATAGATCCTCCCCATATTGTAGGATTTAGATACCTCTTCTAAATATACTACATCAGTTTTGCTCCTTGATTTCTCTGCGATAGTAATTGGATTGGAGTAATTATTGATTCTGTGGATTCTTCTTAGGACTTTCTTTATAAAAATATGAATTTCCCTAATTTCTCATCCCAATTCATTGTCGAATTTGATCAAATTTTCAATACATCTAAAAATTTTTGTTATTCTCTATGGATTCGACCCCTACTCATCATTATCATAATTCATTCACAATTATATCATAAAATCACTGAGTTTGAATAATTTTTTACCCATAAGCATGTATTTTCAATGACTGCACAAACTCGCTATGTCAGTCATCGTAAATATTCTCTTAAATCAAAATTACTTGATGACCTACCAGAATTTTCATATATCAGCATTAATAAATTTTTTATCTTTCTAAAGAAAAAATATCTGAATATAAACCAATTGCAATACTAGTTGATCCAAATCATTAGATGAATAGATATGATAATAATGAAGTTGTAGATGAGAGGCCATGTTAGAGATTGTTTGGCAAGTTTGATGGAATTATCTCATACTTGCCCAAACATATTTTATCTTGTTAGGGTGTTAAGCCAATTTTAAAAGTCACATAACGTACATCATTTTCAGGCAACACATAGTCCATAGAAACCTAAACATGAAAAATTGATAAGGATTGGTCTTTAAGAAAAATCATAATTAAAGATGTGAATTATTCAACTATTTTGATTATGCTAGTTGTGTGGTAGATCACAAATAGACTTAAAAAATTTGTGACCTCTTTAGGAAGAAATTTAATTTCATGGATCAGTAAGAAACAAGTAGTTTCTGGATCATTCGATGACGCAGAATTGAGAGCATTGTCAAAGGGAATAACTGAAGCAGTCTCAGTTGCAATCATAAATTGACCATATATTGTGCTCAGGATCCTATACAACATGGGAGAATGAAACATTAGAAATCCATAGGCATTATATAGAATAAGCTGTTTTAAGTTGTATCAGCTCAGCCTGTTTTATATCCGCCTATCTATGAAAGATCTTAGAGGGAAGGCGAGGGGTCTCTGAAAATATTCCGCTCTCGAGATTTTCGCGGTACAGTGCCCTAACCGAATCAAGAAGGCCAGGCGGAGGACGATCTTCTAAGAAGTGCTCAAGAAGGCCCGGAGGAGGATGCGTCTTCATCAACTACTTTTGAAAAGATACCCAAAATACTGTTGATTTAACTTCGAGTAGCTTTGCCACGGACTATAAATAGAGAAAGTTTTAGGGATAAAACCGAGACTAATAAGTGAATGGAACGTTATTTTGATAAACCAGACCTCCGGAAGGAGAAAGCATTACCTTACACACATCTGGTCGAATGCACGCACATGATAAAACACACGTGAGCAACTACAAGCCTAGATAACTGATTGCTGCCTTATTCATTGTTGGATTTATTAATGGATACATAGCGCCTTTATGCTCCCTTGGAGAATGGGCACGATGTCCCTGGAACGGGAGAACCAATCCTATCGCTGGCAGGCCCTCGGAGAAGCCCGCCGAAGAGCTCCCCTGGGTCGTAGTAAATCTCGATTTCCTCGGTTCTCATATTATCGTCTACCTGCAAGTTTCTCTTAGAAAACGTAAAGATAATCAGAAAATGGAGGAAATGATGACACGATTACCTTCAGAACAGCCATCCCGAAGAACTCGACGACTTCTCCAGTGGGCGCATGGTCTTTGTATGAACCTTCCATAACACCCCAGTGCCTGTACTTGCAGACTATCACTGGAGGACCGGAGTAGACCTTCAAGATCTCCCACGCGAAACCCCTGGGGAACGCTCTGCGAAATAAATCATGAGATGACTCGAAAGTCTCGTCTCTAGGCTTATAGTACTGGAATTTCTCCGGCAAGGAAGATTGCAACAGAGCGTTGTAGCTTCCCAGCTCAAGAGTTTCCTCCCCCGACAGCGCTTTTCTTCCTGACAGTTAAGAACCAGAAGATGATATCGAGTTGCAATATTCATTAAAATCTTCTGCTGAAGCGTTTTTGCATTAACAACTTGTATACCGTTCACGGACAACTTGAACTTCTCGGGATTTATCGTCTTAAAATCCTGAAGGTTAATCTTGTGGGAAAGTTCCATCTCATAGGTCTTGATGGTGTTCTGTACTGTCTCCTCCAGCGATCCCTCTGGCCATTCCTGAAGAGGCAGACTCATTCTTCATCATGTCAAGCAAATTTGACGAAATAAATCAATAACGCAAGAAAAATGAATTTGCCTGCGTTCTTCCCTCTTCGAAGAGCTTATTAACCAGATCATAAGTCGGCGGAGATCCGTGTCTCCACTTCGTGTTCTTCTCTCCTTCGTCGATCATGTGAGAGCGGTACCTGTCAGGCAGAATTTCTGACACGCCCTCCATTACTGTTGCCCAAGGTGTCAAGAGAGAGCGAGACAGTAACGTTTATAGGCGAAGGGGACTCCGGAAGATACCACTTATGACGCATGCCCTTGCGTATACAGATCCCACAATTTCCTTGAGTAGTTTATTGTTTGTCTTGATTTGATTGATCACAGTAAACAGCTAGATAGAAGTGAACTGTTCATCAGTTTTTCAAATTATGGAGACAGCTTGCTTCTGCACGCCTTACCTCCACAATAAGTTAGGTTTATGGGAACAGTATGTTTGGTAATTTTATAATAGTCGACGGCGAGAGCGAGATAGCGCGATTGAAATAGGAGAGAAAGGGACATATATATGGCATCATCAATGCCAAGCACGTGGATCCCTTGGAGTCTTCAGTGCGGGCGTGTCTTGCATTGCTAACGGCAAGTGGTTCTGAGGCAGAGAGAGAGGGAGATCGACACCGAAGAATTATAATTTTTTTCCATCAATTTTTCTGGTCTCAGGTGTGTTCATTCATCTCTAGAGTGAGTCAAATGGTAAATACATCCCGAAGGTGCCAATATTTTTTTTAAATACATCGGAACAAAGTAATCTTCAAGCTTAGGCTCTTAAATAGATTTGGAGTAAAATTCTCGGTGTAGGCCAAGGGCAAGTAGTCGGTGGGGGCAGAGGATGGGGAGACATTGACAAGCAGAATTCATACGATTTTTAAAAACACTCATTAATAGATCAAAATATGTCAAAACACACATTTAATTCAGACTAATTAAGAACAATTAGTGAGAATGAGTCAAATGGATGACGAATGAGAGTTGATTTTTGAGTGGTTTTTGATTTTGAATGAATAAAAAAATAAATTAGGGTGGAAATTTTGGAACATACACTTTAGATATGTAACTCAAAGATCCTTCAAATGAATTCAAAATCACTCAAGTGAAATTTGACTGAAGGTAGAAACAAAGATAGAGGTTAGAGAGAAAAAATAGCGAGTGAGGAGAGATAGTAACAAAAAATATAAATTCTACAAATCTACAATTCAAAATGGAAGTTTAAAATTCAGGGTTTTGATGTGGACGTGCATCTGCTGCCTAGGCCGTCGGTACCAGAAACGATGGAGACATATTTCATGAAATCGATAAGATAGAGGATAAGTGATCAAATTCATGTTTAACTTACAAAAACTAAACAAGCTTTGTGTTGATGAATCGTCCTATGATAATTGTACTTGAATGTAATCACCCATCTAGGTAAAATAAAATTTGTGTTGGGCGGCCAAGGTACTTATACCCATGTCTATTGCTTGACTAGAGCCTCATAATCTAAGTCCATTGTCGCCTTTTAATGAAGTAGCTTTACTACTTCTAAGTGCAACTTGGGCATTGAATTGGTACTAAGAGAAAGGGAGAAGGCATGATAGGTAGGGTGCAAATGATCACAATTAACAAAGTGAAAAATAGGGTGAAGAGTGCAAGAGCACTTACCTTTCTGAAGAGCAATAGTTAAGTGATGATCGTCTGATGACAATGCGATGGACATTAGATTTGAGCATGAGGTTTATGAGTCGACGGGCTAAAGCCGTGAGACTAGAGTAGAGATCAGAAGTGGCGATGTTGTGGGAAGCATGAGTAGTGGAGGATGAAGAGAGTAGGGCAGTGGGGTAGGAGATGATGATGGTGATAGTGATAAGAGATGAGCAAGATCCATCGGAGTAGGTAGATGGGATGTGTTTGCTGGAGAGGACAAATAGGATGAGCTAAGTATCAGGGATGAAGATGGTGTTGTAGGTGGAGTAGATGAGGAGGAGGTCGATGAGAAATATTGAGTAGACTCAAAGAAGGTGGCATTAGCAAAGAAGACACACTTGTGCTGATCCAAAAATAGAGTCGACAGCCATTTTGCATGCTCAAGTAGACGACGAACACCCCTTTGACAGAACAAGGTGCCACCTTGGATGTAGAAGTAGTGTGATCGTGAACGAAGGCCACAGAACCAAGGACATAAGGAGTGAGGATGCAAATCTGCGGGATCATTTAAAACACACGAACACGTGTCAAAATAATTATCAAACTCACCAATTTAGAAAAATAATCATAAATTAGGTATTATAGTAGTGAATAAGAGTCGAATCTACGGAGAATTAAGGGAATTTCAAAGAAATATTTGAAATTCGATCTAATCGAATGATGACATGAGGCGAGAACTTAGAGAATTTGATAAATTTAGAAAGATAACTTGAAGGCAAATCCACAGAATAAAAATCACTAAATTTGGATCAAGATTCGCGGAGAAATCGACGAGCAAATCAGAGAGAAATTTCTTAACAAGAAAATTGTGAAAAAACAAAATTATAATTGAAATTGACTAAATATACGATTCAAAATTGAAATAGAATGTTATAGGAAGAAAGATTAGGATGAAAACATGATTTCTAACCCAAGATAGCTCTCAAATTGATCCAGTTTCTTGTCGGGTCAAAGGCTATTCATTTCGCAAATGCGAAGACGATCGTTGGCATTCAAGAATCAATTTCTCCATATTCTCTCAACAAAATATAACTTTCAAACACTCCTTGTGCATGAAAATTGATATAGAAGCGATTGGAAGCAAGAGATTCACGCATTGTGGTGTCTAGATAGCTCGCTTACTCGAAGAACACAAGAATGATTTATATCGTCGAAGAACATCTCAATTGATAGGGCAAATTGGGCGTGCCTGTCGGATGAAGCTTTTAATCTTCTATCAACGGCTCTAATGCAACGCATATATACAAATTGTTACACTTAAATCATGTTCGTTGGATTGCAGATGGACCAGCGAGATCTTGCCACGTCATGTGTGAAGAGAAAACACATGAAACGCCATCCATCCGATTTTGATCTAACGCTCCGGATGCGTTTTCGTGGGTTGTAATCTCAGCCACGATAACTCCTTCGATGGACGGTTGAGATTACATCATTTTTAAAATGATTCACTAACAAACAAAAATGTGCCACGTACCCCTTGCCTTAAGTAAAGATCGAAGATCTTCTTTGAACACGCGAATCAGACGCTTCACACAACGCCACATCACCTGCGCACATAAAAACGTAAAAATAGTCCCACATGACAAAAATCAAGGACAATTGACGTGTGTATAATGTATATGCGCATAAGGAGATAGATAAAATCCTTAACATTGTGCTTTCTCCTGAATCACACACACACATCCACACACGTGCGCGCATGCGCACACATGCGCACTAACACATGCATGCACTTATACACGTGTGTGACACATGGCGGTCTCATATGTCGCCACATGGCATTGCCATTTTCATCCGTGCCACATTAGCTGCCATGTCACCATGTGATAAACAATATTTTTTATTTCTTTTAATTCAAATCAAATCGAATTAATTTCGTAAAGAAATTTAGAAAAATTCTAGAAAGATCCCTAAAAATTAGAAAATCCATATCTTTGAAGATACAACGCCAAATTAATCCAAGTTTATTTCATTGGGTCATAAATTAAATTATCTGTCATTTTCAAGAGTCAAATACAATAAATAAAAAGAGAATAAATTTTTATTTAAAAAACACACTCATTTCTTGTAGAATTTTAAACTTAGAAAAATAAATCAGTGTATAAAAAGTATTTTCTCTTATTATTCAATATTAAAATCTCAAATAAAGAGGGGGAATATCTAAACTTAAAAATATTTCTCTTAATTTATCATAATTAACACTAAATTAATGCATTTTGAGATTATAACTTCTTTTTCATAGAATGAGTGAGCTCCTTGGTCATTTTTAGTTGTTGTTTTAAATCGATTTCATGCAACAATATTTATAAGCCTCACTTTGTATAAAGGTAAAGTAAGGTTCGAATCCTCAGGGAGCCTAGGTAATGAGATTAGTGCTTTTAGGAAAAAGAGATACTATTTTAGGGAAAAAATAACGGTAGAAGGGATTTTTTGAGAAATATGGAAGGATAAAGAAATGGAATATGGTATGAACGAAATTATAAATATATATATTAATATTCTATGATAAATAATGATGAAATTATTGAGAATGAAATGATGGAATAGATAAATGAGATTGATAGAATGGAAGATGATGGAAGAATGGTGAAAAATCAAGAAATCGGGTAATCAGGAAATTGGTGAATGATGGGAGATTGTTTAAATAAAAGAAAAAAATCTAAAATATAAAAAGGGAAATAGCTTCTACACTATCCATGGAGGGGATTACAAGAGAAAATCAAATCCAAATCCTCACACAAACCTCGTTTTTGATGCTAGTCCTAGGCCTAGTGATGCTTGACTCGTAATGATCTCAATCCTCGACTTGATCTTGCCTCCACAACAAACTTGAACACCAAAAAATGCCAAGCTTGGGCCTAAGCCTCTCCTTTTCATTTTGGTATCCTGATGCTAAGAGAGAGCCAAAAAGCAACAAAAAAGGAAGAAGAAGATTCTTATATAATTTTAGGTTAAGAGGTTCCTTTTTGGTGGAGATTAAGTCTTTTTGGGTGCAATCAAATGAATGGTTGAGATTGAATCCATAAGCCACGACCATAATCACCTCCTAAAGAGGTGGGTTGACCACTCTCTAAGAGATGATAACCGTACCACTTCCCTAAGGAAGTGGGCTTACCTCTTTCTCTTCATAAAAATATAGATCTTTCCTAAAAATTAGGAAATATGTAAATTTATTAATAATAAATAAAAGAGAAGACCACCGTTGACTGCTCAAGAATCACTTTGAATATCATTGGCTTCTAAGAGAAATGGCATGACTAGTCTCCTAAAAAGGTAGAATGGGTTGACCCCCCCAAGAAGGTGGTTGACTAACCCCATAAAAAGTTAGAAAGGTTTGACTAACCTCCTAAAGATATGAAAAGGTTTGACCATCCTCCTAAAAAGGTGGAAAGGTTTGACTAACCTCGTAAAAAGGTTGAAAGCTTTCACTTACCTCCTAAAAAGGTGGAGCACCCATTTTCTTCTTCTTCTTCTAGATAATTTTCATCCATGCTCCTATTAAACTTCATTTATGTCCTTGCATGCACATAACTCATAAAAATGTGAATTCAACCATTTAACTTCCAAGAAGTCAAGTGGGGTTAGTCTCAAAATATAGTCAAAAATATAAGAAATGATGCATGATAGAACGTAGTCATATTTTCATCACATTCAGCCATATAAAATAGATATTCTCATTCATGTAGTCTTTATCAATACATAAACATGATAAATGATGCATGAATGTGACTTATATTTTAGAGTTATCATGATCACATCTTCCACTATTCCATGTGGTTTCCTTATCGATCCATTTGCTAAGCATAACTGTACAACTCCCCTACATGATGATGATCGAATACTACTTTAGGGAGGTTGTTAATACTAGTTCAGATATCTAATAGGGATCTAGTAAAGGTCATTCCTCCAATTTCACTCGTGATCATGGGTCCTCCCACATCTCTCTTTTTAATCAGTAGAGAATTCATCATGATTGAACTCACTGTTTCGCTTAGTTGGATCCTTTTAAGGTTTCTATGGGGTGTGCGATAACATGCATATTTAACTTAAATTTTTATCTTATTTAACTAATATTCATACTTATTTTATGTGATTATGATGCATGTTATCATAGTTTTTAAGAATTTTCTCCATTGGTATGCCATTTTACTAAAGTCCATATTTATGCATTATTTAGGGTTAATTATATGCTTTATGGATGTTTAATCTTTTACAAGGTTAAATAAATAGAAATTAATTACTTTCCTTGATTTACTTTGACTTTAGTAGACGATTAAAAGATTACATTTTAAGAAGAGAATGTTTGGATGATATTAAATACACGTCTTAATGGATTATTTAAGTTTATTTCTGAATTCATCTTATATTATTCTTTTAATTTATCTTAGATGGCATGATATTAAAAAAAAGAGTGAGACAATGGAGAAAATTTCAGTAAAAAATGAGTTGTATTTTTGGAGATATTAATTTCTGAATTTTTTGGATTTTTCTGGGATTTATTTCAATTTCTTAGGAATTGTTTTGAATTTATTTTATTAAAAAATAGAAAAAAGGGGTGTATTTCTCGCGCAAGACACGCGGAGCTGATGTGGCATGGTGCGGACACGTGGCGGGCCACGCGAGCCCACGTGAAAGCCTGGGTGGCACTTACATGGCATGAAGAGTGAGAGGTTGGCAAGTGATGGGCCCACGGTTAGAGTAATGGGGCGGTAACGCAAATGCTAAAGGGAGCCCCACCTTTTATACTCGTCTCTTTCCATTAATTCTCTCCGTATGGGACTATGTTCCCTTTTAATTCTTAAATTGTAGGATACGTGGCAGCGTGGAGATTGCATTAACCACGTCAATAGCGTGGACTCAGAGTCCACCGGATCTTCATCAATGAACGTGGTTAATGCAATCTGTAAATTTCATTAATGAAATCGAACGATTGTGATTAATTGGTTACTCGATTAATTGTGGGGTGACATGTGGACTCACCATGACGAGTCGCTGAAAATCGGACGAGCAGAAACGGCGGAGACGTGAGATCGTGGCCCACGGATTTTGCACAATCATGGTCGTCAGATCGCTTTCACCGGATCAAACGGCCCGCATTCTTCGCAAAAAATTTCCTTTAAAAACCGATGTATTCTCTTCTTTTAGGTAACTCTTGATTGAATTGTGAAGAGATTAAGCGATTTTGGAGCAAAATCTTGAGTTATTCTTGATCCTCCTGCGTTCTAGACTTGATTGGGCGAAGAACTTCAAATGCATCTTTCAACGAAATGGCGAGTATGCATCGACTATCGGAAGCTAAATGCTGCGACAAGAAAGGACCATTTCCGCTTGCCATTCATTGACCAAATTCTTGACAAGCTTTCAGATCAAGGATTTTATTGCTTCTTAGACGGCTATTCTACGTATAACCGGTTAGCGATACATCCCGATGATCTGAAGAAGACTACATTTACATGTCCATTTGGCACTTATGCATTTCAGCGCATGCCATTCGGATTATGTATTGCTCCTGCCACTTTCCAAAGATGCATGATGGCCATCTTTGCCGACTTTATAAGAGAGATCATGGAGGTCTTCATGGATGATTTTTCAAATTTCAGGCCGAGTTTTGATGCGTTCTTAGAGCACTTAACGTGAATCTCGACCGTTTGCGTTAAGAAACGCCTAGTTCTTAGTTGGGAGAAGTCCCACTTCATGGTAAGAGAAGGTATAGTGCTCGGGCATTTAGTCTCAAGCAAGGGATTGGAAGTGGACAAGGCCAAGGTTGAGGTGACCCAAGACCTTGCACTCTCAAAGTCAATATGGGAACTTAGAAGTTTCCTACGCCATGTCAGCTTTTATCATCGTTTTATTCAGGACTTTGCTAAAGTCTAAAAACCACTGACTTCTCTTTTATGCAAGGAAAAATATTTTATCATTGAGGAAGAAGGAAAGCACGCCTTTATGCAACTGAAGCAATCATTAGTGGAAGCACCTATTTTACAAATTCCTAATTAAGACTTACCTTGTGAGATTATGTGTGACGCTTTAAATTTTACAGTAGGCGCAGTTTTGGGGCAATGGATCGATAAGAAAATGACTGCCAATTGTTACGCAAGCAAGATGTTAGCTGACGCTCAACTCAATTACACGACTACGGAAAAGGAGCTGTTAGCGGTCGTCTTTGCTTTGGTGAAGTTTAGGCCTTATGTCTTGGGTAGCAAAATCATTGTGTACATGGATCATGCCGCTTTAAAGTACTTGTTGTCTAATAAAGAGGCTAAACCGTGACTGATTTGATGGGTTCTCCTTCTTCAAAAATTCGATTTGGAGATTAAAGACAAGAAAGGAAGTGAGAACTTAGTGGCTGATCACCTTTCTCGACTTCATATCACATCTTCAAGTGAGATTAGTGACACATTCCCTGACGAACAACTTATCGCCGTTGTGACTAAGGTACCTTGGTTTGCACATATTGTCAATTACTTAGTCACAAAATCTGTCCCCAAGTATTAGAACACACATCAAATGTGAAAATTCTCTCATGATATTCGATATTCTTTTTGGGAAGAACCCCAATTGTTCCATGTAGGCGCTGATCAGATTATTGGGCGATGCGTTCCGGAGGAGGAGCAAGCGCATATTTTATCGATATGTCACTCGTTCTTATGTGGAGGACATTTTGTGTTGAGAAAGACTGGAGCAAAGGTGCTACAAAGTGGCTTCTATTGGCCAACTCTATTTAAGGATGAGATCAAGTATTGTAAGGAATGTCTTAAGTGCCAATTTACATTAACCATCTCAGAGCGAGATGAAATGCCCTTGCAAACCATCCTTCAGGTAGAGATTTTTGATCTTTGAGGGATTGACTTTATGGGACCATTTCCACCGTCGGAGGGAAAAGAGTACATTCTTGTAGCGGTGGATTATGTATCCAAATGGGTAGAGGTGATACCGATGAGGGCAAACGATCATCGAGTGGTTAATAAGTTTATTGTTAGCAATATATTTTCTGGATTCGGTTGTCCTAGAGCGATTATTAGTGATGGTGGATCTCATTTTACTAACTCTCATTTTAAGAGTTTACTTAGGAAATATGGAGTTCAACATCGTGTCACGACCCTATATCACCCCCAAGAAAATGGCCAAGTAGAAGTCAGAAATAGAGAAGTCAAGAACATCTTGAAGAAGATAATTCACATAGATGGAAGAGATTGGGCAACGAAGCTACCCGATGCTCTATGGCCTACCGCACCGCATTCAAGACACTCATTGGGATGTCTCCTTTTAGGCTCATTTATGGCAAACCTTGCCACCTTCCTGTTGAGTTAGAGCATAGCGCGTATTGGGCTATTAAAAAGCTCAACCTATTTCTTGATCAATCCGTCAAAGAAAGACTTCTACAACTTCAAGAGCTCCAAGAATTACGGAATGAGTCGTATCAAAATGCCGAGATTTATATGGCCAAAAACAAAGTCTTTCATGACAAGCATATTAATAGGAAAACTTTTCATGTTCATGACAAGGTATGTCTTTATAATTCTCATCTTAAACTCTTTCCAGGGAAGTTGCACTCTAGGTGGGATGGTCCATATGAGGTCCTTGAAGCATTTGACAATGGAACGGTCTTGATTTTAGATCCTAAGACCAAAAATTCTTTCAAGATAAATGGACATAGATTGAAACCATACATTGATGAAGAAGGACCACCACCTATCGATAATGAAGAGCTGCAACTTCTTGAGATTTTAGCCACTAATTAGTTGCTAGAGTGAGTTGAGTCCGGCTGAAGACGTAACACTTAGCGCTTGTTAGGAGGCAACTCAACCTTATTTTGGTAGTTGCATTTACTTTTTATCTTTGTTTTTGTTTTTGCAATTACTTTTACTTTATATTTGTTCTTTGCTTTGATGTTTGCTTTTGCTTTTCTATAAGCTCCATAGATTTTAAGGAGAAGAGAGCAACAAAGAAGGAAATTCATCCCCAAAAGAACTACACAGATGAAGAGAAGAATGCAACCAATGCAAGTACCCGCTAAGTTTTTCTTTTAGCCCCTTTGTCTCTTTTCCTATTTATTAGTTTTGCATGTCATGCATCATGATTGCCATCTCTTTTTTATAAGCATGCTGATTTTTATTGAGGACAATAAATGGAATGAGTAAGGGGGGAGGTTTCTAGAAAAACTTAAAATTTCTAAAAATTTTGCATTCCTTTAGTTGGTATTCTATGCATGATCTGATTTTAAACCATGTGAACAGCAACATGATCGTTTCAAAATATCATGAAATATGTAAAACATAGAGTAAATTAACACCTTCAATTGCTTATAAAGTGATGAGAAGAGCAACCTTAAGTGTTCTATTGAGGAGGTTGTAGAGCCGATGAAATTATGGATCTAGGTATTCCTTTGGGGAACCATAAATCTAATCTAAGAACCTACTCAAGCTTATAGTATGATTTTTTCAAACCTTCTATACTTCTCATCCACTCATTCTTCTTTCTAAATCTTGAGTTAATGACTCTTTGCACGCATATCCTTCCGCTCTCCATAGCAAGTCGTAGCCCATATCATTCTTTTATTGGCACTACTATTATTGACATAGTGAAGCTCCCTAATCCATAGAGATACCAAAACCTCTTCGGGGGAATAAGCTGCATGTCTAACGAATCGAATGCGTGCGGTCATTGAATACACACGATGTCATGTGAAAACAAAGTCCAAACTTACCAACTTAAATATTTGTTCACGAACTGAAGGGTATAATGGTAAATAAGGGTTGAATCCTCGGAGAATTAGGAAAATTTGAGAGATACCTTTGAAATTTGATCAAATCAGATGACGAATTGAGTTTAGAAATTAGAAAATTTATAATATTAAGAAAGATAACTCAATTGTGAATCCAAGGAATCAAAAATCGAGTGATTTGGATTAGAATTCGCAGAGTAATCGAAGATTGAAAATGAGAGAAAAATTTGATCACGAATTTGATTGAAAACTGAAACTAAACTGAAATTAAACTTAATCTATGATTCAAAATGTAAATCTAATGCTAAATGATGAAATATTAAGATGAAAACACACAATCTAACCCAAATTTGCACTCGAAATAATCCAATTAATCACGGGATTCGTGGCTTCTCATTCCGCGATTTTGAAGACGAAGATGGGATTCAAGATGTGATTTCTCCTTACTCCCGCGATCAATTTCTGATTTCAAACACTCCTCGGACACATAAACGTGTCAAGAAGGTAAAGAAATCAAAAGACTCGATTTTGGTGTCTAGACAATTCGATTTTGCTCAAAAATCAAAGGGTAATCTTCCGTCGCGTAGACCATTTTAATTTATAGAGGATTTGGGTGTAATTGTCAGATTCAACGGTCGACCGCAATCAACGGTCCAGATCACGTGTCGATTGACAAATAGACGCGATTAAGTCACGTACGTCCGATCTTCGATGGAGCGTCCACAGTGAGCCACGTTGCACGCTTGAAGAGACACATCATTTGATGCATCTGTTGGATCATCATCTGACGATTGCGATAAGTCAAGGAGTCCGCCGATCGCGATTAATCGTGACCGTTATAACTCCTCAGATGGACCGTCAAGATTAAACTCGATTTAGTCGAATCGATGCTTTATGAGATGTTGTCGAGTACCCCTTGAGTAAGTGACATCCCATGCACGTGATTAAATCACGCGATTGGACGTCATAAATATCGCCACGTCATCTGAAATAAAACATAAAAAGGAATAGTCCCACACGAAATAAATTAATGTGTTTATTTGGGTTCATAATATACGACGGATTTATGGGTTAGCTTAAATCTGATTAGGGATGCTCCTAACCCATTTATAATTTCGCGCACGTGTCATGCACACACATGTGTGTCACGCACACACTTCACGCACATATGCTCACACGCGTGTCCACGTGTCAAACTGACACTTATGTGCGCGTCACCACGTGGCAGCGCTTCGCCACATCAGCGCACGGTAATATAAACCCATTTTTAATTCTTTTTAATCATTTTACAACAAAAAATACAGTTAAATAAATTCACAAAAATTCTAGAAAATTCCTAAATATTAGAAAAATCATGAGTTTCAAAATACAACTCCAAATTAATTCAAATTTATTTTTTTGGATGAGAAATTGAATAACCTATCATTATAAAAAGAGAATGAATTTTAATGAAATAAATATATTCATGTATCTTCTAAAATAAGTTTAGAAAAATTCATGAATATAAAGAAAGATCTTTTATCTTATACTTTAATCATTAAAACATAGTTATGATCTCAAATATAATTAGGATTAAAATCATAATATTTAATTATGCATAATTATCCATAAAATGATGTATTTTTAGATCATAACATGAAATTATGTAAAATGATAGAAATATACTTAATATATGATAATATGCATATAATTGGAACATTTAATGCCTTTTTTTGCATTAATAATCATATAAATTCATGTATAAAATGCATGTTATCAATGTCTACTATGGACGGCACATGGGTACCATGAGCACCACGAAATGAGTTAATATTGTTTTCAATAAGTTGCATCAAAGCCTTAGAAATTTCAATTCTCCATTATCTAATCTCTTTTATTAAAAAGACTTGCAGCAAGTAGAATTAGGATGAATAAATAAATACTAATAATAAATAAAAAGTAGAATTATGATGAAAGAAAAAGAAAAGAAAGTAGAATTAGAATGGTAAGCTGCCTTCCATGTGTTTTAGCCGATTCTATCTTATAGCCATTATGTATGAAAGCGATGATGCTTGTTTCTACTTCTTGCGCCTTTATCATTCATGTCCATTGTGCAAGGAGGAATCTACAATTGATCTGGTATGATAAATATTTTTCTTAAGTTATTTATATTCTTAAGGTAGAACGTTCATTTCAGATTCTATCAATGCTTAACCTATGGTCTTCTAAGGCTTGTTAGTCCTATTACGCATTCTTTATGTTTCCATTGCTAAAGGACTAGCAATGATTTAAGTTAGGGGATGTGATAATATGCATTTAACTTAAATTTTAATCTTATTTAACTAATATTCATGCTTATTTTATGTGATTATGATGTATGCATCCTAATTTTGATCTTAAGTCCAAATTATTTGATATTTGTTTCATTGGATTTCTTCTTTCATCATTTATGTGGATAGTAAAATTGTAAACTTTCATCATCATTTGACCCTTCAATTTGACATTTGACCATCGACTGTTCATTTTCAATCCAAATTTGGGCGTTGACTTGCGGGATCAATTAATCTTAAAATATAAGGTGAAATTTGACAATTTTGGTCTCTTTGGAATCATCTGGTTGCTACATTTCTATTCATATGTGAATTGCAAGGTTTGGATATCATTTGGTAAGTCAATTTAAAGATTTACACCGAAGTGTTCATTTTGGGATTTTTCTGATCTTTGATTTTCAATAATTCATAATAAATCCAATTCTTCTCGAAAAAATCACTAGTTATATATCAAAAATTTCAATTTCTCTCTAGTTTTTTAATACATAACTTTTATAATATTTTAAACTCTATTATTCTCCAATATTATAGAAAGTCAACTATTGGTCAAAGTAAATGTTTTGACCTTGACTTTTGACATTTCTTCATAAAATTAGTTTCTTAATTCATAAAATATCTTATTTAGTATATTTATATCATTAAAATTATTAAAATATCATTTTCACTTCATAAAAACCCTAATTAAACCTATGTTTAACCAAGTCAACTTTGCAATGAAAGTCAACCATGTTCTTTTTGGATCGACCCGATTTTTACACTATACTTGATTTCATATCTTTGTTATTGTGAGTTTAGAATTATAAATTTTGTTTGACCGACGTTTGTGTGTTTTTAACGACCGGATAAAACGCTTCGTGAGTGTGCATATGCCTTTAAGAAATTTTGCAGACGCTGGAATATGCTTAATGGCATCTATCAAAGGGATGGTAATATTCACCTTTTGGAAGTGCTTAAGGATAAGGCACCTGAGGCTTGTATGTATTAGGGTTAGGTTCAGCCTTAGTGTGTTATTCCTCGTCCTCGGAATGACGAGATGAAACCGCGAAGTCGTCAATTTCACACGGTATCGTGTCAAAACTAATACCGAACTTAACACTTTGGGGAATTGAGAGAGAATTGAAGGGTATAATGGTAAATACGGGTCGAATCCACAGGGAATTTAGGTATTTTTAAGATATCTTTTGGAATTTGGTCAAATTGGACGAAAATGGTGTTTTTAAAAAGATAACTCAAAGATCTATCCGTGGAATCAAAAATCACTCGATTTGGATTTGTAATCACGGAGAAATCAAAGATGGAAGTGGGAAGAAATTTTCAGAATCGTGATGAACATAAACAGAAATTAAACTCTACATTAAGCTAAATTAAGATCCTAAATTACAATTTAAAGTTACATGACGATAGATTAGAGAGAAAACATGATTTCTAACCCGAAATAACGATTGAATCGATCCAATTAATCGTCGGATCGATGGCTATTCATTCCGCGATTTCGAACGTGATAATCTGAATTCAAGAGACAAATTCTCCTCGCACGATCGTCGAAATCTCTCTTATAAACACTCCGTGGACGCGGAATCTTGTCTAGAAGCGATTATAAGAGAGAGATTCAAGAGAGGAATGGTTTTGATATGTCGATTAGGCGAAATCCCTCGAGAATACATAAGAACGACGAAGAACTCGTCGATTTATAGGGCGAATTGGGGAAAACCGTCCGATTGATGCGTTTAATCTGCATCAACGGCCGAGATTAAACGCATCAATTCAAAATGGTAAGAATAAGTCGTGGCCATCAGATCTTCTTTGGACGCTCCAGATTGATCAGATGATATGCGTTTTAAAACGCATAAAAAACGGCTCGTCAGATTGCGATCCGACGGTCACGATGCGTTTTGGCGCGTTAAATCGTGACCGTCATAACTCCTTATTAATGCGCACGTGTCTTTGATCGTGATCGGTGGTCCACGGCGCCACCTGATCAGCGCGTGCGATGCTGCCACGTTTCGCTTCATCCGACCGTTATAATCTCTCTTTAAAACACGTGGTCTTGATCTTTGATCATGGACCGGCGCTCACGCGATCGACGCGTGAGATCGACGCGCGCCGTCGATCTCACGCTCCTCCTCGCGCCACGTCACCTGAAATAGGTAAGACGTGTGGATTAGTTCCACACGGAGAATATTATAAGAAACCGTCGGGTTGAAAAGACCCGACGGTTTAAGGGGTTAAGACCCTTCCCATCTAGGGAAGGCTGAAGACCCCTTTTACTATATATGTAATAATTATAATATAAATAAAAAAAATGCGCCACATAGGCGCGCTGCGCGGGTCCACGTGGCCTTGCGTGCCATGTCGCACCCGCGTGGGACCCGCGCGCTTTTTGCCATTTTATAGATTTATTTTATATATTTTTTTAAATAGAAATTAAATAAAAAAATCAGGAAAAATCCAGAAAAATCCCTAAAAATTGTAAAAATCATATCTTTTAAAATACAACTCCAAATTAATCGAAATTTCTTTCATTTGATCTGAAATTTAATTATATATCAGTCTAAAAATTCAAAATATTTAAATAACAAGAGATTTAATTTATATTTCAAAAATACATTCATTTTTAAAAGATTTTAATTTTAGAAAATTAAATGCATTTTCATAAAAATGATTTCTCTTATTATTTAACTTTAAAAACCATTCATAATCTCAAGTAAAGATGGGTTATAAAATTATTTATCCTTAATTTCTCATAATTAACCCTAATTTAGTGCATTTTGAGATTATGACATAAATATGCATAGAATGATATAAATGCACTCAAAGTATGATAACATGCACATAAATGTAATGTTTTATGCCTTAAATTGCATTAATAATCATGTTTTATCATGTTAAGATTGCGTGTTATCACGGAATGGTTGTCTTGCTCGACTACTACAATTTGTATTTCTTCATCAATCGTGCCTTGGTGGAAGGGATGATCGTTGTATGGATACGGTAAGTCCTTGCCAGTCAGAAAGCTCGATATCGCTAATGTCATTTCTGCAGATTCGTCGTCGATATGAATGTGATTCACGTTATGCATTTGACTCGATGTGGCCCTTTGATTCCTCAGCTTGGCTATGGTCTGTGATGGTAATTGGTCAGAAAATGAGACTTGTTTACTCTTCTTATTATCAGTTATGAGTTGGACGTTCGTCTTGATGAAGTCTTGTATCTCGTCCATATGACAATTCATTCGAGTCATTTGCTCCATTAATTGGGAGGTCACTTCGGGAATTGGGTCTAATGCCAATGCGTTCTAGCGTGGGGCTTGAGTGTAGGCTTGCTATTGCGGGACGTACATCGACTGTCTTCGATTCTAAGGGTTGACTTTGACTTCCAAGGGTTGACTTTGACTTCTAAGGTTGACTATTGACGTTGACCTCTTAGGGTCAACTTTGACTTCTAATATAACTGTTGACTTCTGACCTTATAACCTTTTGATAAACATAGTTGACTTCTCTCAAATATTGACTTTGACTCGTAATGTAATTGTAGACTTCTGACTTTCTCACAGACATAGTTGACTTCTCTCAAATATTGACTTTGACTTCTAATGGACTCTCTGCTACGATCAAAAAACTTAATGCCTATACATTGAAGAGCAATTCTCCTCTATGTAATTGGCTAACTCCTCAAACTTAATGCCTATGTTAGCCAATCAACTAAAAGAGTATGAGGATATTGAAACTCAATCAATAGAAGGATGACATTTTATAGAAGGATGACATTTTTCTAAGACTTTCTCAACTAAAAGTAAACCAATTAACTTACTTGATTGACAGGAGAAGAATAGTATTGAATGAGATCTAAAAATTAGTATAATAAGACTAGATGTCAGTAAATCTCACAAAAGGAATTAATGTTATTAAAGTAATAGACAAATAAGGCTAATATGAACTTGAATCTAGCAAGTTATGAAATCAGATTAGATTACAGAAAATTTCATGGTGAGAATTAATGCAATTAGATTGATAGATAGAATAAATAAAACTAATCCGAATTTGAATTTGACAAGGTATAAAATTAGATTAGATGACAAAAAATTTCGTAGTGAGAATTCTTGCAATGAGATTGATAGACGCAGTAAATAAAACTAACACGAATTTGAATCTGACAAGGTATAAAATCAGATTAGATAATAGCAAGTTTCATAGTGAGAGTTAATGCAATTAGATTGATATATAGAGTAAATAAAACTAGTACGAATTTGAATCTAAGAAGGTATAAAATCAGATTAGATTATCAAGAATTTCATAGTGAGAGCGAGAGAGAGTGAAACAATAACTCCTTAGGAAGGACAAATATATATAAATATATATCATTGCATTAATTCTCACTATGAAATTTTCTAACTAGGAAAGAGGGAGACTAATGTGCTATGAAGATTCAGAATACAAAGGAACAGAGCGAGATTTAGATATATAAGGTAAAAAGTAAGTAATTGATGTCAAAACAGTTTATTTAAATCATATATCAATGAAGATTGAAATCTGAAAAGGTGTGAGAATGAAATAAGAGCAATTTTGTGTGAAAAAGTGTAATGTTCATTTGATCAAAAAATAATTCGATGACTAAATTGGTGATTTAGACGAGGAAGAGATTGAAGAACTCGTAATAGAGACGGAAAAACCCGTACAATAAAAAAATACGTTGATTACAGAGGAAATGATGACTAAAATTATTCGTCAGATGCTATGAGCTTGACCATGAGCTATGACGGAGGCTTTAGAAAGACTAATCGCAAGGCTGTGTCCTGAATATGTCAAGATCTTGAGTAAGATTAAAGCTTTTTGAAGACCACAACAGCTGAGGTCTCAATAGAGAAAAAACCGTACAAATCTTACTTTTCAAGAGAGGCAGACTGATCAATTACTTATTCTCCACGTTTATACCCTAACCCCCCTACAGGACTAAATTTCAAGGAAAAAAAATCATTTAAAAAAATTTCTCTCTCCTAGGGCATTTTAATATAAATAATCCTGATTTGAAGCATGTATATAAAGATACACATGTATATGACTAACCTAGATATTAATGGATGGAAGAATAATTCTTGATGAAATATAATTATACGAGCTCATAATACCTAGACCCGCAAATATAGAACAATTACAAAGATTAGTCCAAAATAAGATAAACTAAAATAACAACTCTTCTAGAAACGAGCATTATGGTGGTAAAAGAAAGAGAATTATTTCAATACTACCTAGGCTTGTGATAACATGCTATTTATGCATGTAATTACATAGTTATTAATGCAAAT
>CM044116.1:10063090-10129719 GCA_024174645.1 Lemna minuta
CTACTTGATATCAGTCATAGATCCTCCCCATATTTGTAGGAATATTATTAAGTTTAGAAATATCCTACATCACTGCTTCCCATTGAAAGAAAGTACTCATTACTGAGAATAAAGATGGAGATCCGGCTTACTAGCTACTGACAATTCTTTAAGCAAAGACCCCCACAGTTTCTACACAGGTGAAGGCTTGACTGTTGACCACCCACACGGAAGAAACTTAAACAACTATCAAGGAGCTTCACTCATCCTCGGCTGATTGATATTGAACGAAGTCTACAAGGACCTGTACAATATCACCGCTTGATCTCTGCCTTCTCCATGCCTCACTGATCGTGATGTCGGAGTCCAAAGGGTTAAGCTAACATACTATCTACGCCAACTACCATCAGTCCGAATGACATCTGGAGAAGACTAAAAGCGAACAGAAAGGGAACTCGTGTTGTCCGGACTAAGGGTTCGGAAACATCATCTAGTTGGTCAATCAGAAGAACATCATACCGATAAGAAGTACACAATGTACTTACATTCCATTCATCGTTCCCGTACGCGAAGCGGTTGTGAATGAAATGTTCGACATAGAGCTTCCAACTTCCACGTGGATACTGATAACATGCATTTATAACCTAAATTCTCACCCTAATTAACTCATATTCATGCTTATTTTATGTGAATATGATGCATTATATCATACTTTTTATGAATTTTCTCCATTGGCATGTCATTTCACTAAAGTTGATATTTATGCATAAACTGGAGATAATTTTATGCTTAAGAGATGATTAATCTTTTGTTTAGATTAATAGGAGCTAATCTCTATTATTAAATGAGTTTTGACTTTAGTAAATGTTTGGAAGGATGATTTTAGGATGAATTTATGATTTACAATGTTTAATTAGAACTTATTTCATGAAATTTTAATTCATCCTTATTGCCTTCTTGAAAACATATTTTAAATGACATGATATTAAAAAGAAAAGAATTTGTGATCCAATGGAGAAAATTTGGATTAAAAAGGAGTTGTATTTTTGAGAAATATGAATTTCTAAAGTTTTTATACGATTTTTCGATTTTTTTATATGATTTTTTTAATTGAATTTTTTTAGTATTTTTAGTTAGAAAAATCGCAAAAAAGATAAAAACATACCTGCGGAGCTGACGTGGCGACGGGCTGACGTGGCGAGCGGGCCCAGGCGACGAGCTGACGCGGCGGCGGGCTGACGTGGCGCGCGGGTCCATCGCGCCGTTACGACGTGGCTCCCGAGGCCACGTGCCCAGGGGCGTGTGTGGCCCGTGCGTGCACGCGGCGCGTGACGTGGCATTTATATCATCTATATATAGTCATATCATAGGGTTATCGTACATATAAGCCTATCCACTATGGACTGGCTGATAGTGATAACCGCTGCCCTATTTAACCGCGTCGGAATTTTTTATTTCTTCCGTGTGGGACTATGTTCCCACACGATTTTTTTTTCTGTGCAGGACGCGTGGCAACACGAGGAGCGTCGGATGTGGGCGGAACGGCCGAGATCGCGCGGACCCGAGTCCACGCGATCTTCATCAAAACACGTGCTTAAAAAAAGGGCTTAAGTGAAGTTGATCGAACGACTTACCTCACGCCACGTGGCATCTTGAGAAGCTGCGGATCGTTATCAAATTGAAGGCTTCAAGATGATCGCAATCAGATGGCTGATCTTCATCGAGGGACGATCGTGATCTGCATCGATCGAACGGTTGGCGGCGCGTCTAATCGGCACAGTTGGATCTTCATCGGACAGCGGCGGAGCATCGTGGAGGAACTCAAAGATCGCAGCCCGATCGAGCCGCGATCGATTAGATCCTAGCGCGGAATCAGTGGGGATTCATCTCCAGCCGATCGGCAGGCGATCGGCGAAGCACCAGCGTTATGATTGACGCCCGATCGTAGCCTGATCGTGGCGCGATCGTGGCGAAAATCGTGGCGGAAATAGAAGCGTCGTTGACGCTAAATTGAAGCCAAATCCCAGCTAACTTTTCGCGGAATTGAAGCCACGATGCCGCGCCCATGGAATCGTCCCCACGTCGCCTTCAACCGACACCCACGACCGCTTCCAATGGCCACGATTTCGGGCCTAATTTCTCTTTAAAACCCATGTATTTCCCTCTCTTGTTCTTGAACTTTTGATCGACTCGTGAAGAAATTAAGCGAGTTTCGAGGAAGATCTCTAGTTCATCGTGTTCCCCCCGCGTTTAGACTCGATTGCGAAGCAATTGGAGCGGGATTGATCACGAACTTCTCCTTGATTTCATCGAATTTTCCCCTTGAATTCCGAACGTCCACGAGGAAGAATCCGAGCAAATTCGCTTCAATCCACGAGAATTGGAGCCCCATCCTTGTGTCAATCGGGTTAGTAGTGAGATTCGGTCGATTATCAGGAGGTAATTTGAGTTTTTAGTAGATTTAGAAGTTTAATTTTGCAAATTAGTTCATAGTGTTCTTCATTTTCCCAAATTTCGGTCTGAAATTTCGCTGATTTTGAAAATAGGATATCTCTGTGATTATAATTCCAAATCACTTTATTTTGGTTTCATTGGATTCCTCTTTTCATCAGCTTTCCGTGGATAGCAAATTCATCAAATTCCGAGTTCATTTGACCCTTCAATTTAACGTTTGACCACGGACTGTTCATCTTTCATAAGAAGTCAAATGTTGACTTTAGGGGTCAATTACTTTTTATTGACAAATCAGAATTTGATAATTTTGGTCTTGTTGGATTCCTCTGGTTCTTAGCTTTCTATTGACATATAAATTGCAAGATTTGGATTTCATTTGGGCATTCAATTTGAAGATTTCCTCTGAGGTGTTCATTTCGGGGATTTTCTGATCATTGATTTTCAATAATTCATAATAAATCCATTTCTTATCCAAAAATTACGAAATATATATCAATAAATTCCATTTTCTCTCTAGTTTCTAAATATCTAATTTTCGTAATCTTCTGACTCTGTTTAATTCTCTGATTTTGCAGAACACTTACTGTTGGTCAAAGTCAATGCTTTGACTTTGACTTTTGACTTTTCTCTGTCAAATCCGAGATTTCAATTCTTAAAACTTCTTATTTACCCTATTTATATCATTTCCATATTTTAAATCTTATTTTATCTTATTTTAAACTTCTTTTAAACCTAAGTTTGACCAAGTCAACCCTACTCTTAAAGTCAACCCTGCTCTCTGGGGATCGACCCGATACTTACCCAATACTTGATTATTATATCTTGTCTTTGTGAGTTCGGTTTTATAAATTTTGTTTGACCATCGTCTTTGTGTTTTAACGACGCACTAAAACGACACGTCAAAATGGCGCCGCTGCCGGGGAGCATGCGTTTTTGATTTGATTGCTTTGATTTCTTGATTATATTTAGGTTTCTGTCTTCTGTTGTTTACTGACCTGCAGAGAATTTATCAGACCCTCATCAGTGGTGAAAAAGGTATAGTGAGGTGAGATTAACTAAATTTGGCCATTATTTGACATTTTGGTGCAAATTTGGTAGTCTATTTTGGTGTTTTTCACCTAATTGATCCATTGATATTGATATATCTGAGATTTTATCCTCTGTTATCAGTGACCTATTATTATTATTATCTTTATTAGTTGCTTTTTGATAGTGTTTAACTTGTTCTATCTTTTAGGTGGAGTAAGTGAAACATTTTTTCATTTAGATATCACTCTTTTCGTCTCACTCTTTTCTGACATTCTTATATATATATACTTGCTCTTTTTTGTGATCTTTTGGCTTTAGATATGAATAGGAATCATAGGAACCGAGGAGGACGACAGGGTCAGCGACCCGCAAGGCATACAAGGAATAGTCCCTTGTATGATGATCTATTTGCCTCATCTAGAGCTCCATCGGAGGCCTCTAGTGATTCTCTTCCACCGATCGCCACACCAGGGCGAGTGATGCCGGACCGAGGGGTGAGCTCGGCCTGACGCTAAGGATACTATGGGGAACTAGGGAAGGGGTGTGGCCTATGGTATCTAGATGATGCGATGATGTCTCGATGCACTCCTCAAGCAGTCAACCTTCCCAGCACGTCGTCTCGGAGTTCCCTGGGGATGCGCCGAGTAGGATGGAGTCGGGAATCCTCTCGGGCTTGTCGTGGCGGGAGAGAGCAACCTCGAGTCGTCGGGTGGGAGCTCGATCGTCAACCCGGCGGCCGGATCCACGATCCCAATCCCGTACCCAAAGACGTCACTCAGCCTAACTAGGTCCAAGGGCGGTGGAAACAAGTGCGGGAAGTACTGAAAGAAATATAGCACTTCAAAATAAAAGGGAGGGGATGCGTGCCTAACCTGCGGGGCGCGAGCCAGTCGGTCGAGGGCGAGGGAGGTCGTCGGGGCGCGGCAGTGGCGACGGCTCGTCGTGCGAGTCGGCGGGGTGGCGCGGAAGGACGGTCGGCGACTGCTGCCGCGAGCGAGCTCGGGACGGGAGAGGGGCGGCGTCGGGGACAGCGGTATCGCGGCGTGCGCGCGAGCGGTGGTGGCTCAGGCGCGACGGCGGATGCTGGATGCGGCGGGATGCGGCTGGCTGAGCCGATCGAAAGCGGTGGTGGAATGGGCCCGGCGATGGAGCGGGGTCGAGTCGGGCCGGGCGATCGGGTGCGGCGGTGAGGCGAGACGCGGCGGAGGCGGCTGGCCGGGCGCGGCGGATCGCGGCGGCTGGGCAGGCGGCGCGGCCGGGCGCGGCGGCTGGGGATCGAGCGTGGCGGACGGGGCGAGTGGGGCGCGTCCGGCTCGGCGATGGGAGTGGGGATCGGACGACGGCCTGGGACTAGGGCGCGCGGCTGCGGGAAGCGCGAGGGAGCGGAAGGCTGCGCCGCAGCCGAGAGCGTGGCGAGCGGCGGCAGAGGGCGCGCGGGGCGGCGGCGAGCGCGGCGCGGCGGCGGCACGGGCGCGGCGCGCGGCGGGATGCCGGGCTGGCGCGAGCGCGGCGCAGCGGCGGCCGACGGCGAGTATGGCGAGTTTAGCAGCGGCGGCGACGGCGGCGGCCTTGGGCAGCGGCGGCTGGCAGCGGCGGCTGGGCGCGGCAGCGCGCGGCGCGGCTGGCGCGCGCGGGCGGCGGCGGCGGATCTCGCGGCGGCAACGGCGGCAGCGAGCGGCGGCTTGGCAGCGGCAGCGATAGGCGGCGGTGTGGAGGCGGAGTCGCGGGGGCTAGGGGCAGGAGTGGCGGCGGAGGCGGCGGCAGCGGACGGCACGATCGGTGCGGCGGCGGCGGCGTCGGCGTCGGCGGTTGGACTCCTTCCCTAACCTTCCTTGAGCAGCCACTTGAGAGGATGACTCTTTCTTTTCTCAAATGACGGCTAGGGTTTGTGGGGGGTCCCTTCCCCTCTTATAGAGCCCTTGGTGGGCCAAGAGAGGAAAGGGCCCACTTGAGGCCCACAACCCACACCCATACTCATAGAAATAGAATAAAGGTTCACAAAAAAGGGAAAGGGCCTTAGGCTAGGGTCCCGAAACAAAGGAAAACCCACCCAAAAGGCCTAAAGAGAGAGAGAAAGACATGCAAGGGCCCGCTTAAACACGTGCGGGCTAATAAAGTCATAATAAAATAGAAAACAGAAAAGATAGCTCCACGCGCGCGAGCTCTACGAAAAGTGTCGTGGCGAGAAGAGGGCCTCACTTGGTGTATTGAAACTCGGGATCCTTCGTCTTCGCCTGTCGAGGGGGCTGGACGCGCGTAGGTGTCGGCTCCACCGGCGCCGTAGTGTCATGCCTTGGTGGCGACGGGGGTCGTACGCCACCAGTGATTCTCTTCCAGCGATCGCCACACCAGGGCAAGGAGAGCCGATTGACGCCCCTCTTCCTGCCGAGATAGTGAGACGACGTCTTAGCGATTACGCAAGACGGGTCGTCCAAAGGCAGACTACGCGAGTCAATGCGCCTCTACGACGAGGTGCGAATTTTAAAATTGACTCACATATTCTTGGCCTTTTACCCACTTTTCATGGACTACCATCGGAGGATCCGTATCGACATGTGGACGAGTTCAGCCAGGTGTGCAAATTCAACCAATTCCACAATGTCCCCTCCGAGACGGCCAAGATGCGCTTCTTCCCTTTCACGCTTAAGGAAAGGGCGAAGGAGTGGTTCTTTAGCTTGGGCCGCGAGTTTGATTCATGGAGAGAGATGGAAGACGCATTTTTGCGTAAATACTACTCGGTAGGTAAGACTAGTGCCGTGAGACGCGCCATACGCGAGTTCTCACAAGGGCCAGGTGAGGTTTTCTATGAGGCTTGGGAGAGACTTAGATATCTCCTGAGACAGTGTCCGCATCATGGTATACCTAAACAGGAGATTACTCAGATTTTTTATGATGGTTTAGGTGCACCTGACAGGTATTTGCTCGATGCCGCTAGTGGAGGCACGTTCATGAGAAAGTACGAGGATGAAGCTCTCGAGTTGATCGAGTTGGTGGCGGAGAATAGCCATCATCATGCGGCTAAATCCTTCGGAGGACGGAGCGCTCCCGCGAAGGGAGGGATGTTAGATGCAAAGGCGGCAGAGACAGGTATGCTTTTAGATAAGATTGAGAAACTGACGGAAGCCCAGAACTTGATCATGGACTCGCTTAAAGTCCGACCGGGTTCTGATGGCCTCGCGCCGGTTTCACATATTGATGTCTCACCGTGTTCACATTGCTCTAGCTTTGAGCATGTAGAGTTGGATTGCCCCGTGATGGCAATCAAGGGACAGTTTCCATTTCGGCCAAACCATACCACATATCCAGGTTTGAGGCAGGCGGGTTGGTCGACCTACCCGAATCAGGGTTATTCTAGTTATCATAACCCTACTTATGCGCAGCAGCGGAGCGGGCAGCACACTTCATATCATCAGCCCTATGGATCCGCGCCGCAGCATATGGGGAACCCGAGGCCGACACCTTTCGCCCCCGGTATTCCCCCGAGCGGTTACGCCGCCACGAGCGATACCACCTCCAGCACCTTCGATTGACCCCGTCATGAGTGCATTAGCACAAATGATGAGTAAACTGAACGAGGTTAGTGACCGACTTGATAGAGTTGAGGGGGATAAGACCCCATGCTCCACAGCTTCTACCGAGCATAGGAAGGGTAAGCGAGTAGAATTTGAGCAGCTACCTTCCCAGCCTCTAGCAAACCCTAGGAATGTAGGGCAAGCATCGTCGAGTCGCACCCACAATGTGAACGAAGTTCGCATGGATGGTGCATCGGAGGAGGCACATGCCATATCGGGCCTACGTAGCAGCAAGGTCTTAGTGGATCCTCATACGGACCACAAGCGCCGCAAGGACCCGCTTGAGGAGAAGGACGACCGTCCATCTCCCACGATTATCCCGGAGGAGGACTCCGAGGATGAGGAGGCACCCGATGAGGAGAGTAGGGCAGAGCCCAATCCCGAGGTTTATAAACCTCCGGTGCCATATCCGCAGCTTTTGAGCCGGCCTAGAGTCCCTACTAGTGATAGCGATGACACCTTATTAGAGGCTTTTATGCAGGTTACTATCACCATCCCATTGACAGATGCCATCCAGCATATTCCACCCTACGCAAAGTTCCTGAAAGGACTTTGCACCCCGGTGAGGAAGCCGAAACGTATCCATATGAGTGAGACTATTAGTTCCATCATGCTGAGTACGCTTCCTCGTAAGCGACGTGATCCAGGAGCTCCTATGATTAGTTGTGAGATATGGGGTAGGACATTCACTCGATCTCTTCTCGACACGGGGGCTAGTGTTAATATACTCTCGAAGGGAGTGTATGACGCTTGTCCACTTGGCGAGTTGCAGCCATTATTCATCGAGTTGAGCTTAGTGGATGGATCCGTGAGACGACCTCACGGAGTAGTAGAGGATGTGATAGTGAAGGTAGAAAACTGTTACTTTCCGGTTACTTTATTATCGTGGATATGAAATCCACGAAGGACCTCACCGACTCTCCCATCATACTATGGAGATCATTTTTAGCTACCGCGAAAGCGATTACGGATTGGGGCAAGGGGGAAGTTATTTTTCAGGTTGGAGATAGCACGATGAAGGTGAGCATCAACAAGTTGATGCGACATCCTTCACACGAGACCGATGAGGTAGGCGCCGTCGATATCTACGAGGATCCAGAGATTTCGAGTTGTATCGAGGAGACGATGGTGACTATTGAGGATAGGAGCTTCGAGGAGCCCGAGGATGATCCATTTCCCTCTGGCGAGACGGCACCTGAGCTAAAACCGCTACCTTCGACACTGAAGTACGCTTTTCTTGATCATCATAGTGCTAACCCCGTTATTATATCCTCGCAGCTAGATCACGACCAGGAGGAGAGACTATTGGCAGTGTTGCGAGCGAGAAAGGAAGCAATCGGATGGAACTTGTCGGATCTTAAGGGCATTGACCCATCTTTGTGCACGCATCGCATTTTCCTAGAGGAGGACTCTCGTCCCTCTAGAGAGGCACAAAGACGGCTCAACCCTAAGGTATGGGATGCTGTTAAGGATGAGATTCTTAAATGGCTTAATGCAGGTATCATATATCCCATCTCCGACAGTCCATGGGTCAGTCCGGTGCATGTTGTCCCCAAGAAGGCGGGGATCACCGTGACGACAAATGACAAGGGCGAGGAACTTCAGACGCGTCTTCCGACGAAGTGGAGAGTTTGCATCGACTATCGGAAGCTTAACGCGGCGACGAAGAAGGACCATTTCCCTTTGCCATTTATTGACCAAATTCTTGACAAGCTTTCAGGTCAAGGATTTTATTGCTTCCTAGACGGCTATTCGGGGTATAATCAGCTAGCTATCCACCCCGACGATCAGGAAAAGACGACGTTTACATGTCCATTTGGCACATATGCATTTCAGCGCATGCCTTTTGGACTATGTAACGCTCCCGCCACATTTCAGAGGTGCATGATGGCCATCTTCTCCGATTTTATAGGAGAGAGCATGGAGGTCTTTATGGACGACTTTTCAGTTTTCGGCCCGAGTTTTGATGCGTGCTTGGAGCACTTAACGCAAATCCTCGACGTTTGCGTTAAGAAACGCCTAGTTCTTAGTTGGGAGAAGTCCCACTTCATGGTGCGAGAAGGTATAGTGCTTGGACATCTAGTTTCAAGCAAAGGATTGGAAGTGGACAAGGCCAAGGTTGAGGTAATGCAAGACCTTGCACTCCCTACGTCGATAAGGGAACTTAGAAGTTTCCTAGGGCATGTCGGTTTTTATCGTCGATTTATTCAGGATTTTGCTAAGGTTTCAAAACCACTTACTTCTCTTCTTTGCAAGGAAAAGGATTTTATCATTGAGGAAGAAGGGAAGCACGCCTTTATGCAGCTGAAGCAAGCTTTAGTGGAAGCGCCTATTTTACAAAGTCCTAATTGGGACTTACCTTTTGAGATTATGTGTGATGCTTCTGATTTTGCAGTAGGCGCGGTTTTGGGGCAGCGCATCGACAAGAAGCCGACGCTCAACTTAACTACACTACGACGGAGGAGTTGTTGGCGGTTGTCTTTGCTTTGGAGAAGTTTCGGCCTTATATCTTGGGCAGCAAGATCATCGTCTATAAGGACCACGCCGCATTGAAGTACTTGCTGTCCAAGAAAGAGGCCAAACCGCGACTGATTAGATGGGTTCTCCTCCTTCAAGAATTCGATTTGGAGATCAAGGACAAGAAGGGAAGTGAGAACTCGGTGGCTGATCATCTTTCTCGACTCCACATTACATCTTCCGGTGAGATTTGTGATATATTTCCCGATGACCAGCTCCTCGCCGTGGTGACTAAGGTACCTTGGTTTGCGCATATTGTTAATTACTTAGTCACTAAATCTGTCCCCGATTATTGGAACACGCATCAAAAGAAGAAATTTGCGTATGATGTTAGACATTATTTTTGGGAAGAACCCCAATTGTTCCATGTAGGGGCTGATCAAATTATTCGGCGATGCGTTCTGGAGGAGGAACAAGAGCATATTCTAGCGATGTGTCACTCGTCTCTATGTGGAGGCCATTTTGCGTCGAGGAAGACGGGAGCGAAAGTGCTACAAAGTGACTTCTATTGGCCAACTCTCTTCAAGGATGCGATCAAGTATTGCAAGGAATGTCTCAAGTGCCAATCCGCATTGAACATCTCCAAGAGAGATGAAATGCCCTTGCAAACCATCCTTGAGGTAGAAATTTTTGATCTTTGGGGGATTGATTTTATGGGACCATTTCCACCGTCGGACGGCAAGGAGTATATTCTTGTAGCGGTGGACTATGTGTCCAAATGGGTCGAGGCGATACCGACGAGGACAAACGATCATCGAGTGCTTAATAAGTTCATTGTTAACAATATTTTTTCTCGATTTGGTTGTCCTAGAGCTATTATTAGTGATGGTGGATCTCACTTTACTAACTCTCATTTCAGGAGTTTACTTAAGAAATATGGAGTTCACCATCGTGTCACGACCCCGTATCACCCCCAAGCAAATGGCCAAGTGGAAGTAAGCAATAGAGAAGTCAAGAACATCTTGAAGAAGATCATTCGCACGGATGGAAGAGATTGGGCAGCGAAACTACCCGATGCTCTATGGGCCTACCGCACCGCATTCAAGACACCCATTGGGATGTCTCCTTTTAGGCTCATTTATGGCAAGCCTTGCCACCTCCTTGTAGAGTTAGAGCATAGAGCATATTGGGCTATTAAAAAGCTCAATATATCTCTTGATCAAGCCGGAAAGGAAAGACTTCTCCAAATTCAAGAGCTCCAAGAACTCCGGAATGAGGCATATCAAAATGCGGAGATTTATAAAGCCAAAAATAAAGCCTATCATGACAAGCACATTAATAGGAGATCTTTTCATGTTCATGACAAGGTATGGCTTTATAATTCTCGTCTTAAACTCTTTCCAGGGAAATTGCGCTCAAGGTGGGATGGTCCATATGAGATCCTTGAAGTGTATGACAATGGATCGGTCTTGATCTTAGATCCAAAGACCCAAAATTCCTTCAAGGTGAATGGACATAGGTTGAAGCCATATATTGGTGAAGAAGGACCTCCCCCTCCTCATATGGAAGAGCTGCAATCTCTTGACATCTCAGCCACTAGTTAGTCGTTGGAGTGAGTTACGTCTAGCTAACGACGTTAAACTTAGCGCTTGTTGGGAGGCAACCCATCTTTATCTTATTTTTGCATTTACTTTCTACTTTTAGCATTTGTTTTTATTTTTATACTTGCTGTTTGCTTTGATGTTTTCTGTGTTTCTTTATAAGTTTTTAGGTACAAAGGAGAAAGGCGCATAAAATGAAGAAATTTGGCTTCAAAGAAACTCCAAAAATGAAGAAAAGAATGCAATCGATGCAAATTCCCGCTAAGTTTTTCTTTTCCCTCTTATGATGGTATTTCTTTTACTGATGTGCATGCCATGTATACTGATTGTCATGACTTTTTCCATGAGCGTGTTGAGTTTTATTGAGGACAATAAAAGGAATGAGCATGGGGGGGAGTTTTCTAGAAAACTTAGAATTTTTCAAAATTTTTGCATTTCTTCATTTAGTATTCTATGCATGATCTGATTTTTTTAAACATGTGAACAGCAGCATGATCTTTTCAAAATCACATGAAATAGAAAAGCATAGAGTCCATTTACACCTCCATTTGTTTAGAAAGTTGTGGGAAGAGCAACCTTAAGTGTATGTTGAGGAGATGGTAGAGTCGATGGAATTAGGGATCTAGGTATTCCTTTGGGGAGCCATAAAATCCAAACTAAGGGTGTACTCAAGCTCATAGTATGATTTTTCAAAACTTTCTATACTTCTCATCCACTCATTCTTCTTTCTAAACTTTGAGTTAATGACTCCTTGCACGCACATCCTTCCGCTTTCCATAGCAAGTCGTAGCTTGTATCATCCTTTGTTGGCATTAATATTATTGACATAGTGAAGCTCCCTGATCCATAGAGATACCAAAACCTCTTCGGGGGAATAAGCTGCATGTCTACTAAGGACGACACATGGGTAGGATGAGCACCATGAAATGAAGTATGTTGTTTTTCAATAAAGTTGCATAAAAAGCCTTGAAAATTTCAAATTCTGAATTCTCTAATCTCCTTCTTGAAAAAGGCTTGCAGCAAGTAGAATTAGGATGAATAAAGTAGAATTAGAATGAAAGAAAAAAATATATATAGAATTAGGATGAAAGAGTAGAATTAGAATGGTAAGCTACCTCCCATGTGTTTTAGCCGATTCTATTTATAGCCACTATGTATATAAGGATGATGCTTGTTTCTACTTCTTGTGCCCTTATCATTCATGTCCATAGTGCAAGGAGGAATCGACGATTGGTTTGGTATGATTAATTTTCCCTAATTATGTATATTCTATTAGTATGTAGAGCAAGAGCATTCTTGTTTTATTTGGTGGATTAAACTGCTTGCTGGAGGAATGCCTTGATCTTGAATTTCTAGTACATTACTTTCTTCTTGGCATCATTTAAGGTAGAACATTCATTTCAGATTCTATCAATGCTCAACCTATGGCTTTCTAAACTTGTTATTCCTATTTCATACTTTTTCTCTTTCCATTGCTAAGGGACTAGAAACAATTTAAGTTGGGGGGTGTGATAACATGCATTTATAACCTGAATTCTCACCCTAATTAACTCATATTCATGCTTATTTTATGTGAATATGATGCATGTTATCATACTTTTTAGGAATTTTCTCCATTGGCATGTCATTTCACTAAAGTTGATATTTATACATAAACTAGAGATAATTTCATGCTTAAGAGATGATTAATCTTTTGTTTAGATTAATAGGAGCTAATCTCTATTATTAAATGAGTTTTCACTTTAGTAAATGTTTGGAAGGATGATTTTAGGATGAATTTATGATTTACAATGTTTAATTATAACTTATTTAATGAAATTTTAATTCATCCTTATTGCCTTCTTGAAAATATATTTTAAATGACATGATATTAAAAAGAAAAGAATTTGTGATCCAATGGAGAAAATTTGGATTAAAAAGGAGTTGTATTTTGAGAAATATGAATTTCTAAAGTTTTATACGATTTTTTCAATTTTTATATGATTTTTAATTGAATTTTTAAGTATTTTTTTAGTTAGAAAAATCACGAAAAAGATAAAAACGTACCTGCGGAGCTGACGTGGCGACGGGCTGACGTGGCGAGCGGGCCCAGGCGACAAGCTGACGCGGCGGCGGGCTGACGTGGCGCTCGGGTCCATCGCGCCGTTACGACGTGGCTCTGAGGCCACGTGCCAGGACGTGTGTGGCCCGCAGGTGACGCGAGCGTGACGTGGCATTTATATCATCTATATATAGTCATATCATAGGGTTATCGTACATATAAGCCTATCCACTATGGACTGGCTGATAGTGATAACCGCTGCCCTATTTAACCGCGTCGGAATTTTTTATTTCTTCCGTGTGGGACTATGTTCCCACACGATTATTTTTTCTGTGCAGGACGCGTGGCAACACGAGGAGCGTCGGATGTGGGCGGAACGGCCGAGATCGCGTGGACCCGAGTCCACGCGATCTTCATCAAAACACGTGCTTAAAAAAAGGGCATAAGTGAAGTTGATCGAACGACTTACCTCACGCCACGTGGAATCTTGAGAAGCTGTCGATCGTTATCAAATCGAAGGCTTCAAGATGATCCCAATCAGACGGCTGATCTTCATCGAGGGACGATCGTGATCTGCATCGATCGAACGGTTGGCGGCGCGTCTAATCGGCACAGTTGGATCTTCATCGGACAGCGGCGGAGCATCGTGGAGGAACTCAAAGATCGCAGCCCGATCGAGCCACGATCGAAGAGATCCTAGCGCGGAATCAGTGGGGATTCATCTCCAGCCGATCGGCAGGCGATCGGCGAAGCACCAGCGTTATGATTGACGCCCGATCGTAGCCCGATCGTGGCGCGATCGTGGCGAAAATCGCGGCGGAAATAGAAGCCTCGTTGACGCTAAATTGAAGCCAAATCCCATCTAACTTTTCGCGGAATTTAAGCCACGATGCCGCGCCCATGGAATCGTCCCCACATCGCCTTCAACTGACACCCACGACCGCTTCCAATGGCCACGATTTCGGGCCTAATTTCTCTTTAAAACCCATGTATTTCCCTCTCTTGTTCTTGAACTTTTGATCGACTCATGAAGAAATTAAGCGAGTTTCGAGGAAGATCTCTAGTTCATCGTGTTCCCCCCACGTTTAGACTCGATTGCGAAGCAATTGGAGCGGGATTGATCACGAACTTCTCCTTGATTTCATCGAATTTTCCGCTTGAATTCCGAACGTCCACGAGGAAGAATCCGAGCAAATTCGCTTCAATCCACGAGAATTGGAGCCCCATCTTGCGGCAATCGGGTTAGTAGTGAAATTCGGTCGATTATCAGGAGGTAATTTGAGTTTTTATTAGATTTAGAAGTTTAATTTTGCAAATTAGTTCATAGTGTTCTTCATTTTTCCCAAATTTCGGTCTGAAATTTTACTGATTTTGAAAATAGGATATCTCTCTAATTATAATTCCAAATCACTTAATTTTGGTTTCATTGGATTCCTCTTTTCATCAGCTTTCCGTGGATAGCAAATTCATCAAATTCCGAGTTCATTTGACCCTTCAATTTAACGTTTGACCACGGACTGTTCATCTTTCATCAGAAGTCAAACGTTGACTTTAGGGGTCAATTACTTTTTATTGACAAATCAGAATTTGATAATTTCGGTCTTGTTGGATTCCTCGGGTTCTTAGCTTTCTATTGACATATAAATTGCAAGATTTGGATTTCATTTAGGCATTCAATTTGAAGATTTCCTCTGAGGTGTTCATTTTGGGGATTTTATGATCATTGATTTTCAATAATTCATAATAAATCCATTTCTTATCTAACAATTACGAAATATATATCAATAAATTCCATTTTCTCTCTAGTTTATAAATATATTATTTTCGTAATCTTCTGACTCTGTTTGGTTCTCTGATTTTGCAGAACACCTAATATTGGTGAAAGTCAATGCTTTGACTTTGACTTTTGACTTTTCTCTGTCAAATCCGAGATTTCAATTCTTAAAACTTCTTATTTACCCTGTTTATATCATTTCCATATTTTAAATCTTATTTTCTCTTATTTTAAACTTCTTTTAAACCTAAGTTTGACCAAGTCAACTCTGCTCTTAAAGTCAACCCTGCTCTCTGTGGATCGACTCGATACTTACCCAATACTTGATTATTATATCTTGTCTTTGTGAGTTCGGTTTTATAAATTTTGTTTGACCATCGTATTTGTGTTTTAACGACGCACTAAAACGACACGTCAGATACCGATCGCGAGAAGACAACAGGATAACGGGAAATTTCCGAAAACATCCCGATCGCCAATATCAAGTCATCGACACCTGCAGAAAACAAGTCAACACCCTGAAGACACCCGTTGACGAATAATCAACACCATCTCGAGCACCTCTCCAGCGCTTACTCGAGTCTTGCCACCTCGAATTGACATCACCAGAACTCTGCAAACCTGCATAGTACCCCGACTTCGGTTTTTATGGAAAGGCAAACCAATAAGTGATGCTTCTTGGATTACTTCTCATGATCTATTAAATTATGCCCCTCGTTTGCATTATGACTTTTTCCTAGATATGAAAGACACTTCCTCGGAGATGAAGCCCTCCAACCCCAGGGGGGAATTGATGGAGAATTAACTCAAAACATGAACACAAGGGTTCCAAGTGAACCTTGATATAACTTAAGGAAGAGATCGTACTCTCAACAGCAACAATAAACTATACTCCTCCTTACTCATGAGTTTGAGAAACTCACCATCCACTAAGTGAATGAAGAAAGACCTCTCTAAAATATTGAAAGAGAGTGTAGATTCAAAGGGAATTATCTTCCCTCCTTCTCCAATTATACATAGATCCAAAGATTGACTTGGTCAAAAGAAATTTAATCCTTATCCTTAGATATTTAGAATTCCTTGAATGGACCAAGTCAACCACCTTCTACCTTGATATAGGCTCCAAATTATCCAAACCATATCCACTATATCATAGGTAACTTATATAATTTTAAATAATGATCTCAAGAAAGAAAATCAGTAGGAACACCTTTGTGTTATATTCCCTTATCTCTTTGAAAACCACCCATAGATAGAATTATAGGAGAGATCTATATCTTATCACCTGTGAAAGAAGTATCTATGGATTCGACCTCAAGGCTAAAGCCTTTGCATGGATAAATCCATGCATTTTATATTGACAATTCAGCATGCAAAAGGCCTAATTCATTCAAGTAAAAATTAAGATAACTACATCAAGGGCTCCAAAATTATAAATTTCATTAAGAGCATTTAAATGTGATAAAAGAAGATTTCAACAAGGAGTACTATCTCCCAGTTAAACAAGGCTTCTACGGTTAGTGAGGGATGATAGTTTAGTTAAAAAGACAGTCCTCATAACCATCAAGATCATGATGAAAGTATGCAAGAGTCAAAAGAGAAACTCTGTACTGACAAATAGGCTGAAAAGGACTACTGTCAAAGAAGAGAAATGAAGCCCACAGTGACGAGCTTGGAAGAAGATTCCCAGAGGACTGCTTCCCATCTAAACAAAGCACTCACGGCTGATGAAAAGAAAGGATTCAGTCTGCTAAACTACTGAAGTACAGCCTATTAATCAACGTTATCTTCCACGATTCTATCTGTATCAAGGAAGATCGTCACGGCCTTGAAAGAAAATGAAAACCAACAAATCTCTATTTGGGCTTTCCTCTATCATGACCCATCTTTCTGTTTAGAGAGGGCTGTCAAATTATTTCTCTGGAAAGTCACAATCTTTCTCATCGCTTGCGAGCGTGAGAAGCGTGGAGGATCTCACCAAGAAGGAGATCCCATTTAAAAGGAAGACCGATGAGTTGATATCTAGCTGGACCACGATTACTTCTGCGAGGTGTCGCAGATATCTCAAAGCCTACCTTCCGGCGTCCATCCAAGGGTTGATGTTGACATTGACCACGTCCTTCCAGATGGAAAGCTCACGGTTGTATCGAGGGAAAAGTTGCGATTAGTCCACAGGGATGCTATACCCACCGAGAAATTCCTAACTGAGACAGTGCGTTTCCCCGAAACCTACCATCTATTTTCCGAAAACGTGGACGGTGAAGTTTTCAAAGCGAGGGATCAACTAACATATAGACTGCTGTGTATCACTCATATCATCTCGCACAACACATGCACACAGATCGTTGACAAATCTATGAAGCTTTCTCCAGAAATTCATCGCGCAAACGATGTAATTAAATCTCCAGGCACTGTGAGTAAACCTTACTTTTGAGCTGGCGGATTACTTACCACGTGAGCAAAGCTCCCACGACGCCTGACAATCTTGAAGATTTGGCCGGATCGTCATTAACTGAGAAATAAATATCTTCACGACGTTTGCAACCGCCAAAAACCGAAGGCAATTCCAGAGTATTACCTGCAACTTGATCCTATTGACGTGGAACATGAATGAGGCGTGAAAACATTCCCGAAAGAAGCGGAAACATTGACGAGGCATGAATACAAATCGTGAAGAGGTGCTATAACTACCGAAACTGCCTCTCTCTCTCTCGAGACATCTCTTCATCCCAATTTCTTTATCATCTCTACTCTATAAAAGCGACGACTGTAAGAGACAAAGACAGTTGTTGTTATAGAATGAAATCGTTCTCCTTTTAGAAAACATGTGTTTTTGTGCTTCCCGTGTCTCCTCCATTCCCTCTTCCTAAATCTTCTCTCCAAGATTCTATCTTCCTACTCTTTTCTCCCTCCCGTTCTATCTTCTTTCATCAATCTCACGTCCGAAGCCATTAGAGGATATTTCGGGTCAATGGGTGTTATCCGAGAGCATCTCGTTTCGTTCTCTTTCAGGTAACTTCCTCCCTCTTCTTACCGTGCTGATAGTTCTCCTATAATCCATAAGTCCAACGTTGACCGACAGTAATTTCCTATCTAATTCTCCGTCGCGTTTCTGTTTTTTCCGATAACTAAATTAAATATTCTTCCGACGCATTACTCCTTTATTACCGTCTACCCACATCTTCTCTATTCTCTATATTAAAATATATAATATCTTCTCCCCGTATTCCATGTTCTTTCTTCATCGCGATCACCCTCTTCTTCATATCCCTCTCATCATCTATTTTCCTCTCTTCATATTCCCGATCATTCTCATTATCCACTCATTCACCTAACGCCTTAATCCCTTCCTATTTTAATTCATCTATACCTTAGTCATAATAATAACCATCCTCAGTATTCTCTTTATCAATTATCCTCTTCATCACACAAGTAGAATATTCTGTCTCACATACTCCTTCTCTTCCAACACATAATTCTATCTATCTTAAATTATCTATTCTATATTTTCTCACTAATATCATTCATAGGTCCTCCATTAGATTCTAGGATTTAATTAGAGATCAATTTATTATTCTAATCTCCTTCTAAATTACTCTCATACTCATCTTATTCCTCTCACTCACATTCACCATCCCATAATCATCATTCTCTAAAATATCCTACATCATATTTGCTATCTATTGGTTCTCAAATTTAGAAATCACTTCTCGGACAAAAATTTTCAATGATTTCATTACCAAGTTCTATCCTCATGGGAAAACTAATATAATGAGGAAGTTGATTATGAGTTTTTCACATAATGGCAATGAACAATTACATGAATCATGGAGTAGATATCAAAGTCTTTTTAAGGAAATGTCCTCATCATGGTTTCTCCCGTTGGCAGTTAGTCCACTATTTTTTTGAGGGAATGGATTACCAAAATAAATAAATCATAGATGCTTCTTGTGGAGGTTCTATAGCAAGTAAAATTGAAGATCAAGCATATAGAATTCTTGAGGAATTAAGTCAAAATTCTTTTAATTACACTACTTCTTCCACATATGATAGAGCCAATGTCTCCGTCAAGAAAGAGGGAATATATGAATTAGTCAGACATGCCGATAAAGAATTAAGGGATGAGGTTAGTGAAATCAGTAAGAAATTAGAGAAACTTTTATCAGCCCAAACACGTAATCCCTCTCCGAAACATTCTATATGTTACTTTTGCTCCGGTCAAGATCATAATGAGGCTCAATGTGTAGCTTTTATGAATATGCAGAAAAACGTTAATGCCTTTTCCCAACCCTATCTTCATAATCCTAGCTGGAATCCACCAACTCATTCATGGAAAAATCATTCCAACCAAGTGGCTACATTTCCTAGGTCCAACTTAAACTCTCAAAACCTTCCAATTCCACATTATCAAAATTTCCCAAACCTTCATGCATCTCAACATCCTCCTCATATACAAAACCCACACATGATGACAAATTCTCATAGTCGTCCTAATTTTCAAAGTCCACAAATTTCTGAGCAGTCCTCAATCCAAAATCCTCCAATTATACAACATGTCCCGCTAGGATCTCATCCTCATATGGATCCCACTATCCAAACCTTGAAAGAACAACTAGCCAATCAACAACAAACTCTAGCACAAATGATGTCCCAAATACTAGCTCAAAACCAAATCATTCAAAACCAAGGACAATTTTTTTCAAAATCAACTCTCTCAATTGTGTAAGGTTTTATCTCAAGGACAAAGTGCAGAATCAAATCCTAGGGGTCAACTACCAAGCCAAACCATAGAAAATCCTAAGCATAAACCACCAAGTTTTACCCCCCTCCTAATGTTTCCATGGTTCATACCCAAGCAAGCTCAAGTCAAGGTCCTCAAATAGAGGAATTTAAGGAAATCACTAGATTGAGGAATGGGAAGTCTTTCCCAAAGGTTGATATGAACCAGCGCAAAAGAGTGCTTCCTAGGTTGAGAGATAAGGAGGAGAAAGGGGAAAATAATGAGCAAAAAGAAAATAAAAGGGTAAACATAAAATTATATTGGAGGAAGATTCTTTTAGTGATGAGGATGACTCAATAAATGAAAAAGAAGAGTCGCAACAGAAGGAAACATCAAATAAACTCCTAGACTCTAAGTACGATCAACACGTACCATTTCCTACAACCCTCATCCCTACGCTTAAACCCAAAATATCATTGTGCAACCCCAAGAAAAAAACAAGAACCATAAATCTATCACCTGAGGTGAGTGCTTTCATTTCAAACACACCTCCAAGAAAGCAAAAGGATCCCGATAGCCTACTTGTCTCATGTAGCATTGGAAACCTTACTTTCAGAAAAGGATTGTTAGATCTTGGGGCTTGTGTTAATATTTTGCCCACTCATCTGTTTGAAAGGCTGAAATTAGGGAATTTGAAACCCACATCCATTGTTTTATCCTTGGGAGATAAATCTTTAAGGTATCCTAGAGGCATGCTGGAAGATGTAATTGTGAAGGTAGAAGGTTGTCGTTTTCCAGTTGATTTTATTGTGCTAGATATGACCTCATCAGAGAATGTTAATGATTCCACCATCATCCTAGGCCGTCCTTTTTTGGCTACTATTGAAGCTAATATTGATTGTAAAATAGGGCTATTAGTAATGTCGTATGGTGGAAAGAGGGTTCCTTTGAAGGTTTTCAATGAGATAAAGGTTTTGATAATATAGAAGAGCAAGGAAATAATTAGGAATGCCAGACTATTACCATTGAGCATGACCCTAGTGAGATTCCTAGAACTTCCTCACAAAATCATGCCATGTCTCCTCTACTTCCCAATCCTTCACCTTATCTCTTTAGAAGAGTAGAAGTAGGCAATTATGAATTAAAGATGGAAATTGAGAGACTGAAGATAAATCTCAAAACCATACAAGAAAGAGAAAAAGATATGCATGATAGAGTAGAGCAATTGACCAAAGAAAATGAAAATCTCAAAATAAAATTGTGTTAATAGGCAAAATTGCATACCTAAGCCATCCATTTTAGTTGCATTTTGGTCATTAAATGTCATAATCAATCATTATTTTGCATGTTATCATGATGTTATGCCCGGAATAACGATTTCCGTTGCACTTGACAATGGAATAGTTAGTTACAAATAATTAGTGATGTTATGAGAAATTTTAAGAAATAATTACTTTCACAACCATAGTTTTTAACAGAATAATAATTTTTTTACAACAATAATTACCTTCAAAAATGTCTTTAAATTTCAGTTTATTTTACTAATGCCCTTAATGGGCCGATTTTTGCTAATGAGTTTTCGAGCCACTGTGGACAGGAGATGCACGGCGCCAGATGTAAACCAATCACACAATGGAGCATAAGGCTGCATACACGGCAATGTGTACACATGCAACTTTCATCTTACCTATGGGGTACGAGCCCCAAGACGCGCAAGAAGTCCTGGACTATTCAATGGGAGGAAGACAAGATGCTGAGCAATCGCAGCATGCAACACGGACGCGTGTGCAGAGCAATACGTATCAAAGGTCATAAAAAATTCGCAAAAGAGGTGTCGCGACTTCGAAAACCATTAAGAGGAAGGTGAGATGATTCCTGAGGGCTTGTTCTTGATTTCCTGCCCAACAAAGCTTGGCCTGGAGGACACAACGCAAAAGAAGTTCCATCTGAAGTTCGTCATGATCGTGAGTAGTCAAACCGAGTGGATTTCTCCTATCGGAAGCTGCTACTAGGTTTGAGTGATTTGGTTTAGTTACGATACATTTCATATTGTTTCATTTTTTTCTCTTCTTTAACTTTCTTCTTGATTGAATCTTTCTTCCATTTTTTTCTACTTGTTTTTTGATTGTTTGAAATATTTACTTGTCAATTTTTCAAATCCTTTATTAGTATAGTCCCTAAGTTCAATTCCAGTTTAATTTCAAATCTCATCTCGCGTGTTCTCTGATTTCGTGAACACAAATCTTTCTCAGTAAAAACAAACAAAGACATAGAACAAATACTATCTAGCCTGAATTCATCTTCTTTCTTAATTAGTTTCTGTAGTAAAGGTAAACCAAGCGATCATTTCGTTAATTAGATCTAATAGATTTCAGTTGGATAAAGAATCAATAATGTTTTATATTCAATTGCTATATTAAGAAAGAAATGGATTTTTGAATTGGACAAAGATAATGATACAGATTTAGAAATATAAGAGAAACAAAACAGAGGATAGAATATTAAAGATAGACCTTGAAAAATAGATTCTGATATTCTCTGAGAAGCTTAATCAGGGAATTAAACTCACTTGACAAGGTTTTGATAAAAACAAAAATATAGTAGTTTAAGATAATGGATTTTAAATGAATCTAAATAAAATAAGTTTGAGAGTAGTATCTTAGTAACTCTTCTACTAGATTTACTTTACATCAGAATATTGCGACTCATTTAATATCATTCTTTTCTCTCTTGAATAAATCTGATTTAGGAAAATTTCTGACTTAAATTTGAGGAAAAGAAAATAATTGTATAGCCTCCCTTGGGTTCGACCCCTTTACTAAGCCACATCTTCAGATAATTACTAGATTGAAGGGAAATTCTTTTGTTTTACATTTCATTGCATAAGTCTGAAAAAAGAACAACAACATATTACATCTAGTATTTCAGATTTATCAGAATCCACAGCTATAAAAGGAGAAAAAGAAAAACAAAGCCCAAAAGGAACAGTGGATCAAGAAAGATAGAAGACGAAGCTATCCGCGAAGGAGGAAATCAAAGGCTACGGAGAAAGGTATGGATTCCAAAATCCATTATGGATGATTATAGGCAGATTGCAGCCCATGCATTGTGGGTTCCAAAATCTTTTTTATTAATCTGAAATTGACCTTTTTGAATGTCTAGCAAAGGACTATAAACTAAGCACTTCTTGGGAGGCAACCCAAGCTAACTTACACTATTTTTTTTTGTCTTCTCCTCTCTGTTTTTGGTTTTCTATTTTGTATCGCAAAAATTCTCAGCGATGACATGAAAGCAAAATCAGCAAGTAGAAAGTGGAATGTGGTCAAAGAACCCAAGGAAAGAAAGAGCATAAAAGAAGGCTCAAATCTGCAGTTTGTCTTCATGACCCTTCAAATGTTCAAGTGACATCTTTCCATGCTTTTATATATACATGTCATTGAGGACAATGCCTTAAAAGAAAGGGGGGATAGCTGTAGTTGAGCTGTAGCTAGCATATGCATGAAATTGAAAATTTTAAATGCATGAATTGAAGTAGATCAGCACCACAAACCTGTCTTAGTAAGATTGCTATCTCAATCATCGTCTCCTTACTCCACTTCAGTATAGAAGCTCAAGATATTCAAGATATTTTTTTGTGGGGAAGTGGCAGTGATTATTTATACTCATGTCCTCCTAAGATTAGATTCAATGATTCCATTAACCTTAAATTTCAGAAAGGATATGTGTCCACTGCTAGGGAGACCTGAAATTTCAGAAGTCTTGAGGTGCTAAAGACCCTCACCCCCAAGAGTCTTAGAGGTATAGTATCATGTAAGTTCGAGGTAGCTGAAAAAGTATGAAGCTCCTAGAAAAAGAAGAAAAAAAAGAGGAGCAAGGATAAAAGAGCGGGGTAGAAAAAGTTATGCATTTCAAATTTTCAAAGTGGCAAAGCTAGAATAAAAACTGTTAAGTTCAAAGCTTCAATTCTAAAGTCTTACTATTCAAGGAAAAGCCTCAAAGGCAAGTTATGTGAACCTCATGCATTGTAAATCAAGCCTCAAGGCATCATTATAATCATTCATTATCTGCCTACCCCAATCCGTATATCAATGACCAAGGCCTTGCATACCTTTTGGACAACAAAGGGGGACGAGCGGGATGAGTATTCAAAAAGAATTACGAAATCTCAGCTGAAACCCTTCCAAGGAAACATGATTAATGGCTAAAACTCTACACCTAATTGTGGCATTTACTCGGTGTTTAGGAGGAACATAGCTCAATGCGAAAGAATGGGTGGGAGAAAAGCGGAGGAAGATAGAACTCAACGATGAAGAAGATGCGGTAGAGATTGATAGAGATACGGGGATGAGCACGAACACAAGGTAAATCGTAACCAATCGTAACCAATTTTCATTCAAAATACAAATGTCCGGTAACTCTATTACAATCGCCTTTTATAGAAGAGAGAACGGAGAAGAAACCGACTGGACGCGACGAATTACGTTGAAACTGAAGTTTCACGTCCGGAAGTCAAGGGGTCTCTTCATGACGACGAAGTGGTTCTTCAGTCGCCCACATCAGTAGGCAGGACGACCAGGAATAATCGGACCACGTCTTTGTACTCTGTAGAAACCATCGAGGTATGATTTACGTAAAAGATTCCGAGATGACACCATTGTAATATTGTGCTGTCGGAAAAGTTGTTATGACGCTGTCGTTTTGAAGACGAATCCGATATCCTTTTGTTGTCTATGCTTCCAGTTTCCCTATGGGTCTCCAAGGTGTAGAGAGGGTAGGAGTGGTACGGCCGATAATTTGGTAGCTTGTCCCTTGATATCAACAGTTCCCGCACAGTTTGTTGCCATCGCGATAGTACGTAGGACGTAACATTCTGATGTAGTCTGACAGGAAGGCGGATGTTCTATCTTTAAATTCTGCATATTCGTCTTCACTGTGTCCTCCATTGAAGTAATCGTCATTTGTGTGGAAGATGCGTGGGATGTGTCACGGAATTCATGACTTAATCCTTGATCCCTATTCGCCGCAGATCATGCTGACAGAGTCTTTGGTTGGAGAATTTTAAATGCACTATCGTTGTTACAATGTTGGTCGAATGATAATCTTCTCATGATAGGCAGAAGAGGACGGATGATGCGGCGTGCGATGATTGGACAGTCATGGGTTATCGTCGGGGAGACTTTCTTGCGTCTTCTCTTTTCGATCTTGAAGCGTCTTCTGTCGCGGTCATTCTGGATTGTTTCTGTGATGATGAGAGTTGACAATGTAGCCTGTCGATCGTGTGAAGAAGTGGAGATCTCCAGAGTTGCTTCACTGCTCCATATCAGCAGGGAGGGTTGACCTTGGTGGAGAGAACTCAAATTAAGTCTTCAATTTAGTGAGAGATGTGAGCTCTTCTTTATCTTCATTCCTTTGGAAGGCTTCATGTTCTTCAATGCTCCATAGATGCATGAATTTATTCATGCAAAGAAAAAAAATTTTGAGTCGGATAAAATATAGTTTCTCCCATAGGTAATTAATCTAGAGATCTCTCCTATAATTCTAACTAAGGGTGGTTTTCAAAGAAGGTAGGGATTTAATAACAAAGATGTTCCTATTAATTTTCTTGAGATCATTACTTATAACTATACAAGGTACCTATGATATGGTGGATATGGTTTGGAAGATTAGGAACCTATATCAAAGGTAAAAAGGTGGTTGACTTGGTCTTTTCAAAGAGTTCCAAGTATCTAAGGATAAAAGTTAATTTTCTTTTGACCAAGTCAATCTTTAGATCAGTTATGAAATGGGAGAGGAGGGAAAGTAATTCCCATTGGATCTTCACTCTCTTTTAAAGATTTAGAGAGGTCTTTATCACTCACTTCATGGATAGTGAGTTTCTCAAATTTTTGGATAAGGAAAAGAATGGTATGTTGTTGTAACAGAGGGTGGGTTCTCTTCCTTAATGTATACCTTGGTTCAATTCAAACCCTTGCGTTCATGTCTTGGGAGAATTCTCCATCAGAAGTCCTCTAGATTAATTTTCTTTAATTTTATTTCAGGAACAAGAGATGAAGAGCATCTCCTCATGAGCAATGACTTAGTAGGCTGTCATGGAAAAATCTCAGGAAATCTCTTCTCAGAGAGCCCACAAAAAGGGAAAAAGTGCTTTTAAGGGGAGGGCTTCCATTTTTATTGCTCCTTCTTCCCTTTTCTTTTTTTTCGGTTGATCTTTCTCTTTCCTAGGTTTAGATTTCCTCCGGCGTTCTTCCTGTTGGAATGTAGTGTAAGATTCAGAATCAGAAATAGTGATTTAAGAAGATTTTAGTTGTTATCTCTTTTGAATTCAATCCTTCGTAGTCTTTTCTTCCTCCCCCGCTCAACCTCTCTCGCGTCCTCTCTCTCACATTCTTTTTTCCCTCTTTTGATCCTTCTATCTACCTGGAATTATCTCTCTCTTCCAAAGTCACATTTCTAGTACTCTACTTCTTCCCTTTCTTCCTCCTCATTTCATTTCCGCTTTTGTAAATTCTCTTCCCCCGATCTTTATCTTTCTTTTTCATTCTTCTGAATCACCTCTTTCACTCTCGCCTTGCTTTCAGTCTTTCGATTCATCTCACCTTCTCTCTTAATCCAGCGCCCTCTCTTTCTCTAATTTCGTCTCGCACATCGCTCCAACCTCATAATCACTCTCGCGTTCTCTCTCTTTTTTTCTCCCGACCTCTTTTCTGATCCCTCTCTTTCTTTCTTCTAGTCCCAAATCCCCTCTAGATCTTTTTTCTTCTTCTGAACTTCCTTCTCTTCTCCTCGCTCTCTCTCGTTGTTGCCCTCTTCTCTTTGTTAACTTTTCATGCTTTTCATTTTTTGTTTCATCATTTCGGTATCCTCTCTCTCCCTCCCTAGTTTTCCGATTTCGTCCTCTCTCTCTAGTCTTCTACGTTTCCTCTCTATCTGTTAATTTCCGATTTTATCTCCCCTCAAATTTCTCTCTTCCGATCGTCCTTCCTCTTCCTAAATTTCGCTCTCACACTTCCGCACAATACCACTCTCCCCCTCTCTCTCTCATTTCTTCGGTAATCTACATCTTATCTCTTCCTCCTCCTTCCCTCGTCTTCATCTTGCGAGCCGTATCCCCTCTTTTCTCTCCCCAGCTATGGAAAATTCTCTCCCTTTTTGTTGCTTTCATTCTCGCTCTCTCTCCGCCTCCACAACCCACGATTTCTTAGGAAATCTCTCTCCCGTTCTCCTCTAATTTCAGTCTTGCATACATTCCTTCATTTCCAAACCTCCTCAACAGTTTTCATTCATGGAAATTTCCCGTTCCCACTCTTTCTCTCTCTCTCTCCTCTCTCCCGCGTTTTCTTTTTCATTTCTTTTTATCGCTATCATTCCCGATTCCTCTCTCTCGTAATCACGCGCCTCTTCCCTCTCCCTCTCGTAACCGTGCGCCTCTCTCCCTTCCCGATTCCTCTCTCTTCTTTTGCTCTTTCTTCCTCTTCCCCCTTCTCGTGCTACCGATTGATAAATCTCAATTTATCACTTAGATTACACACTAATTATGGTTAAATCCACTAATTATGACAGTTTATAAATGAAATTATGGGTAAAATTAAGTAAAATGAGCTTTGAAATGATTTAATACACTTTTTGGATTTTTCTGGGAATTCTCCTGATTTTCATGGATCTTTATTGGTGGAAATAGTGAAGAAATCCCAATTTTAACTCCATCTAGTGGCATTTTCATAATTTTGGGGATTGTTAGGGGCATTTTGGTTTTCGCAGGGAGAAGTTTGGGCAACGTCGCACACGCTCAGTCGCGGGAAGAAGAAACGGGGCCCCCACTTGGTAGACCCGCCAAATCCAGACACTTGGAGCAAGTGTAGGAGAGAGATCTAACAACTGTGATTTCATGCAATTTGAAGCGCGATCTGTGACAATCGAGCCGTCGGATCAGATGGAAATTTTAGGGGGGATCTTTCGTGTGCTCTACCTTTTTCGACTATGCGATTTTCATACAAATCGATCGCTCTGATCCCCTGTACGTCACTTCTCAACATTGGGTTTTCCTCCTAAGTGAATGAGAGGGTGCGAATGTTGGAGTCCATCTTCAGTCATTGTGGATACTCTTGAGGACCTGGACGATGAATCCAGGCAGAGATCCAAAGAGAAATGATGCCTAGGGCCAGGATGTGGAGTGACACCTAGGTACAAACCTCCCTTTGATCTCTGTTAAACTCCTCGTGTTTCCTACGGGATCTCGGTTTTGGGACGTAACCAAGATCACGACATTTCCAAAACGTCACAGAAAGTTCCACCAGCCAGTGTAGTGCCGACGCGGGGTTAGTTATTTTTAATGATTTTTTTACCGTTGAATTTAACACTGAAAAAATTCCCAACTAAACCCTCAAAATTAACTGAACTAGTAACTAGATTTTCCTTTCAGTGGAGCTGATCTTAAGATTAGATTTGACTGGGTTTGACCGTCTTTATTTTAACCCAATTCGCTTCGAATCAATTAGAGATTGTTTTCAATTGATAGAGGATTTCTTTATGAATGAAAATTATTAAAAACAAAAAATAAGGGTTAAAAGACATGGAAACCATCAGACTGGTCCCTAATCTCCGTGGATTAGACACCCTACTTACCACTAGACTAAGTAGGAAATTATAAATATTTTGATTAATTCAAAATTAAACAATGACAAAATTACCGACTAATTTGGCATCAAATTTTGAATTAATAAATGGCGCCGTTGCCGGGGATTAGGCACTAAAAGTTAGTGATTTCCACTCCATTAAATTGTTATTTCTAACCATTGCATGAGTGCAGAACTTCGCCCGTGCATTTTTCCCAAGGTCCACTTGAGTTTTACTACATTTTATGGTAGAGAAGACTAGAGCTAAGGTTTATTTCCAAGTGAATTTCAGGGCAGAAAACCAAGAGGAAGAAGGGCCAAAATCAATGGTGAAAAATAAGGTACCAAGGAGACCACTTTTGGACTCAACTAGTCCCATGGGGAGCATAATACAAACCAATGTCAACATCAACATTGGCGAGGGGGTAACCTTTAAATATGATAATGCGTTGATAAACTCCTTGCTTACATTTGATGGTTCTCCTATTCATGATCCAATAGAGTTTCTAGACACATATCATATGGCTCTATCTACTCAGAATATTCCAGGCATTTCTCTAGACATATTAAAAATGATATATTTCCATCTTACATTGATGGAGAGGGCTAAAGATTGGTATAAGAGTTTGGGAGTAAAGTTTAACAATTGGAATGAAATGCACAATCGTTTTCTTTATAAATTTTTCCCAGTCTCTAAAACTATTGCTCTTCAAAAAGAAATATTGAATTTTCATCCTATGGATGAAGAGGCTTTTAGTGAATCTTGGGAATGATTTAAGGGGCTGATTAGAAGATGTCCGCATCATGGATTTGAAAATTCTAGGTTAGCCCAACATTTCTATGTGTCAAAAAGTGATGATAATCGACATAAGGCCGATCTGGCAGTTGGAGGATCATTTTATCCTACTTATGAAGATGAAATATTTGATTTGCTTGAAAAAGTGACTGAAAATCATTTACAGCAAACCATGAGAAGTAATCCTAGGAGAGGAGTGTTTCAGGTTTCATCACTTGAGATAGGCCTAAAGGAGACAAACAAGAAGCTCGACAACATTGCTACAGCATTGAAGAAGGTTCTTCAACTCAACTCCCCCTTTATTAAGGCTAAAATGTGTTCTCTATGTTGTAGGAGTGACCATGAAGATGGTGCTTGTCTAGAGGGAGAATATGAGGAAGCACAAGTACACATGGTTGGACAGTCACGACAGTGGTCAGGACAAAGAAGCCAAGGAAGTCTCAAGCATGGATTCCGCCTAGGATTTCAACCTAAGACCCATTTCAATACCAAGCGCCTCCTCAATTTCAATATCAATCACCTCTGCAACTTCCATATCATTCCCAAGCACCACTTCAAGTGCAAGAACATCCCATGCCTCCTATTCAGCAATAATAGACTATCCCACTTCACAATAAACATAACCCTCCTCAAAACTTCATGCAAAATTATAATCCACTTGATTTCTCTCCAATGGTAACTATGATGAATGCCATGCAGGCCCCGGTCCAAGCAGAAATCCAAGCTCAAATCCAGGCACTCATGAAGGAAAAGATGACAGAGGGCATGAAATTCAACCTCAAAACCAACCACCACACCAAGGCCAAGGGCAAGGTCAACGACAATACGAAGTTGGTCAAAGCTCCCAGCCAAAAGGTGTAGGAAATGGGCCACCTGCCCAAGGTAAAATTCTTTCCTAGCTTGTATAAATCCAAGGAACATCTTATGCATAGAGACTCGAACTATCTCAGTCCCGTCGTATGATAACTTTGCATCTCTCAGCTCTTTGATTTCAGATTTTGGAAAATCTGTATGTTCAAACACAGAGACATCAATTTTATATCCGTTAGAGAATTCTCTATTTTTGGTCCCACAAATTTTACATCCATAAATCTTGAAAATACCCCATCCACATCTTTTAAAGATGCCTCATCTACAGTCTTTGAAAAAATGTCCACTCAACCCGTTGAAAATACCTTATTTTCCTCCCAAGAGGTTCCTTCTAGTTCACCTTTATCCACTAATTTAGCACAAGCTCATGCAGTGAAGAAGTTGAGGAATGGGAAAACACTACCAAATCCTTATGAATATCTAGAGGAAAGAAAGGTTACAGATTATAGTTTAGAAGAGGAAGAGGATCATACTATCAAAGGTGAGTTGAGAAAAGAGGAAGAGTCGGATGATAGAATGGAGAAGGTGAATGAACATAAAAAAATAGGATCGTTTGAGAAGTAGGACAATTCTGAGCAAAACAAAGAAGGAGAACCTACCCCTAGTAATTATATTCCTACTCTACCCTTTCCTAAGGATTTAGGAAGGCTTAAACCTCCCTTAGAAATAAATCCATTATTACATTCCTTTAAGGATACAACAATTACCATACCACTAAAGGATGCTATCAAATACATACCAAATTTTACCAAATACGTCCAGGACCATGTTACGCTCCCAAGGAAGAAGAAATTTGCTAAGCTGTCTGAGAGAATAAGTTCCATTATGTTGGGAGAAGTACTTGAGAAGAAGCGTGATCCAGGAGCACATTTGATTACATGTAAAATTAGCGGAAATAAGTTTGAGAAAACCTTATTAGATTCAAGGGCCAGTATCAATCTAATGCCTAAATCCATTTATTATAAGTATAAATTCAAAGATTTAGAGCCCATTGGATTGACATTACAGATGGCTAATGGATCTACTAGCCAAGCTTGTAGAATATTAGAAGATTTGATCGTGACTGTGGAAGATTTTAAATTTCCTATAGACCTTGTAGTGGTAGATGTTACAAACAAAGGAGACCCTAGCCAAATTCCACTTATCTCGGGTAGACCTTTCCTTGCCACGGCCAAGGCTATAACCGATTGGGATAAGGGAGAAGTCAAAGTTAAGGTGCGAGATGAGGAAATTCAGTTGAACTTGACTAAGTTGATGAAAAAACCTCAGGCAAGCCTAGTTGACATTTTCACTTGTGACCTAGAAGAGGAAATAAGGAGAGACGAGGAAGAACTGGTGGAGGAATTTAATAAAGAGGAAGAGGAAGATGGAGAAGGCGAAAATCCCATTCCATTAGCTGGTGACTGATAACATGCATTTATAACTTGAATTCTTACCCTAATTAACTCATATTCATGCTTATTTTATGTGAATATGATGCATGTTATCATACTTTTTAGGAATTTTCTCCATTGGCATGTCATTTCACTAAAGTTGATATTTATGCATAAATTAGGGATAATTTCATACTTAATAAATGATTAATCTTTTGTTAAATTAATAGACGTTAATCTCTATTATTGAATGATTTTGGACTTTAGTAAATTTTTGGAAAGATAATTTCAGGATGAATTTATGATTTAAAATGTTTAATGAGAAATGATTTAAATAAATTTTAATTCATCTTGATTTCTTCTTTCAAAATATATTTTAAATGACATGATATTAAAAAGAAATGAATTTGTGATCCAATGGAGAAAATTTGGATTAAAAAGGAGTTGTATATTTAAAATTATGAATTTCTAAAGTTTTATGCATTTTTTCTGATTTTTATTTGATTTTTAAATTGATTTTACGAATTTTTCCTATTTAAAATCGCAAAAGAAGGGGTTTCTTACTTGCAGGCGCTGACGTGGCGAGCGGGCCCAGGCGGCGGCTGATGTGGCGCGCGGGACCGCCTCGGGGTGCGACGCGGCACTGAGGCCACGTGGCAGAGCCCGAATGGCCCACGCGGGGCGCAGGTGGCGCTGACGCGTGGCAGGGTGCCACGCGGATGGGCCACGCGGACGCCCGTGAGGGGCGACACGTGGCGAGGCTGGTAAGTGGAGGGCCCACGGGTTACTGGGCCCTAGTTAGATATTAGGGGCGGTAACGGAAAAGAGTTACCGCGCTCCCCTATTTAATCGCGATTTTGCTCGATATATCCTCCGTGTGGGACTATGTTCCCACACGGTACTTACCTTGCAGGACGCTGATAACATGCATTTATAACTTGAATTCTTATCCTAATGAACTCATATTCATGCTTATTTTATGTGAATATGATGCATGTTATCATACTTTTTAGGAATTTTCTCCATTGGCATGTCATTTCACTAAAGTTGATATTTATGCATAAATTAGGGATAATTTTATGCTTAATAGATGATTAATCTTTTTTAAGTTTAAAGTAATAGAAGTTAATCCCTTGTATTGAATGATTTTTGACTTTAGTAAATGTTTGGAAGGATAATTTCAAGATGAATTTATGATTTAGAATGTTTAGTGAGAAATGATTTACGTAAATTCTAATTCATCATGATTTCTTCTTTGAAAATATATTTTAAATGACATGATGTTAAAACGGAAGAAATTTGTGATCCAATGGAGAAAATTTGAGTTAAAAAGGAGTTCTACAAATGAATTTATGAATTTCTTAATTTTATAGTATTTTCTAGATTATATTTTGATTTTTTGGGATTAAATCGTGTAATTGGACGGTCAGGATTAAATCGCGCAATCAGACGGTCGGGATTAAATCGTGCAATCAGATGGTCAGGATTAAATCGTGCAATCAGACGGTCGGGATTAAATCGCGCAATTGGACGGCTGAAATCACACGGAGTGGAATCCGCGTCATGGGCCACGATCCCACCGATTATGCGCGATCTGGCGGCTGAAATTACACGGAGTGAAATCCGCGTCACGAGCCACCAATTTCGCGCGATCCGACGGCTGAAATTACACGGAGTGAAATCCGCGTCACGAGCTACCAATTTCGCGCGATCCGACGGCTGAAATCACGCAGAGTGAAATCCGCGTCGTGGGCCACGATCCACCAATTTTGCACAAACTTTTCTATAAATAGGCCTCATCTCCAATGTAAAATTCATCTTCTAGTTGGCCTCCTTTTGGAGGTTGGCCATTGGGATCAACGCTTCTAGGGATCAACTATCTTGGTATGTTTAGTTATTGTTTGTTCTTCTTATGTTCTTGTGTGTTCGCCTGGTATCTAGGATTGTGCGGCGTGACGAACCGAGTGCATCTAGATATCCGACTTGCTTCTTCGTATCTTCTTTTGTGATCGCTTGTTCTATGGCAAGAGTGTTTCATGTCGAAAGGCCAAGGGAGCACCGGTGGATCAGGTTTACCTTCTTATCGTGTTTAGAATTAATCACCATCGGTTGAATCGATCTCGAGAAAGTTAGAGGGCCTTGTCCCTGAGATCCCGCTCAAGGCTAGGGCGAGGGTCATAGCCCCGTGAGGACTGAGGATAGGGGGCAAGGTTGATACTATGCGAGTTCTAGTTGCTTATTCAGCTCATTATTCTACCGTGATAGACGCCAAGCTTGGGCGATAATTCAAGCTCCGGTGGAATAATGATGACTGCGTCACGATTAGACGGATTGACCGACACTTAGGGTTTATGTGTTAATCTTAGGACATTTCCTTCCTCTTATATCAATCTATTAATCAAACCAACTATAAAAATATCATCTTTAATTTTGCAAATTAGATCATAGTATTCTTCATCATTTTTCCTAATTTTTAGTCCGAAAAATTGCTGATTTTGAAAATAAGATATCTCTCTGATTATAATTCCTAATCACTTTATTTTGGTTTCTTTGGATTCCTATTTTCATCATATTTCCGTGGATAGAAAATTCATAGAATTCCGAGTTCATTTGAACCTTCAATTTGACGTTTGACCAAGGACTGTTCATCTTTCATCAGAAGTCAAACGTTGAATTTTGGGGTCAATTGCTTTCAATTTACAAATAAGAATTCGATCATTTTATTCTCTTTAGATTCCTCTGGTTCTTAGCTTTCCATTGACATATAAATTGAAAGATTTGGATTTCATTTGACCAGTCAATTTGAAGATTTCCTCTAAGGTGTCTATTTCAAGGATTTTCTAATATTTGATTTTCAATAATTCATTGTAAATCCATTTTTTATCCAAAAATCACGATTTTTATATCAATAAATTCCATTTTCTCCCTAGTTTCTAAATATATAATTTTCGTAATCTTCTGACACTTTTTGATTCTCTGATTTTACAGTACACCTACTGTTGGTCAAAGTCAACAATTTGACTTTGACTTTTGACTTTTCTCTGTCAAACCCGAGAATTAAATTCTTAAAACTTCTTCTTTAGTCTATTTATATCATTTCCACTCATTAATTTTTATTTTTACTTCTTTAAAACCCCTTTTAAACCTAAGTTTAACCAAGTCAACTATGCGATTAAAGTCAACCCTGCTCTCTATGGATCGACCAGATACCTACACAATACTTGATTATTATATCTTATCTTTGTGATTTCGGTTTTATAAATTTTGTTTGACCATCGTCTTTGTGTTTTAACGACGCACGAAAATGATTCGTCAGACGCGTGCCGGCACGACATGCGTCAGATCCGGTCGGCTCTGATCGCAGGGCGTCGATCGCGTGGACCCGAGTCCACGCGATCGTCAGATCAAGCACGTGCTAAAAATGGGGAGTAAGTGGATCAGATCGGATGACTTACCTGACGCCACGTGACGACACGAGAAGCGCTGGATCTTCTTCAAAAGCGGATTACGCAAGATCGCTATCGCACCTTTAACTCACTTGAAGATCAATCGGACGGTCTAGACACTTCATGGAAGAACTCCACGATCGCGGTCCGATCGAACCACGATCGCGGCGCGATCGAGCTGCGATCGGAGAGCGAACGTGGTGGAATCGCCTCTATGACGAGGTGACGGTGATCGAGGAACGATCATGACCACGATCGTGGTCCGATCGCGGCGTGATCGTTGCCCGATCGCGGCCCGATCGTGGCTAAAAAGATGGCTATTCATCAGCGAAATTGAAGCCGATTTATCGGGGAATTGAAGCCACGACATCGCCCCAAGGAACCGCTCCCACGAAGCCATGAATCAGCCTCCACGACCGCTTCAACTGGCTACGATCTTCGGGCCAATTTCCCTCTTTAAAAGCATGTATTTCCCTTCTTTGTTCTTCAACTTTTGATCGATTCGTGAAGGAATTAAGCGAATTTCGAGGAAGATCTCTAGTTCATCGTGATCCCCCCGCGTTTAGACTCGATTGCGAAGCAATTGGAGCGGGATTGATTGTGAAATTCTCCTTGATTTCATCGAATTTTCCCCTTGAATTCCGAACGTCCACGAGGAAGAATCCGAGCAAATTTGCTTCAATCCACGAGAATTTGAGCCCCATCCTTGAGGAAATCGGGTTAGTAGTGAGATTTGATCGATTATCAGGAGGTAATTTGAGTTTTTATTATATTTAGAAGTTTAATCTTGCAAATTAGTTCATATTGTTCTTCATTTTGCCCAAATTTTAATCCAAAAAGATGCTGATTTTGAAAATAGGATATCTCGTTGATTATAATTCCAAATCACTTGATTTTTCTTTCATTGGATTCCTCTTTTCGTCAGTTTTCCGTGGATAGCAAATTCATCAAATTCTGAGTTCATTTGACCCTCCAATTTGACATTTGACCAAGGACTGTTCATCTTTCATCAGAAGTCAAATGTTGACTTTCGGGGTCAATTACTTTTGATTTACAAATCAGAATTTGATAATTTTGGTCTTTTTAGATTCCTCTGGTTCTTAGCTTTCCATTGACATAGAAATGTCAAGATTTGGATTTCATTTGGTCATTCAATTTGAATTCCTCTGAGGTGTTAATTTCGGGGTTTTTTTATAGTTGATTTTCAATAATTCATAATAAATCCATTTCTTATCCAAAAATTACGAAATATATATTAATGAATTCCATTCACTCTCTAGTTTCCAAATATTTAATTTTCGTAATCTTCTGACTCTGTTTGATTCTCTGATTTTGTAGAACATCTACTGTTAGTCAAAGTCAATACTTTGACTTTGACTTTTGACTTTTCTCTGTCAAATCCGAGATTTCAATTCTTAAAACTTCTTATTTACCTTATTTATATCATTTAAATTCCTTACATCTTATTTTCTCTTATTTAAAACTCCTTTTAAACCTAAGTTTGACCAAGTCAACTCTGTGATTAAAGTCAACCCTGCTCTCTGTGGATCGACCCGATACTTACCCAATACTTGATTATTATATCTTGTATTTGTGAGTTCGGTTTTATAAATTTTTGTTTGACCATCGTTTTTGTGTTCTAACGACGCACGAAAACGACACGTCAGTGACACACATGAACTAAAACCATTGCCTTCATCCCTTACATATGTTTCTTAGGAGAAAACAATTCCAATCCTATTATCATTTCCTCTAATTTAAAGCCTGACCAAGAACTTGACTTACTAGAGGTTCTTAAAGCTCATAAAGAGGCATTGGCATGGAGTTTTCGTGATATCAAAGGTATACCATCTAGCACATGTGAGCATAGAATCTTTATTGATGAAAATACTTGCCCTAGTAGAGAGCCCTAGAGACCACTCAACCCTCACATGTAAGAAGTTCTAAAATTAGAAATCATTAAATGGTAGAACGGAGGTGTGATCTAGCCCAGTGCACATGGTTCCAAAAAAATCAGGAATCAATGTCACTAAAAATGAGAAAGGGGAGGAAGTACCTATGAGGATGACAACTAGATGGAGGGTGTGTATTGACTATAGGTGATTGAATGCGGCAACTAAGAAAGATCACTACCCCTTACCCTTTATTGATCAGATTTTGGAAAAACTATATAGGGAGAATTACTTCTATTTTTTAGATGGATATTCTGGATATAACCAGATCAACATTTTTTGAAAAGACCAAGAGAAGACAACCTTCACTTGCCCCATAGGTACCTTTGCCTCTAAGCGCATTCCCCTTGGCTTGTGCAATGCACCAGCCAAATTTCATGAATGCCCTCTTTACTGACTTTTTAGGGGATTGTTTAGAAATTTGTATGGATGATTTCTCTATATTTGGAGATGATTTTCAGAGTTGTTTATTGAATTTAACCAATGTCCTTCAGATTTGCATTGAAAATCAGTTAGTGCTAAGTTGGGAAAAATCTCATTTTATGGTTCGTGAAGGGATTGTACTAGGGCATAGGATTAGCAAAGATGGGCTAGAGGTAGACAAAGCAAAAGTTGAAGTTATTAAGAACCTCCTCTTGCCCACCAATCTCAAACAATTAAGGGGGTTCTTAGGTCATGCTGGTTTTTATCAGAGATTTATTCAAAATTTTGCTCATCTTTCCAAACCTTTAACAAGTCTACTGGCCAAGGGTATTGATTTTGTCTTGCAGGATGAGACCAAGGAGGCTTTCAGGGCAATAAAAGAGGCTTTAATCAAAGCTCCAATCCTGCAAGCCCCCCATTAGAATCAGCCATTTGAGCTGATGTGTGACGTCTCAGATTGTGCAGAGGGAGCAGTACTTGGTCAGAGAAGAGAAAACAAGCATGCAGTCATCTACTATGCAAGTAAGACATTGGTAGATGCACAATTGAATTATACCACCACAGAAAAATAACTGCTTTCCATTGCATTTGCTTTAGAAAAATTTTGTTCTTATTTATTAGGTAGTAAAGTAATTATGTTTTTTGATCATTCAGCATTAAAATATTTGTTAAAGAAAAAGGAAGCTAAACCTAGTTTAATTAGATGGATTCTCCTCCTACATGAATTTGATCTAGAAATCAAGAATAAAAAGGGATGTGAAAATGTTGTGGCCGACCACTTATCTCAAATTTCTTTGAATGAAAAGGGAGTTATATATGATACATTTCTTGATGAGAAATTTTTTTTATTCAAAAGAATGATTTCCCTTGGTTTGCCCATATTGTTAACTACCTGGTTTCTAGGAAAATGCCTTATGAGTGGACCTCCCAACAAAAGAAATTATTTCTTTCAGATGTACGTTTTTATTACTCGGAAGATCCTGAATTGTTCTTCAAGGGACAAGACCAAATCTTGAGGTGATGTGTTCCAGAACAAGAACACTATAAAATTTTGAAATTTTTTCATTTTCGTCGAGGGGGAGGGCACTACGCCTCTAAAACCACAGCACAAAAAGTAATATAAAGTGAATTCTTTTGGCCCACATTATTTAAAGATGCTCATTCATATTGTCAAGCATGCCTTAAGTGTCAAGCATCTTTGAATTCAAATGATAAAGATAAAATGCCACTACAACTAGTTTTAGAAGTTGAAATTTTTGAACTATGGGGCATTTATTTTATGGGCCCATTTTTGAATTCATTTGGATTTGTGTATATTCTCATGGCAGTGGACTACGTGTCAAAGTGGGTGGAGGCCATTCCCACTAGGACAAATGCTGGTAAGATTGTGGTCGATTTTCTGGAAAAAAATATATTTTCACGCTTTGGATGCCCTAGGGCTATAATTAGCAATGGAGGATCCCATTTCACTAACTTTGTTGTTAGAAAATGTTTAAAAAAGTTTGGTGTGCAGCATAGAGTCACAAACCCATACCATCCACAAGCAATGGACAATTTGAGCTGTGCAACAGAGAGATAAAAAAGATTCTGAAGAAGGTAGTCAACCCCTGGGGCAAACATTGGTCAAAGAAGCTCCATGAATCACTCTGGGCCTACCGAACAGCTTACAAAACCCCGCTAGGTACTTCCCCATTTCACCTTATATATGGAAAATAATGTCATCTCCCGGTAGAGCTTGACCATAAAGCTTTCTCGGCCATTAAAAAGTTGAATTTTGATTTAGACAAGGCTGGGAAAAATTGTATGTTACAATTGCATGAGCTCAATGAAATTCAGAATGATGTATATGAAAGTTCTAGGATTTATAAGGACAGAATGAAACCTTTCCATGATCAAAACATCAGGAGAAGGACGTTCCATGAGGGCCAAAAGGTATGGTTATTCAATTCAAGACTTCTACTCTTCCCTGGGAAAGTAAGATCAAGATGGGATGGGCCATTCATTGTTCAAAAAATACATGAAAATGGATCTGTTCTCATCCAAGATAAACAGGGTAAGGAGTTCACAGTAAATGGCCAAAGATTGAAACCCTATCATGAACATTCCTCCAAGCCTTTACCCGTAACCATTAATTTTATTTTTCCTCCCGAAAAGTATAATATTTGATGCTGAATGATGTCGATTTGTTTGATTTGTTTTAATTTTCTTTGTTTTGAGTCGGTAATTCACTTTCCTTTGAGTTTTCTGTGAGTCATAGCCCAGCTCAGCTCGCCTCCATTCACTCACTTACTTCATGAGATCAAGATGTGAATTCTAAAAGCTTCTTCAACATCAAGACAAGCGCTCCAAAAACCCCGAAGTTTGCACTTAATTTTCCTTATATTTATGCATTGAGGACTGAGCATACATCTAGTTGGGGGGAGTGAAATGCATTACAACCTTTGAAATTTTTTAATTTTTTCTATTTTTACCAAGCCTTGCCTTGTTTAGTTGGGGGGGAAATCTTTCATGAAAAGCACTTATTACATCAACCCAACCGAGATGAGTTTCTTCACCTTGGCATCTCAGAAGAGCATGTAGAAAAGTAGTTTTTGTTTAAGTAGTATTCATATTGAATAGTTAGGGTATCTAGAAAGATGATGACTCATTAGAAAATCAAAGGGTTGAAGTTCTATGAGCTGGAAAGAAGGGCCAAGTGCATATGAGAAATATTACCCCACCAAATATAGGCGAACCTAATTTGTAATTTGGGGTGCTTCTCTTGTAATTCTCACATTGGAATGTTTGGTTGCATCTCTTCAAGTCCTTAGCACTAATGTCCAGCCTGATGGCCTTATGTTTAGATATCTCGATAGGGAATCTTTCCACATATTTCTTCCCATATAGGTACCTTAAGCCTAGCCACTTTACAGAGCCTAACTCCCAAGTCTTCTATCTTCCTAATTTTTGACATTAAATGTATGACTCAGATACAGGCTACTGATTTCTGACATAAAAATCTGATATTCGATCTGGATCCCTTTTCTACTTCTTCATTCAGGACTTCAAAAGCATTCATGCCCAATTTGTCAAAAATTTTCAAACCATCATGTTGTTAAGTGAAAATGTTATTCAAATTGTTCTGGAATCTTCGTGTTACATGTTGTCATACCCCCCTGTACTCTAAAAAAGAAAAGAAAAAAAAGAAAAAAAAAAGAGGACTTGGGGTGTTTTATGTCTTAGGAGATTCATGTCATAATTCCATATGAATAATTACCACAGGCAAGTAATTTGGAAAGCATCCGTTCATATTTGAAGTCCTTCTCATCTCCATTCTATCTCCCCCACTTCAGTCTAAATCTTGGGAGTAGGTCATCTAAGTGCGCTTTACACCCATTGTCTTGCCTTTCACATGTCTTTCCCCTCTTACATTTAGAGTCGATAGGAGCCATGACCCAAATAAATGCCAAACCTTGACATTTTGTGCTTACATAGGAGGAGAAGAATGCAGCTTCACATTATTTGAGTTGGTTTATTAATGGAGCACTCCCTCTATTGAGTAGTACCTAATGCGAGAGAGAGGCCTTGATTGTGAGAGGCGTCAGTTCCACTATTCATGAGTGAAGTGAGGACAATTTCAGCTCATAGGACCATACCTAGAGAGAAGTAAAGTGAACTCTTCAACACATCTAACTCTCTCTAAATGAGGCAAAGTTGTCCACCCATCCCGAAAGGGTAAATACTCAAATTGTGAAGGAAATGTACTCATTTCATCATCAGAATGATATTTTGGGAACACTTCATGCATGTAATTCTTTAATTGCCAAGGTGGATGGATAAATTTCAGAAAACTAAGGGAATTGCTCGAGACGAGCAATAGGTAAGTCGGGGGTGTGATAAATCTCAATTTATCACTTAGATTACACACTAATTATGGTTAAATCCACTTATTATGATAGTTTATACATGAAATTATGGGTAAAATTAAGTAAAACCAGTTGTGATATGATATAATACACTTTCTAGATTTTTATGGAAATTTTCCTGATTTTCATGGATTTTTATTGGTGGAAATAGTGAAGAAATCCCAGTTTTAAGTCCTAGTGGCATTTTCATAATTTTGGGGACTATTACAGGCATTTTGGTTTCTGCAGCGAGAAGTTCGGGCGACGTGGTACACGCTCATTCGCGGGAAGAGGAAACGGGGCCCACCTGGTATACACGCTAGATCCGGACACATGGAGCAGGTGGAGGAGAGAGAAAAGACCTCTTCAAAGAGATCTAACGGCTGTGATTCCATTCAATTTGAAGCGCAATCTGTGATGATCCAGTCATCGGATCGAACAGAAATTTTAGGGGGATCTTTCGGGCGCTCTACCTTTTTTGATTCTGCGATTTTCATACAAATCGGTCGCTCCGATCCCCTGTACGTCACTTTTGAACATTGGGTTTTCCTCCTAAGTGAATGAGAGGGTGCGAATGTTGGAGTCCATCTTCAGTCATTGCGGATGTTCTTGAGGACGTGGACAACGAATCGAGGTAGAGATCCAAAGAGAAATGCTGCCTAGGGCCAGGATGTGGAGTGACACGTAGGTACAAACCTCCCTTTGATCTCTGTTAAACTCCTCGTGTTTCCTGGGGGATCTCGGTTTTGGGACGTAGCCGATAACATGCATATTTAACTTAAATTCTTATCTTATTTAACAAATATTCATGCCTATTTTATGTGATTATGAATTTTCTCCATTGGTATGCCATTTTACTAAAGTCCATATTTATGCATTATCTAGGGTTAATTATGTGCTTTATGGAGGTTTAATATTTTTCAAGATTAAATAATTTATAATTAACCAATTTATTTGACTTATTTTTATATTAGTGTATGATTAAAAGGATTAATTCCAAGAAAAGAATGATTGGATGATTAAAAAGAGAGAATTCTTAATGAATTACTTAGTATTATTTTCAATCCATCCCATTTTCTTGTTTGAATTTATACTTTTAGGTGAGATGATATTAAAGATGAAGAAATTTGTGATCCAATGGAGAAAATTTAAGTTTAAAAGGAGTTATATTTATGAAGCTATGAAAATTTGAATTTTTTGGATTTTTTTGGAATTTATTTTGATTTTTTTTAGGAAATTATTTCAATTTTTTATATTAAAAAGCCAAAAAAATGTGGTGTGGGACCCGCGCGGATGTGACATGGCACGCAAGGCCACATGGTAGGACCACTCGGACCCACGAGAGCGCTTGCATGGCGTTGATGTGCCGCAGATGCGTGGCAGGGCCACGCGAGCCAACGCGGACACCCGGGTGGCGCCTACGTGACATGAGGAGTGACAGGCTGGCATGTGATGGGCCCACGGGTTAGTAGGCCTAGGTAATAGTATTGAGGCAGTAACGTAAAGGCGTAAAGGAGCCCCAACTTTTATACGCATGTTTTTTGTCTTTTTCTCCCGTGTGGGACTAATCTATTTCATAAGCTTGCAGGACACGAGGCGAAACATTGCCACATCGGATCAATCGCATTAAGTCACGAGCGTTAGACGGTTGGATTTTGGTCCACCCGATCATCATAACGACATGTGCTCTAATCGCGACTTAAGTGATGGTGGACGGCTGAGATTCGATCGCGTCATTAGCGAAGCTCAGCACGATAAGTGGCTTCATCAGATGGGTGAAAGATGATGAGATCGTGGGATCGTGGGACCATGGTCCACGATAATCGCACGATCGTGACCGTCCATTGTTCTTCACCGAATCGGAGGGTCCGCGAAAATCGCGACGATTTCTCTTATAAATTGGTGTTCTTCCTCTTTGTAACTCAACTCTTGATTGAATCGTGAAGGAATTAAGCAGTTTTTGAGCAAAGTCTTGAGTTCTTCATGATCCCCTCACATTTAAACTCAATTGCAATCCAATTGGGGAGGGATTGATCGCGAATCATCGTTAGATTTGATCGAATTCTCCCCTTGAACGCCGAAAGTACGCCGAAGAAGGAGCCGATCAAATACACTTCAATCAACGCGATTTAGAGCCTGATCTTCACGTCAATTGGGTTAGTAGTATGAATCGATCATTCATCTTGCGATAATTTGTACTTAGATTTGATTTAGGTTGTTAATTTCATCATTTAAGTCGAATTGTTCTTCATTTTTGCCAAGATTGGGTTTGCATTTTTGCTGATTTTGAAACAAGGATTTCTCCCTAATCTTAAGTCCAAATCTTTTGATTTTGTTTTCATTGGATTCCTTGTTTTATAAGCTTTCCGTGGATAGCAAAATCGTAAAATTTCATCATCCTTTGATCCCTCAATTTAACATTTTACCATCGACTATTCATTTTTAATCCGAATTTGGGCTTTGACTTGCAGGATCAATTACTCTGAAAATACAAATTGAAATTTGACTATTTTTGTCTCTTTGGAATCCTCCGGTTGTTATATTTATACTGATATATCAATTTCAAGATTTCGATATAATTTGGTTAGTCAATTTAAATATTTACTCCGAAGTGTTCATTTCGGGATTTTTTTGTCTTTAATTTTCAATAATTCATAATAAATCCAATTCTTCTTGAAAAATCACGAATTATATATAAAAAATTTTCATTTTCTCTCTAGTTTCTGAATATATAATTTTCATAATATTTTAAGCCCTTTTATTCTCTGATTTTATAGAAAGTCAACTATTGGTCAAAGTCAATGCTTTGACATTGACTTTTGACATTTGTACATAAAATCAGTTTCTTAATTCTTAAAATTTCTTATTTAGTATATCTATATTATTACCATTAATAAAATATCATTTTCACTTCTTAAAAACCCTAATGAAACCTAAGTTTGACCAAGTGAACTCTGTGATCAAAGTCAACTGTGTTCTCTATGGATCGACCCAATCTTTAGACTATACTTGATTTTATATCTTTGTTATTGTGAGTTCGGAATTATAAATTTTTTTGACCGACATTTGTGTGTTTTAACGACTACATAAAATGCTACGTCAGTAGCCAAGATCACTAGGTTTTATCTTATTTACTTAAACCCAATTTGCTTCGAATCAATTAGAGATCGTTTTCAATTGATAGAGGATTTCTTTATGAATTAAAATTATTAAAATACAAAAAGGGTTTTAACGCATGGAAACCATCAGACTGATCCCTAATCTTTGTGGATTCGACACCCTACTTACCACTCGACTAAGTAGGAAATTATAAATGTTTTGATTAATTGAAAATTAAACAACAACAAAATTACCGAGTAATTTAGCATCAAATTTTGAATTAATACCAATCTCTCTCTAAACCTCTATTTTCTATTTCCTCTTTCTCTCATTGACTCTCACTTTCCTCTCTCTCTCTCTTCGACCCTCTCTCTCCATCGTTGCAATTTTCTCTTGCTATATTGGATTGTCTCTCTCTCTCTTGACTATTGCATCCTTTCCCTCTCTCCTCCCTCACTCTCTTCCACTCACGCTCTTCCTTCTCTCTGTTATGCTCCTCCTTCCCCTTTTTTTCCTATAATTTACCTCTCCCTTTCTCTTTTCTGTTTTTTTTCTATCGCTATTACATCTCATATTAAGTCATTCTTCCTAAACTTTATCCTAGTTTTAATATCCCTTAATTTGCACATTCTCTAATTACTCTTCCAGCCGATATATCCAAGTAATCTGGGTCAGTCTCCTTTCTTACCGTTTATATTGACATTCTCTCGCCCTAAAGTCCTTGTGGATCGACCTAGGAAACCTATACATCCCAATTATCCCAGTTGCTTCATAGTTTCATAGTTTAAATTTTATGAGCTTAAACACACGACGACTTTGAGCTCAACAACAAGAAGCGTCCGATTCATGACATTAATCAAAGTTGTTAATCTTCACTTAAGTTAAGGGGTACACGGTGACATCTAATTGGGTGACAATTTATCTTTAAATATTTTAATCTCAACCAATCATCAAACAAATTATAACGACAGAGATTAAATCACTCCCAATGTACTATTGTGGATGCATGGCGACATCTCATCCGTTCAATGAAGATCCAACAGCTGGTGTTACACGATGCTTATTCTTCACATTCATAGTGGCAAAATCTAAGCCCTCCATATTCAATCGGACAGACGAGACTTAATATTGATGATTTTCAGTTCAGTGTTTCATCTGAGCCATTGATCAAAGATGAAGAGGCAAATCAAACGGTCACACCCAAATTTACCCTATTTATACCCCTATTCTTTGACGAAAGAAGCATCAAAAGAAATAAAGAATTTTGTAAAATAAGAATAATATCATGGTTATAGAGTTCGATCCTGGCTCTGGATCACGTTCAGTCGGCTGACCTATCTCTTAGTTTATGGAGCATTTCCCCCTTAATCCCCCTCGGGGGGAGGACTGGATTCCAAATAAAGAGAAGTGCCTTGCGCGTGACTCCACTTACCTTCACTCCGACCTCATTTCCGACTTTCAACTCCGACCTTCCCGACCTTTGATAACCTGCTAATTAAACATGATAAAATAGGATTATTGATGCATATTAAGGCATAAATGATTTCATTTCTATGCATGTTATCATAATTATGAGTATTTATCTAGCATTCCATGAAAAAGTCATTATAATCTCAAAATACTTTAAATTAGGGTTAAATATAAGGAATTAAAGATAAATAATTTTATAACCCATCTTTGCTTGAGATTATAGGTGCTTTTAAAGTTAAAATAGTGTGAGAAATCATTTTATAAACATTTATTTAAATTTCCTTAAGTTAAAATATTTTAAGAAATAAATGTACTTTTGAAATGGAAATTAAAACTCTCATTAATTATTAATGAAAGACTTTTTAGAATGATTGATAATTAAATTTCGGATCAAATGAAAGAAATTTGGATTAATTTGGAGTTATATTTTGAAAGTTATGAATTTTCTAATTTCTTGGGATTTTTTTGGATTTTTCTGAATTTATTTTCAATTTTTAAAGTATTAACAACGATTAAAAAAGGCAAAAAAGGGGTTTATTTTTTGCGCGGGACCCACGTCGATGTGATGTGGCACGCAAGGCCACGTGGCAGAGCCACGTGGATCCACACGAGCACCTGCGTGGTGCAGAGGTGACACGTGTGCACATTTACATATATTATATTATACATCCGTATTCGGAATTAGCTAACCCTTTAAATAGTCGCACCTTTTTAACCCGAGATTTCCCTTTTATTTTTACCGTGTGGGACTATGTTCCACTCTAAATTTTGAATGCAGATGACGTGGCCAAAGGAGATGCGTTGGATTAAAAAGCACAATGAATATTGCGCGTGGATCGTGTGGACCTAGAGTCCATCGGATCATCAATCAAACACGTGTCTTAAAGCGGGAGTTATAACGGTCAAGATTGAAATGCGCACAACGCATCCGGATCGTCGGATCGCGATCCAACAGAGGCAGATCTGATGCGTTTTATAACGCAAAACACGTGGCTTCATCCGAGCACTCCATCAATGATCGGACGGCAGCGATTTAATCATAACGGTTCACGATGAACCGTTTCATCAGAACCGTTGATTAAATCTAATCGGACGGTTATGCCCAAATGTCTTAAAAATTGATATGTTCTTCCGATTTGTACACCATTCGAGAGGAAATCAATCTAATTGATCTGTTTAGACACTCACCCTCTTGAATCTCTTGAATCTATCCTCTTCTAGACTCAATTCCGCATCTTCAGAGTGCTTAGGATCAAGATTTGGCCGAAAGACGAGGAAGAAATCGACGCTTGAACTCCACGATCATGATTTTTTGGATTTTTGATGAATAGCCTTAATCCGGCAATTAGTTGGATTAATCCGATCGTAATCTTCGGGTAGTGGAAGTGATTTTTACTAATCTTTCATCTATTCATGTTTAATTTCTGTTTAGATTAGTAATTTAAGTTTAATTTCTTTTAAATTTCGTTAAAATCGTTCTTTCGATTTTTAGAAATTATCTCCCGCTTTGATCTTCAATTTCTCCGCGAAATCAAAGTCAAATTCGATGATTTTTGATTCCGTGAAATCGCTTAGAAGTTCTCTTTCATAATCTACCATTTTCCTCAATTTCTATCATCAATTCATTATCCGATTTGATCAAATTTGAAGAGATCATCATAAATTTCCTTAATTCCTTGTGGATTCGACCCTTATTTACCATTATACCCTTCAATTCAAGATATTTTCATCAAATTGGTAAGTTTGGACTTTGTTTTGACATGAGACCATGTGAAGTCGACAACCTCGCGGTCTCCGCTCGTCAACCTTCCACTCCAACCTCATTCTCAGATGTTTCAAGCAATCGAACGGTTTAGACATCTCAATCCTAGAATATATTGCTTTCTTTCTCTTGTACACTTATTTCCTCATCCAAGGAGTGTTTGAAAATAAGATTTCATTGAGAGAATTGGGAGAATTTGCCTCTTCAACACCGTATTTTTGTCTTTCAAAATGCAAAATGAAAAGCCTTGATCTGGTGATGAATTGGATCATTTCAATTGTAACTTTAGGCTAGATTATGTGTTTTCTCCCCAATCTTTCTACCTATAACATTATATTTCAATTTCAAATAGTAGACTAGACAAATTTTATGAAATTTCTCTTTTTTCTCTCTCTTCGTGATCGAATTTTCTACATAAATTTCGCTCCTTATTTCTCCTTGAATACTGATCTAGATCAAGTGATTTTTTTATTTCAGTGGAGTCATCTTGAAATCTTCCTTGAAGATTTTCTAAAACCCTAATTCCATCCTCTATTCCTCATCCGATTTGATCGAATTTGAATAATACCTCAAAAATTCCCTATTTCTTTATAGATTCGACCCTTATTCATGATTATACTAATTGATTCTTGATTAAAACTTTAAATTAGTGAGTTTGGTAATTGTTTTAACATGCATTCGTGTGTTTTAAATGATCACACGAAAACATTTTGTCAATGAGTAAACAAGAGAACACAAGATTTTTCATGTTGGTCTCTCTGACATTTAGACACACAAGAGGCTCATGATGGAGGAGACAAGAGCATGAGGAGTCTGTGCATTATTAGGTGTGTATGTCCATATATGCATTGATTAGTCATGTTGTCGATGTATAGAGTGTGTGTGGTAGGCATTCGTGGGTTGTGCACCAAACATGCAATCCACATTCACTAAACATATTCCCGCTTGCCAAGAATGTGCTACCTGCATGGACTTGGCATGCGTTGCTTACAGGGCGCACTTCTCATGCATTAGATGTCAGCACTTTGCATTAGAGCATGTTGTGCATGTTTGCATGTGGTCAATATACACATTGTGTGCACTGCCAACATTACACATGTTTTGCATAGATCTTGCATGTGATGTAGGAGCTATTGCATGCAATGTATGTGGATCATGCACATGTTTGTATCACCCATGGTGGTTCCATAAGGTTCTATTGTGTGAGACATCAAGGTGACCTGCTAGGGCTATGCTATTGACAGTGATGCATAAACATCCCCAAAGCGTTGAGTTGGAGGTGTAATAGGAGGGCACTAGTGGATTTTTTATAACATTCTTTCTCTACCAATAATTACACGATTTTTTAGTGTTTCTAAACTATAATTCGCATAACCATTATGCATGTTATAGTGTTATGATGAAAATTTTTCTATTCATCACATCATCTCGCTTATAAGCTCATTTTGCAATAATTTAAGGAAATTTTGATGTATGAGTCGTGTTTGACCTTCAAGGTCAAACAAGTGTAAATCAACCATATTTGTGTGATTTTCATGTTGTAGGCCAGAAAGAAGATGAGCTTATAAGTGAGACCAAAATAAGATGAAGTGAGTTGAATACAATTTATCATTTTATCGCTTTGAATTTTGAGTTTCAAGTGATATTAAAAAATTGAGGACGTTATGAGGATCAAATTGATGAAAAATTCATCTTAAAATGAATATATATGAGAAGATATGAGCATTTGAGTTTTTAAGATTTTTCTAAATTTTCATCTGATCTTTGGTATTTTTAAATTTGTATGGATTTTTTGAAATTATTTTGGAATTAATAAAAAAAAAATTTAGATATATTTCAGGTTTTAAAATTGGAAAAAAAGATTTTTAATAGTTGCGGTGACGTGGCACCATGATGTGACAATGTGCACACATGGCTTGGTAGGATAGCACCACACGATGTACACTTAGCGCCCGCATGGTGCAATCAAGGGGAGTATTAGTTTTGAGGAGTATCATTGACTGATGAAAGCCCTAACTAGGCCTTTGTTTTAAAGACAATTTTTTTTTGTATATTTTCCATTTATGACTAAAAACACCTTTTTTTCAAGGACATGTGGCAACATCGAAATTGCCAAATTCCACGAAACTAGTCCATAAACTCAATGCACGATAGTGGGAACATGATCAATGACCAAGATCAACTCTGATCCAATGGGTCATCATGATGTTGATGAAGCTGCATCCAATGGGTGATCCATGATGTTGATGAAGCTGGATTCAATTGGTGGCATTCACTCTAGTCTTCTTTTGAAAGTGCAGCCAACCAAGAGTAGACAAGTGATGAAATCTAAGCCCTTGTGATCACAACATAATCAAAATTGGGCAGCTAACGACTAATCATCTTCGTTTAAAGCATATAAGATGGCCACAAATGCTTCAAATTGAAAACATGATATCTCATGATCTCGACGAAGTTTGGCACTAAAATTTCATGGGCATATTTGTCATTTCATGATATATCTTCTCAAAGTGGTTGATAAAGACCGGAGGCCAAAAATTAGATTTCTTAATATTTCTTTGAACATTACTAAGATTAGCCAGTCGAAGGAAAGATAGCACCAACTGATGATCCGTCATGTACTGAACAACATTTTTAGTGAGTTTTTTCTTATTTCCAGCTATTCCTTGTATTGGATGGTAGCCACCAAGCTTGGTTGAGATGAATAGGCTCGCTAAAAGAATATTGACAAGGGAGTATCTCCAAAGTGAGTTATTGATCGCAAATCATTATATTAGAGTGATTTCCTTTTGATATAGGATTACACTTGTATATTTTCAATTCCTAAACCTTAGTTCTCAATCTAAATTGCAACTTTCTCTTCCCATCAAGAATTTTTAATCTTTGAGGGGAAATTTGGAGGTGCTTGATCGGGTTATTGCATCTCTCAGATTCTTCACCCTTGGTCTATAGATCTCTTCCACTTTCTATATCAAAAATACGCCCTAATTTCAATCTCTTAAACTTTCTCCTTATGGATTCAAACTTGACTTGCTTCTGTTCTAACATAAAGATTAATTATAAAGAGTTGACTATTATTTTAGCAGTGCTTAGACATTGCTGGTGACCCTAGGGAGGCGTAGGGGGTGCAATTGGAGGCACCCATTGCAATTCTAGTGGTGGTGCTGGCGGTGTTTCACTGTACTTGAAGGACAATGCTAATGACCCTGGGTAAGCACAAGCCGCACCCAAGAGGTGCATGCTAACAAGGTCAGGGCGATAGGGGCAGCATGTGCAGCTTGCGGTGCTTGTGGCTGGCATGCCCAAGCATCCCTCATGTTGTTAGTGGCTCTGGAGGCACTATCGACAGTGTTGGAGGCATTGAAGACAGTAGGAAGAGTGCTAAAGGTAGTACTAGAGGGTATTGATGGCACCAAGGTGGCGGTGCTCTAGCAATTGCTCCTACAACAGTGATGCCCTTCTAGCTCATGCAGATTTTTGTTTAATTTTTGGATATGGATGCTTGAGGGTCATCTGGCTCTGATACTAAATTCGATTCTATCCATGGTGGATGCATTCGTGGAGCGATGAATAGATGAAATGGATCCTTGAGGATCATTTGGCTTTGATACCATACTGATGTAGGATGTAGGGAAAAATAAGGTGGGATCGGACATGAGCAATTGCTGCAGCTACTGGGGGCGAAAATGGTAGCAGATCCGAAGGGAACTTTTTTGAGAAGAAGAATATCATTTTACTTAAAATATGTCGATGAATCTATGGGTGGCCTATTTATGTGCCTTAGAGGAAAGCGAAATTAAAACATTAAAATTAAGATTAAATGAAAGAAAAATAAAAAATAAACTAGAAATATAAACCCCAATAATAGATGAAGCTAGTCTACAATGGTGGGCCAATCATGTTGGATTTCAAGATGTAAAAAGAGGAAGAGATGGGCAGGGCGAAGGGACGAGCCCGCCGCCCTGTGGGGCAAAATCTCTAAATCGAGAAACTATTCACGATTTGCTCACGCGATTCACAGTCTAGATAAGTGCCTACTTATAGGCTACAGTGGAGCGTTACTTTAGTAACGTTCAAAGGTTACGGAAAACCGTCCATAACCTTAAGCTTAACTCCCACAAATCATGCTCATCCAACAATAGGTGAGCTTTGAGGCAGATTTTGTTCTATCAGTTTCGCCATTCCAGAGACGTTTATCAGCGGCACTATCTGCTTCTTCCACAACGAGTAGTTTTCTCTAGCTAGTTTTAATCAAATAGACGTACCCATGGAGAGCATTATGGGTTGCGCCGTTGCTATTTTGGCTACAGCAGATGATTTTGTTGAGGTGCCTGATTAAGACTCTCAAAGCTTGACACTCGCTTCACGATGTGGGAATCAATAGGAATGACGAACAATAGAATTAAAGGGAGTAAGAACGCACACAACTATGAACGCACAAGGCCCGTTTAAATAGGGCTATTGCGCTTCATAAGGAAACGGAAATATCCTAACTAACTTGCTGCTCTCGGCTGCAGAGAACGTCGCGCCTGTGGCATTTCGGTTATAACTAACAAGCGAAACACGATCACAATATTCGCTGCAGACTAGAAGAAACTACTAGAAGAGGAATAAAGCATCCGCGTCGACGAGAGAGACTATCATACGGAGAGGACTTCGTCGACCTCTGCGGATTAACCGAAAGAGAAGCGAGAGCAAATCTTCATTCTCCTCCTTGCTCCAGCTTCTCTACTTTAGTGTTCTGAACTCCCAGCCTCTCTGGCATTTCCAGAAATTTAAGTCTTCCGGGCGATTTGGTGAGGATGTCGGCCAGCTGATCTTCGGTCTTAACATATGAAATAAAAGTTCTTTTCTCCTCAACGCATTGCCGGATGAAATGATAACGTGTATCAATGTGTTTGGTACGACTGTGATGCACCGGGTTCTTGCTCAGGATGATCGCCGATTGATTGTCAATGAGTAATTTCCATGCTTTTTCTTCCTCTCCCCTTAATTCACTGACGAGACGATTCAGCCAAATGCCTTGACATGTGGCAGTGGTAGCTGCTATGTACTCCGCCTCGCACGAAGACAACGCAACTGTCTTCTGTTTGATAGAGCCCCAACATATGATAGATGAGCCCATGAAGAAGACGTACCCGGAGGTGCTTTTCCGATCATCCATATCGCTCGCAAAATCGCTATCGCTATATCCAAATATAGCATCGTGTGAATTATACTTAGGATATCTCAAACCGAAGTCGAGTGTTCCTTTCACGTATCTTAGCACCCTTTTTGCCGCTGCGAGGTGGTCTGAAGTGGGATGTTCCATGTACCTACTCAGTATGCCTACTGAGTAGAGCAAATCTGGCCTCGTGTGTGTCAAGTAGCGGAGGCTCCCAACTATGCTCCGAAAATTTGGTGGAATCAGTGAGTGCGTCTCCGCCTGCTTTACTAAACTTGATTCGACCTTCGAGAGGAGTCTGCACGGAGTGGCAATCTTGCAATCCTTGACTTTCGAGGATGTGCCGAGCATACCCTGCTTGACTTAGGTAGATACTGTCGGATCTTTGATAGACTTCTATTCCCAAGTATAAGCTCAAAGATCCGAGATCACTCATCTCGAATTTCTCCGCCATTCTAGCTTTGAAAATCTTCACATCTTAAGATCTTGTGCTGGTAACAATCAGGTCGTCGACATAGACTCCGACAATCAGCTTGTGATCGCTTGAGAATTTTAGGTAGACGGCTTGCTCATGTCGGCTCTTGATAAACCCAAGTGACAATAGACATTTGTGGAGCTTAAAATACCAAGCACGCGGTGCTTGTTTGAGTCCGTAGAGGGCCTTCTTCAGTCTAAGGACCCATTCCTCTCTGCCTTCTATTAAGAAACCCTCCGGCTGTTTGACGTAGAGTTCTTCTTCGACTTCCCCATTTAGGAACGCGGACTTAACATCGAGATGATGTAGAGTCCATCCTTCTTGAGCTGCCATGGCGATGAGTACTCTGATGGACTCAAATCTCACGACAGGGGCAAAGACTTCATCAAAGTCAATGCCATGTCGTTGTGAGTAGCCTTTCACAACGAGTCTAGCTTTGTACCTTAGGATCTCACCTTTCGCTGATTTCTTGACTTTGAATAGCCACTTAAGACCGATCGGCTTGCAGTTGGGTGGGGGTACTACAAGCTCCCATGTGTGGTTCCGATCGATCGCTTCCATTTCATCCTTCATGGCTCTCTTCCAAACCTCTTCACGAGCTGCCTCAGCATAAGAGGATGGCTCTTCTGATATGAGTAGGCATTCTTCTTCTTCGGCCTGCACTGGATCAGTCTCAGAATAGAGCTGAGTAAGTGACTTATACCTGCGTGGTTCAGGTTCGGACTGAGGGGTGTCTTCTCCAATCGAGGTCTCCTCATGATCTTCATCACGATCGTCTTGCGGGTGTGAGGTTCCTTCGGTGATGGATTCCACACTTAAACCCGGATTAAAGGTGAGCGTGGAGATGCCTTCAGAGTGGTTTGACCAGTCCCACTTAGCATCCTCTTCAAATAGAGCATCTCGGCTGATGTGGACTGTGGCCTTCACTGGATCAAGGCAGCGGTAAGCTTTCGTTCCAACTTCGTATCCGATGAAGACCATAGGTGTACTCCGGTCGTCAAGTTTCTTCTGAGGAGCTTTGGTACATTTCACATGCACAACCGAGCCGAATACTCGGAGATGAGATATGGATGGCTTCCGACCGGTCCAAGCTTCATATGGAGTGCTACCCGGCAGACTCCGGGTTGCAGAGCGATTTAGGAGATAGACGGCAGTGTTGACGGCTTCTCCCCATAATTCCCGAGGTAAGGACTTCTCCTTAAGCATGTTGCGAACTAAGGACATAATAGTCCTATTTCTTCTTTCCACAACGCCGTTTTGTTGTGGCGAATACGGCGCAGTGAGCTGACGCAAGGTGCAGAAATCCGAGAAAGCTTCCGAGGTAAATTCTCCACCTCTGTCGAAACGAAGACACTTGATGCGCGTGTCTTGTTCTGCCTCGGCTAAAGCTTTAAAACGCTTGAACTCGGTCAGAGCATCAGACTTTGATTTTAACATCGAAACCCACATTAACCGAGAGAAATCATCCACAATTAATAGGAAGTACCTGCTTCCCCCCAATGTGGATGGTGAGATCGGTCCACATATGTCCATATGCACAAGTTCAAGTGGCTTTGAGGCGCGGAATAGAGAACCTTTAGGAAAGGAGCTCCGATGTTGTTTTCCCGCCACACAGCTTCGACAGAGATGTTCCGGTATATCGATTTGAGGGAGACCCTCTACCACTTTCATTCTCGACATCTCCTTTAAATCGTGAAAGTTTAGATGACCGTATCGCAGATGCCATAGTTTCCCTTCAGTGCTATCATCCGTTGTGATCAAGCACTGATCCACAACGTCGAGTTTGAGTAGATAGAGGCGACCCTCAAATCGTTGTACCTGCGCAAGTAGGCGATCTTCACTATCGAATATGGTAAGCTTACCTCGTGCCATCGTCATGCGACATCCTTCTTCATCTAGTCGACCGAGACTGAGGATGTTCGCTGTCAAATTTGGAACATATAGTACGCTCGGTAGCCGTAATATGTTCCCGTCCTTTTGAGTGATTTCAATATCTCCTCGCCCTTCAATTCGGATCTTCGAGTTATCACCGAATTTGACAAAACCCGTCGTGGATTTGTCGATGCTGCGGAAGAATTCTCGTCGTCCTGACATGTGGTTAGTGGCTCCCGTATCCAAATACCACAGGGTTGGATCAGAGGGCGCACCCTCCGATCCATGGAGGAGCAAGTCACTTGCCTCCTCAACCACCGCCATAAGGAGAGACGATGATGCAATTTCGGTGGGAGACGGCGACTGAGCTGCTGCCGCCGCGGGTGTGGCTTCAGACACATATGAATGCTCATCACGCTCCTTCTTGCCTCTACATTCATATGTGAAATGCACATATTTCTGGCAGTTGTAGCATTGAATTGTGGACTTATCAAACTTCTTCTCCTTGTCTTCATCCGGAGAAGAGTTTCGCCCGCGGCCACGACCTCTGCCTCTCCCTCTACCACGACCTCGATGGCGCCCTTTTCCTCTTGATGAGGACTCATCTTCGGTTGATAATTTTACCTTGTTCAACGCCTTGGTTAGCAGCGCTTTCTCTTCTTCACGGGATTCTCGTTCTCGGAGTCGCATTTCATGAATGGTAAGAGAGCCAATTATCTCATCTAGACTTACCTTGTCTAGGTCTCCATATTGCTCCAGAGATAGTGTAAGCGCGTCAAACTTGGAGGGCATCGCCCTTAGAAATCGCCTGACGACATCTCTTTCTTCCATTTTCTCGCCTAAATTTCGTAAATCCGAGACAATCTGCGTGAATTTCGTCGCAAAATCCACGATCGAATCTGTCTTGCCCATCGAAAGTAATTCAAAATCACGCTTCATGCCTTGAATACGCGATTGAATTACTCTGTCTACTCCGAGGTTCCGCTGTCGCAGAATCTCCCAGTTTTCCTTCGCCATTTTCTTGGCGTCAAGGATCATCAATATGTCTTCAGGGACAGCACTGATGATTGCGGAGAGGGCCAACCGATCTTTCTTCTTCGGAACGTTCTAACCTGTGATTGCCAACCAAAGATCGTGTGACTCAAGATAGACTTCCCTGGTCATTGACCAGACCCGGTAGTTTGTCTTCGAGAGCTTGAGCGTCGGCGCCGAGACCACTATCTCGCCATCGGAAGTTTTCTTTGCCATTGTTGAAACTCGTAAGGAACGATATGCTCTGATACCACTTGTTGAGGTGCCTGATTAAGACTCTCAAAGCTTGACACTCGCTTCACGATGTGGGAATCAATAGGAATGACGAACAATAGAATTAAAGGGAGTAAGAACGCAGACAACTATGAACGCACAAGGCCCGTTAAAATAGGGCTATTGCGCTTCATAAGGAAACGGAAATATCCTAACTAACTTGCTGCTCTCGGCTGCAGAGAACGTCGCGCCTGTGGCATTTCGGTTATAACTAATAAGCGAAACACGATCACAATATTCGCTGCAGACTAGAGGAAACTACTAGAAAAGGAATAAAGCATCCGCGTCGACGAGAGAGACTATCATACGGAGAGGACTTCGTCGACCTCTGCGGATTAACCGAAAGGAGAAGCGAGAGCAAATCTTCAGATTTTATCAGAGAAGTCGTGTTTTCCTTTGTTCCTATAGGGGACGTCGCCGAGTCAGCACTTGAAGGCGACGGATTTCCTCTCTCTGATATGGAGCCGTTGGGCAACAGGCTCTGATACGATAAAAGAACAGAGTACAGGAGGATAGAGAACAGGAATATGTAGAAGGGAGATAGAAGAGCAGAGATTGTATTCGGGAAAGTTAGTCATTCATCGTACATTAATTTTCGGACTCTCTAAGCTTTTATACAGTTAAACTTAATTACCGTTGTCTCTCGATATGGCCACATAGCCGTGACTAATTCACAAGTTAAACATGTCGACCTTACTTGTGGGCCGCTTGCTGAATTCCAGGCCTGTCCGTTGGGCATTGACCTACGTCTCACTACATATGTATTCATGATTTATGCATTATCTGCATCTTAGTGCGCGCGGAGCTGTTCTCCATCGAAGATGCCCTCTCTCTCGCATCTAATGTTGTCATCGCCGCTCCCAAACAAGGTAGCTGCTCTAACCTTCCACTGTAGGCGAATTACTTAAACCAAAGCCTACGTTATCGATAATTCACTTGTCCTCTTTAATGACCGCACAGAATCTTAAACTCTTCCCCAACGAGCATACTTAAGAGTTCACTAGGTCAACAGAGGCAGAAGGACCGAATTTTCTTAAGTCCTCGATGATAATTCTTTATTCAGCTTTGTTGCATGAGGCTTGAATGCTTTTCCGTGCTTATCATGGTATCCAATAATTCCCATGGTAAGAGGGTTTTATTGTTCATTTCCACATATACAGCACATCTCACTTCCACTATACTTGCGTAAGAGCTTTTTTGTGACGATAATCTATTTTTTCCTACGCTTGATGCTCACCTGCTCCCACTATCATGCCGGAATAATGACCCGGAAAGAAGTAAGGGAGTTGGGGGCTCTCACACGGTTGGCCTTTTCTCATTTAAATTCGGTTCGTGCACTTTTTTCGGAAATAAAAATGCACGAAGAGTTGTCCATTCACGTCGTGATCAACCGCTTTTGTGTAAGATCCCAGCCGACGGATGTTTCTGTTTTTTTTCTGGTTCTTTATCATCCTCAACATAATCAGAAGGCCGGGTGGAACGTGGAATAGAGGCAGTTGTTTGGCGGCGGAGGAATGGAAGACTGGAGGCTGAACTTGAGCGAGTTTCAAGCGCCGGACGTCCCAAGGAAACCTTCCTTTGTGACCAGATTATTTTTCCAGGCATCCAGTTTGTCTCCTGCACTTCTCTTCCTACGCATGAACAAAATAATGAATTGTTTTTTGATAGATTTCCCCGGGTAACGATTAACGACTCTCTCTCACACATAAACTCGAGCCCACTGTCTTTTTCTCTGCCTATCCCTATCAATTCAATCTCATCAGCGTCCCGGTTTTCTACTTTGGAAGTTCATTTGCTGGCAGTTCTGATGAAGCATATTGATATCCATGACGAAGTTGGCATCGATGTCAAATGAATGTTTCACGATGATTAACGAAATATAGTTCTTTTGAAGTATGATGATCTTTGTTTATTGATTCCAGGAAAGCAAGACAAACTTGCAGAATTCTACAAGAAGCAAGAGAATCTCTTGAAGGGATTCAGAGAAATGGATGAAATAAATCGGACAGGCTATATTCCGGATGCCCGAACAGAGGTATTCAGATTTCCTTTAAGTAACAGGAATTAACGCAGCTGATACTAAAACAGAGAAATATGATATGCCTCGGCGAAGGAACTTGTCCATGATCAGAAGTTATAGCTGATTTCAAGGGCACAATGATCGTTAAGAAAGCGCCTAATGCCGGAATTGCGAATTTCAGGATGATCTTAAGCTTCTGGCGGAGAGTGAAAGATTGGCTATTCTCGTATCAAATGTGGCCAATATGCTTCTCTTTAGTGCAAAGGCATATGCATCCGTTGAAAGCAAATCCCTCGCTGTTATTGCTTCTACTCTGGACTCTCTCCTGGATCTTCTCTCTGGGTTCATCCTTTGGTTTACTTCTAATGCTATGAGAAAGCCTAACCACTATAACTATCCTATCGGAAAGAAAAGAATGCAACCAGTGGTAATCTCCGCTTATCCCTTTGTCATCTCAGTATCCATATAAGAATAAAATCTCTTAAGATTCCAAAATAAATGGAAATCTAGCTTTTCGAATTAATTAAACCTGCTTTTTTTCAGGGTATTATCATATTTGCGTCGGTGATGGCTACCCTTGGTTTCCAAATACTGTTGGAATCTGGACGACAGCTTATTACTCAGGTTGGATTAATCACAAAGTTAGAATTTTGTGGAATGCTTATATTCCATATAAGTGATGTATAGAGATAAAGATACGAAATGATATAAATATCAATCAAGTTTAGGGATTGTTTTTCGAAAAGGGAATCAATAAGGTTCTAATGATTATTTTCGCGGCAGTCTCATTTCCTCTTAGATGCTTCGAAGGAGAAGTGGATGATTGGGATAATGGTCTCCGCCACAGCTGTAAAACTGGCTTTGACAGTTTATTGCCGAAGCTTTGAGAACGAAATCGTGAGGGCTTACGCGCAAGACCACTTCTTTGACGTCATCACAAACTCGGTTGGACTCGTCACCGCCGTCTTGGCCGTGAGATACTATTGGTGGATGGACCCTGCTGGCGCAATCACGGTAAGCCTTCGTCTCCCACGTACTGACCTTTTTTTCAATGATATTTCTTGAGAAAAACTATGCTTTGATCTGTTTTCTGTTTCGAATTTCAGAAGAAGAAAAAGTGGCATGACATATTTATCAGCAGATGATAAAATAATCAGTATAGTTGAATGAAATCTGAAAGAAAATGAAGCATGGTCACCCAAATAGATATCTAGAATGCATGCTAGTTAATTAAACCCTATCGAATGAAATTTCGTTCATGTTACCAACACAAGGTAACTTGTCTGAATTTCAATTTTAACCAAATATAATCTACTGCATATTCGTCATTAAAATCTTCTTATCCATCCAATGGATTCTAAATCCATATGACTGCTTTAACAGATGTATCTTCTCACTTATATCTCATTTTAGAGGCTCTTTTTTATGTTTGTAGATAATTGACAAATGACTGAGGAAGGAGCACAGAGATATCATCTGTAGAATTTTATTAAACTGTCAATTCTGCGTTCAGAATCATAGAGATGAAGATAGACTAGAATAGGATAACACATTCAAGCTGATAATTTATTCATAAACTGGTGGATTACCCATCGGTATCTCTTAAATGTTTACAGGAATTTATGTGAAGGAATTTATGTGCAGATCGCCCTATACACAAGTAACACCTGGGCAAGAACGGTAATGGAGAATGTTTGGACTTTGGTGGGGAGGACTGCGCCTCCGGAGTTCTTGAGCATGCTGACCTACCTTATATGGAATCACAACATTGAGATACGCCATATTGACACTGTTAGGGCTTACACCTTTGGGTCCCACTACTTTGTTGAGGTAGACATCGTCCTCCCTGGTGTCATGATACTTAGTCAAGCCCATGACATTGGCGAGGCCCTCCAAGAGAAGCTTGAGCTACTAGCGCAAGTTGAGCGTGCATTTGTTCATGTAGACTTTGAATTTACACATCGCCCTGAGCATAAATCTAAGCCTTGAGTTGTTCTCTTATGTAAATCCTCGACCTCTTGCGAAAGTTTTATGTAATAATTCAAGATTAATACGAAACCTGACTTTGTTCTACGTGGTATTTTTATAAACATATTTTAAATTTCACAATCTTACCTGAGCATAGAGAATTATGTGTAGATTGCCGGTATCTTAGTTTTGACAAAAAATAAACGAAATGCATCGAATTGAATCCTACTGGCCAATGTCTCAGTCTATCTATTTATCTATCAATCTATCTATCCATCCATCCATCTATTTATCTATCGATTGGATTATATATTCATCTCTGTGTCTACCAATACATCTATCTGCTTATCCATCCATCTATTCATCTTTCGATCTGTCTAGCTATCTGTGCACCTCTCTCTCTCTCTCTCTCTCTCAAGAATTTGCTCATAATTTCACATTCATCGTAGACTTTTTCCATGTTTGAGCTCATAAATATTCTTCAGTGTAGTGCTCTCTATTTAACGTTGAATTGTAGATTCTAGCCCCTCAGTTAAAACGACTTGAAGCTTTTATTCTCTCAATCTTCTTCAAATTTGACACTCTTTAGATTCTCTTCAAGTGACTAGATTTTCAGTTTGGGTCGTTTGAATAATTCAATTGGATTTCTTGAATATAACTGAAAACTATTAGATTCAATTTTTAATATCCAAATGCTAAAAATAACATAAATATCTCTGCTAAATTGTAAACGAGTTTCGAAATAAGCCATTTTTCTAATTAAATTGAAATTTGAGGTATTAATTTTGAATTAGTTTTAAAAAATAAAAAGAAACTTAAGTATCGCTATAAAATTTTCAACGACCTTGTCAAGAAGACAATGATTTAGTTATGTGGACAGTTTTTATCATTCCTCCATCGAAATCTTCACCTCTAAAATAATTATTTCATATCCATTCCTTTAATATTTGAGCAACAGCACCTCTATCTGTCAACCTCACATCATTCCCATTTCATAAAATTAATATAAGAAATATGAATTTATTTCCCTACACCAAAAGTGCAGGTGGGCCCAATGGGCCAGCTACACGAAACTCTTTTACCCTTTTCTCCACAAAGAGATATATCAGCTTTATGGCTTCTTCATATGCCGCCGCTGATTGGCCGTTCCTGACACATGTCAGCATCGATATCGGCGCTTCAGAAGTCGTCAAAACGTGCCGCTTTCATGCTTCTGTCCCCAGCCACGTGACCTGCAACCTCATCAGGTCCAGTCGTGACCGTCCAATTTCGTCAGTCGAACCTCTCAACCGTCAGATCCAAATCATATCCCTTAACTCCCGCGCATTCTTTTTATCTAAAAAGTCTTACTCTGTTTTCTGCCTGCTACACCCTCCTCTATATATTCCTCCAGAACGACTTTCTCTCTCCCTCCGGTCACTGGCGAGAGCAATGGCGTCCTCTCCCTCATCGCTCTTGTTCCGCCATAGCTTCCTGCTAGCTGCTCTGCTAGTTGTCTCTATTGCCGAGTCGACCCAGAAGATCGGCCAGGGTTATCGTTTGATCTCCGTAGGAAAGTCCGCCGGCGGGGAAACACTAACCGGAGTTCTTCAAGTTAACCAGGGAACGGCCACTTACGGGCCTGACATTCCTCGACTACAACTCTTCGTTAGGTAACTATTTTTTCTTTCCTTCCGATTATCTCTCTCTCTCTCTATCTATCTATCTATCTCTATTATACTATTTCTCTGTCTAGCTATCTATCTCTACCGCTACTATACTTCTCTTTATCTATCTATCTAGCTATCTATCTCTACCTCTATCATACTATCTCTCTATCTATCTATCGATCTATCTATCTTTACCTCTATTAAACTATCTCTCTATCTATCATTATGTTATCTATCTATTCGTCTATCTCTCGATCTGTGTTAATCTCTCTATCGCTCTAACTATCTCTCGCTCTATCGATCTAATATTTTTCTATCACCCTCTCTATTAATCTATGTATCTATATATGTCTATCTCTCTCTCTATCTATCTTTTCGTCGATCTACGTGTTTATCTTTCTCTACCAGTGATTTTCATTCTTATTGTTCGGATTTATGCCTCTATTTCTTGAATGTATTTGTCAGGTATCAATGATCCTTCCGGTTCTGATTTCTGTCTTATTGTGGTTTTTATGGTTCTGGTTCTGACCTCTCTCTCCCTACTGGTGAGTTTCTTTTTCTGGTTCTGATACCTTACTCCGCCAGTTATTTTCCTTACGGGTCTGTCTTCTCTCTCTACACTTGATTGCATACTCTCCTCCGGGTATTCTTCTTCCTGCTTCCGGTTCTGATTTTTCTCTTGTCGTGGTTTTCCTCTTCTGGTCCTAGTTTCTCTCTACTTGTGATTTTCCTTATGGGTCTATTTTCTCTCTCTACTCCATCGCAAACTCCGGCATACACTCTAGTCCCTCCTTCCAGTTCTGACCTCTCTCTTATGACGCTTTTCCTCATTCTGGGTCTGCTTCTCTCTCTACTGGTGATTTTCTTATCTCTTGGTTCTTGTTTCTCTATCAACCCTTGATTGTTATCCCTTAGTTAGAGTGCTCCACTAATAATTCTCCATCTGGTTCTGATTCCCCTGTCTACTCCTGATTTTTCCAAGGCATGAGGCCAGAGACAGACTCAGAGTCCACATAACTGATGCCGATCGACCAAGATGGGAAGTCCCCTATGATCTCCTGCCCCGAGCTCGAGTTCCCTCTCTTTCGGTCTCTGGCAGTGATGTTGCTGCTGGCCAAGTCTCCGGTGAGGAGCTTGTTTTCTCCTATAACCCCAACCCTTTTGGATTCACCATTAAGAGAAAGTCCAATGGAGATTACCTCTTTGATTCTAACTCCGGGAAACCTGGTTTTTCAAGGATCAGTACTTAGAGATAACCACCAAACTTCCATCAGGAGCCTCACTTACGGTCTCGGAGAGAACACACAAGCAGCAGGCATCAAGCTCCGCCCCCAATGATCCTTACACTCTCTACACAACTGACATTTCCGCTCATTAATCTTAACACTGATCTCTATGGATCTCATCCATTTTACATGGATCTGAGGAATCATAATGGGACAGCTTCTGCTCACGGTGTTCTTCTGATGAACAGTAATGCCATGGATGTTTTCTATAGAGGAACTTCTCTCACTTACAAGGTTATTGGTGGCATTCTTGATTTCTACTTCTTCGCCGGGAAATCACCGCTCAATGTTGTCGATCAGTACACTTCTCTGATTGGGCGTCCCGCTCCGATGCCCTACTGGTCCTTTGGTTTGTTATCTTCCCTTAATTCATTGTATTCTTAATATTCCTTGATATTTACGGGGTTTTGTTACTGGGCAGGGTTTCACCAGTGCAGATGGGGATACCATAATGTGTCAGAGGTGGAAATCGTGGTAGAGTCATACCAGAAAGCAGAAATTCCTCTGGACGTGATCTGGACTGATGATGATCACATGGATGCAGCCAAGGACTTCACTCTGGATCCGATCAATTTCCCGAGAGAAAAGTTGATCCCCTTCCTTGACAAGATCCATGATCAGGGGATGAAGTACATCGTCTTGATTGATCCTGGAATTGCTGTGAACCAGAGCTACGGTGTTTTCCTGAGAGGAATGGAGAAGGACGTGTTCATCAAGTACAAGGGGAAGCCCTACCTTGCTCAGGTTTGGCCTGGTCCAGTGTTCTTCCCGGACTACTTAAACCCTAATGGTGTTTCCTGGTGGTCTGAAGAGATATCCCGCTTCCACGAACTCTTTCCTGTAGACGGACTCTGGATTGACATGAACGAACCCTCCAATTTCTGCTCAGGTGAGTGCCAAATGCCTGATGAAGCTCATCCCTGCCCAATCCCCAACTCGCAGACTCCATGGGTCTGCTGTTTGATCTGCAAGAATATCACTGATACAAGGTTTGACTCTCCGCCATACCGGGTCAATGCCTCCGGGGCACAGGTTCCTCTTGGGTTTAAGACGATCGCAAGCAGTGCTGAGCACTTTAATGGCATACTGGAGTACAACGCTCACAGTCTCTTTGGCTTCTCTCAGGCCATAGCCACACAGCGAGCTCTGCAGAACCTCCAAGGGAAGCGGCCCTTTGTGCTCACAAGATCTACCTTTGTCGGATCTGGAGCTTTTGCCGCACACTGGACCGGCGACAACAAAGGAACTTGGGAAGATCTCCGTTACTCCATATCGACAATTCTCAACTTTGGAATGTTTGGGATGCCAATGGTGGGTGCAGATATCTGTGGATTCTATCCTGCTCCAACAGAAGAACTCTGCAACCGATGGATTGAACTTGGAGCTTTCTATCCGTTCTCCAGAGATCATGCCAATTTTGCCTCTCCAAGACAAGAGCTCTATGTTTGGGAATCAGTGGCTCATTCTGCAAGAAATGCTCTTGGAATGAGGTACCGGCTTCTGCCCTACCTCTACACCCTGAATTACCAGGCACATATCTCTGGAGCTCCAATTGCACGGCCGATTTTCTTCTCCTTCCCGGAGTTCCAGCCAGCATATGGTCTCAGCACACAATTCCTCCTGGGATCTGGAGTCATGATCTCTCCGGTGCTCGAGCAAGGAGCCACTACGGTGAAATCCCTTTTCCCACCGGGAGCCTGGTACAATCTCTTCGATCACCAGAAGATTGTGATCTCACCGGAGAACGGAGAGCACTGGTTCGAGCTTCAAGCACCTCTGCACGAGATCAATGTTCACTTGTACCAGGGGAGAATTCTTCCGCTGCAGAGAGGTGGGATGAGGACCAAGGAGGCCAGAGTTTCGCCATTCTCTCTCGTTGTGGCAATGCCAGTGGGAGGTGGAGAAGCCAAGGGGGAGGTGTTTGTGGATGATGACGAGCGTCCGGGGATGGAGCTCTTGGAAGGGAGAGCTTCGTTGGTGGAATTCTTTGCTGCTGTGGAAAATGGAACAGTGAAGATCTGGTCGGCAGTTGAGCGTGGAAGCTTTGCACTGCAACAGGGGTTGCAGATAGAGAAGGTGACTGTTCTTGGGTTGCACGGAGTAGGAAGAAAGCTGGAAATTGAGGTGGAGGGAGAGAGAGTCAGAAATCTCGGCGGAGCTGGCTTTGTAGAAATGATGGCGCCGCCGCTGAGTGGTGGGGCTTCATCACTGATGGTGGAGATTGTTGGTCTGAAGCTGTCCTCGGAAAGAAATTTTTCGCTGACGTGGGGGATGGACATTGGTAGCTGAAGCAACGGTCGAAATTTTTCCGCTAACGTTCTGGGATTTTCTATTATCTCTCTCACAGAATGTTGAACGGTTAAGTGGTTAGTACGTTGCTCTCGTTTCTAAATAGTCAACGTGTGTCGTCTCCTGAAAAGCATATTTTTTTCTTCCCGTCCATTCAATGTTTAAGTCTTTCTCTCTCCTATTTATTTTTTTCGTTGAAGACAAACGCAAACCATGGGGCGGGCGAACCAAACAGCGGCAAGGAGAATACACGGTCAGCAGTACCCCCCTCCGCCGGCAATTTCAGAGCGTCCCCGGGAAAACCGGCGGCTCTCTCCCCTATTTATTCGACTAATGAGAGAGAAAGAATTGAAGGAGAAAATTGAGAGAGATGGTGAAGAGGCTCAGAGAACGGAGTAGTGTTGCCGATCAGCCAGCAGCGAAGAAGCGGATGAGTCACGTTGAGGCGTTGCCGCGGTGGAGACAGCTGTGGGAGGAGAGAGGAGGCGGTATGGCAGTTGACTACGAGGAGCTCTTATGGGGATGGTTCCCCTTCATAGAAGAGGACTTCTCCTTGGAAGGAGATGATGGCTGGCTCTGCATCTGGGTCCAAGAAGATACCCGAGAAATGTCTGACAGATTTTTCGAGAGAGAGGAATAGAGGCTAGAAAGAGAGGGGAAACTTTAGGTCTATGTAATTTTCCTTACTAAATCTGACACTGGAAATGATAGGTAGAGCCATAGAGGAAAATGGAGTCCTCTACGGAAGAGGCATGTTTGGAATCTGATTGATCTTTTGATCTTTTCTGGTTAATCTCGTCAAGAGTGCGAGAGAGGAAGTAACTTCAAACCTGCAGTCACGTCTGTCGTTGTGAATCAGTTTAAAATAAAAGAAGCACCGTGTGCTTGTGAATCACGTAGAAGATCTTACTGAGAACCAGAGTCTAGCCATAGACCAGGGGGAGACAAGAAAAACCTTTCGGCGCAGGTTCACGGGTACTCTCTCTCTCTCTCTCTCTCTCTCTCTCTCTCTCTCTGTCTGAAAACCCTAATGTCAGGTGGTCTCTATCCTCTGTCCATAATCTTCGCAGCCTTATATTTTTTGAAATAAATTTGAGTAACGTTATGGAGAGCATGATATCATTAGTAGGACTACTCACTAGTCCCCTTATATGAAAAACATTACACTTAGTGTATAGTGTTTATAGCTTGGGAGTGGCAATCACTGATCTAGCCTTGATCAGATCGGATTGTCACGATCAATGGTGACGATCTGTTCGATAATCATGTAAAGTTTTGCTTCAACTG
>CM044116.1:10130219-10251441 GCA_024174645.1 Lemna minuta
CATAAATTTAGCTTTTCAAGTTCTTTCTTTTGACTGTGCTAGATAAAGCATGAAATGATAAAAGGACGTCCAAAATTTCAACTCTAAACTACTCGAGGTCATGCGATATTATGATTTTCAATATAGAATCAATGTCAACCATGAGATTGAGCTTGATCAAGAATGCGAAGTGAAGATCATGTGATCTGTTGTCGTTGGAAACACTAGGATATGTGTAAAATTGTCAGACTCACCAACTTAAGTAAAAATCATCAATTTAATTGCATAATGATGAATAAAGGTTGAATCCACATAGAATTAAAGTATGAGAGTATAAATTTTGATCAAATCAAACAATGAATTGAGGTGGGGAATTATTAGAGATTTTAATAAATTTATAGAGAGAACTCCAAGGCGAATCCACAAACTATCACTCAATTTGGACCAATATTTGTGGAGAAATCAAGATAGAAAAATGAATCATGAAGAGGGAGAAAACCAATAAATTATCTAAAATTTGATTAATCTATGATTTGAAATTGAACTATAATGATACAAGAAGAGAGATTAGGGAGGAAAACACATAATCCTAATCTGATGTCAGCGCTTGAAATGTGATAATGTGTCATTTGATGCATTCATCATTATGTTTGGGTTGTAACACGCTAAAATTTCTTGTTAATATAATGCACGTTATCATATATATGATATGCATTCATCATTTCATTCCACTCATATACCGAACTTGCATCTATTTAGTGCTGATTTGCAAAGAATAAATATGTCCTATAATGCTCCATTCTTTTCAATTACTTATACTATGAGACTAACCCCATTTAACTCTTTCAAATTCAAGTGGTTGAATTATCATATTTTCTATGAGTTATGTGGATGTAGGGACATAGATATGCAAGTAGGAAAGCATAGTTATGGATGACGAGCAAGAGGAAAGAGGAAACAACTCTCCACTAAATTTTGAACACCAAAACAATCATATGCTGAAATGTGGTAAAATGAGGTTTGGATTTGGTAGAGAGATCATCACGGAGGTTTTCGGATAATCCATAATTGATTTAGGAATGAATATTGAGCTAATCTCCTTATTTTCAAAGAGGTTGGACCAAACTTAACTTTTATGAAATGAGACCTTAATTTTTTCTCAAGATTTTAGATATTTTTAGATGAAAATATAAAGGATTAAATTCTTGATCCAATGGAGAAATTTTTTTAAAAAAAGGAGTTATATTTTGTGAGATATTCAATTTCTAAGTTTAGGGATTTTTCTAGAATTTTTTCTGAATTTTTTAGGGACTTTTCTATTTTGAGCATATTTACAAAAATGCCACTCCAATTTTAAGTAGAAATTTACAAAAATGCACCTCTGTTTTTAAAATGAAAATTTATAGAAATACCCCTCCAATTTTTTAAGTTTAAAATTTATAGAAAAGCTCATCCGATTTTTTAAGTTAGAAATTTATAAAAATGCCCCTCTACATAATTTCAATCAACGGTTAGGATTTCTCTAAATTAAAATCATGATATCTCATGATCTAGCTATAGCTTTGAGCTAAAATTTTATTTCTAGATTCATATTTTAACCCTATATCCATACATATCCTTTGGTTAAAGAATCAAGCTGGATATGATTTTAATAATTGGAACTACCCCTCTTTACACTCAAACCCTAAAAACCCACTTATAAAAGCCTTCATTTTCTCTCTCCTTACATTTTTGGCTCTCTCTTAGCACCAGGCTACCAAAAGGAAAGGGAGAGGAGGTCAAGGACCAAGGAGGAGCATTGTTTGATGCTCAATCTTGTAGTGGAGAAGGGAGCAAGCAAAGATCGTGATCGGAGCGGATAGAGCATCACTCGGCCTAGGACGGGCACACCAACAGGGTTTGTGCAAAGATCTAGATTGAATTTTGGCTTGAGAACAGTAGACATGCTTTATTTTTATTTTTATTTTTATTTTGATTTTTATTTTATTGTAGTAGCTTTGAGAGCATCTCTCACTCTCACCCTCGCCGTGCATTTATCCATTGCTACCACCATCTATTTTCTCATCTTTCCATCATATTATCTCTATTTTCATCTCTATTAATCTAAATATCTCATCTATTTTTTATTTCTATCTTAATTCTAAGATAAAATGAAAATTATCTCTCATACTCACCTCCACGTGCTCCATTCAGGCTCACACATTTGTCTTCCGCTCCCCTCATCTTTCTCTTTAAACACATAACCTCATTACTTTAGCTCCTCGTGGATTTGATCCCTGCGGACACTATACTAAGTAAGGAACTATATTTTATTGCATGAAATCGACGCACAACAACGATAGAAAAACATACTGCGATCAAGTCTCATCAAAATGATCCAATTGATCACCGAGATCAAGCGCTTTTTGATTCATGCGATTTTGAAAACAAAGTTCGGCATTCTAGAGGCTATTTCTCCTTATTCTCTCAGCCCGAAATCTCACTTTCAGACACTCCTTGGGCGTGGAAATTGATGGGGAAGAGGATGAACGCAAGAGATTCAAAGGCTTTAGATGTCCAAATAGTTTGATTACTCGAAACACTCAAGAATACATTTTCCATCAAAGAAACATGCGTATAAATAGGTAAAATTTGGGCGTGGCGGGTTGGAGTTTGGGTTTTCATCTTCAATCAAAGGCTCGGATGAAACACTTGAATGTAAATCGTTCTCTGTTAAGCTGTATCACGTTCAATCAAAGATGGAGCACTCAAATTTTGTCTCGTTGCATGTGAAGAATAAGCGTCACGTGATCTCATCTATCCGATCATGAATCAAATGTTTGAGATTCTCGTATGGCTTCTCAAAATCTTGGCCACTATAACTCCTCAAATGAACATCCAAAATTGATCTTTTTAATAAAACGAGATTTTCATCTCACTCAGCATACTATCACGACTACTGACTTAAGTGAAGATTGACACCTTTGATTAAATGCGTAAATCAGACGCTTCCCCGTCGTACATCACCTCGCGTAAAAGAAATAGCAAGATAATCCCACATGACAAAAATAAATGACATAACATGTGTATATAATGATAGAGGTTTTAATGGGTTACCAAAAATCCATTATTGGATGCATAACCCATGAATGATGCACGTATGCACACACATGTGCCACATCGCGCACGTATAGGTCGTCAAGTGGTGACACATAAATTGTTCTACTTGCGGCATCAGCTGCCACATCAGCGCACGATTTCAATCTGATTTTTTATTCTTTTTAATTCAAAATAAATCCAAAGAAACTCAAAATAAATTCATAAAAATCAAAATTTTAATATAAAAATCCCTAAAAGTTAGAAAATTCATAACTTTAAAAATATAACTCCAAATTTATCTTGTTTGACCAAAAATTAAATAATCTATTATTTTAAAAAGTTAGATTTAATTAATAACAAGAGAATAAATTTTTAATTCAAAAACTAAACTAGATTCCTTAGAAAATAAAGTTAAAAAAGGAGTATAAATAGAAATATTTTATCTTATTATTAATCATTAAAACCCTATGACAATCTCAAATACAAAGTGGGAATAATCTAATCTTTAATATCTCTCTTTAGTTATTCATGATTATCCCTAAAATAGTGTATTTTGAGATTATAACTTAAATATTTATAGAATGATAGATATACACTCAAAACATGATAACATGTACATGAATGAAATATTTTATCCCTTATTATGTATTAATAATCATAAAATTACATGTATAGATTACATGTTATCACACCCTCTAACTTAAATAATTGTGAGTCTCTTAGAAATTTATTATATAATCTCCCTAGAAAGTCCTTTCATCCTTTGATCCTACAACTAAAGAGGTGAAGTGTATAAATATATGATTGTGCTTCCTGATAGTGCAGGCCATAGTGATCTAGATTCTATTTCTAGGTTGACTTCATTAGTGCATATTAGGATAGTGCTCATCGGCTAATCCTCAAGTCTTATCCTCCATTGTGATCGAGGTGAGTATATCTAGGGTTTGATGCTATGGAGATGAAAAGATCCTCACACTCTCATGAGGGGTTGTAATTCCTTACCCTCTCTATAGGTATATCACTCCTTCACTCAAAATGGAGGTTGCTTAGTGCATTAGAATTCCCCTCAATTTGTCTTCCTCCTATGAAGAGTGCATTTACAAAGGGATTTCTTATCTTTGGGATGCAACATTTGAGGTGGCTAAAAGAAATAAAAAGATAACTACAAATAAAGGAATGATGTGGTTAAAAGCAAAGATGCAAGTAAACAAAATGGACTTTAAAAACAAAGATGGTATCACTTATAATAATTAAGGTCCAAAATGATGTGGATGATGATGGATGATATGGATAGATGAACATGGTAGAGATGGTGGTTGGAAGAAGAGAAGACATTCCCCTAAATTATTCTCTTTCATTTCACTTCTTTTTATTTCTCTCTTTTTCTTTAGTTTGCTCTTTCCTTTTTCCTTCTTTCTTCCTTTTTTTTTCAAAGATACTTCAAAATTTTAAGAGAATTTATATGAAATAAGGATGTGAAGGAGTTTTTGTTTTTGAAGAGAGTATACAAAAAATATGAAGTGTAATGTGAAGTGATATGTACATGTTAGGGGAATGTGGAAGAGATGTGATAGATGTGTGAGTCACTTGGGAGTGTGATTATTGTGAGTGAAGCTGAAATGAGTGTAACTAATCAATTGGAAAGAAAAAAGTGAAACTAAATGCGTAACAGGACAAAGATAGGTGCATAAAAAATTATGGCTCATTGGACTCTTTTAAGGGAAATTTTGGAAGCTAGGGATTCACACATTAAGTAGGTTCAATTGATGTAAGGTAGGGGATATGAATTTTGCTTGAACTTCACTCAAAATCTCTCCATTTCAATCCCATATCACTTCAGCCTTTTGATTACTCATTTTTCTTCGGTGCATGTTACATACCCAACCCCAAAGAAGTAAACCATTACAAATAATCTCATGATTTATCTAGATCACTTGGCTTTATTACTCAAAATATAATTATATAGGCTACAATACCCTCATTTCTACATCTTTAGTAGATAAGGTCTCTGAATGTCAAGACTTCTAAGGTGAGATAAAAATTTAGAAAATAAGAGTTGTTAGAATTTAGAATATTAAAATTTTAAATAAAATTTAACGTGAGAGTTAAAATTTTAGAATTTTAACGTGGTATTGTTCAACATGAGAGTTATGCAGTCATTTTAATTGCTCGGTCGGTCAATGGACTAATACGGCCCCTTTGTTTTCCTTATCTCTTGTTCTCTCCGCCTTGATGTTTGGAGGCTTGTTTCTCTCTCGAAAGTCATTTACAGGGATAAATGTTTCGGAGAGAAAGAGGGGAAGGAGAGTCGCCGCCTTAGGCTGGAAGATCAAGCTCTAGACTCTTCTTTTCCAGGTCTTCTCTTCTAATGCCAGCCGGGTTATGGCTGCTGCTGCAACTGCTGCTGCTGCCACGGTGCGCTGGCTCGAATCCTAATTTCAGCTCCAACTCAACATCACTTTCCAGCGCAGACTCTTCCACCGTCTCCTCTGAGCTCATTGCAGACGACTGCGGGGAGAGAACTCGCCTCTTTGCCGAGCGCTTGAAGAGCTTGCGCGAGTTCTCGCCAAGATTGGAGGTCTCCTTGATGGTGATGGCGGAATTTCCCTTGAGGATTTCCTCCACAGCTTCCTGGCAGAGCTGCCAGCTTCCGGTGCAGAGAAGTCCAGTGGCGCCGTACACCGGATTCACCATTCTCCCGGAGGCCTCGTACAGAAGGGATCGAAAGATAGCTGCAAATTCAGAGATCTCCTTGAGAACGAGAAGGTGAAGGGAAATTAAGCGGGTTCAGGATTACCAGGGCGAAGATGAACTGGGCCGGCGGTGATGAGATTGAGGAGACCTGCTCTTCCGTAGAACTTAGCGAGGAAGAGGGTGGCGTTTTTCTGCGACTCTGGGTTCTTGATCCATTGCAGACATGGCCGGATACTGCAATCCTCGCTGCACCCTTTTCGCAGAACCCGGCACCCATTGCAGCTCGTCCTCATGGCGCTTAACCTAGATATAGAGAGAGATGAAGAGAGAGAGAGAGAAGAGTGAGAGAGAGAGGAAATTGCTGAGAGAAAAGAACTGAGGGCCGTATTTAAGGGATATCTAGGGAAATCGCAAGGAAGATGCTCGAACTAGGCGATCACTGAAACTTAAAACAACTCTTAAGATTTGGCTTGTCATGTGATCTCAGCGTGAAGAGAGAAGTTATCCATGTGAAAACTACTCGTGTAAGCAGTGACTTGGCTTTCCCCGTCTTAGCGCAACGCGGCAGAGGGCCCGTTATTGTAAATATCGGAGACAAAATCGAGAGACGCGGGTCAGAAAGAGAGCGAGGGAGCGAGGGAATTCCCGGTTTCATGGAGAGAGAACCTGTGGGCGGCGCCGTGGTATTCGAAAGATTTGTCGAGTAGGACGAACACGTGTCCATTCACACAACCCGCTTCCGCGTGCATTACGCGAATATACTATACAACTACCATTTAAAATGCTGACTCCTTTGTCCACAACGGGAGTAGCCGAGTGAATGGGGTCAAGGAACAAGACTTCGTCCTGGCCCCAGGTTAGGTGATTGGGGGTGGTTACAGGCTGTTTGGTCTCCCTCGTTGACCGGTCAGCGATATTCTTCATGTAGATGTCCGTTAAGGTACATACAGAAATTCTAGCAGTTAGGGCAAGACGGACGTCTTGGTCAAACTCATCACCGGTTCGGTCAGTTCCAGTGTACACTACATTCGGTCAAGGTCAAAGTGACGTTCCCATTCACCGTTTTGCCAAGCCTATTGTTTGGGTGATGAGTTAGAGATCCGTACTAGCGTCATCGCATAGACCGAGTAGATGGGGAACTTCTAATCTTGAGAAGAGACGCAGCGAGGGAGAGCGTCTATTCGATATTTTTTTATTCACATTGACAATATGATACTATTAATTTGATCCTACAATTTTTATCAGTCGAATTACATTATTTATTTATACACGATCACTTCTATTAAACCTAAATATTTTTGTAATACACAATGGATACGATAAGAGTATATATCATAGGAAACCTCATGCCATGGATCGTGAAAAATATTACTGCTGTGTTATAGTTTGTATGATTTATGAGACAGTGCACTCGGTATTGTTTTTATGTTTTCACTTTAAAACTCTAGTTCACAATATTATTTTATTTTATTTCCTCATTTCAGGATGTTTTCATAATAACATTTAATTATAATGAGTTGGACTATAAAATATTATTCTCATTATTCAAGTCAAATATTTAGTGTGAAAAAAAATATTTTAATCATTGACTAAATATTTAGAGAGGTAGTGAAGGGTCTTGAGTTCTCCATTGACTCGTAACTTTCCTCCCAAGGATCCCATGTGTGAAAATTATGTATCATTATTTCTGTTAATATTTTATTTATAAATATTTAGAATTCATAACATGAAGTTTAATTTATACCTGATGTATTAAAGTTACCTTAATTTTTGTATTTGATATAATAAAGTCTTATTTATATTCATATTTAATAGTATAAAAGGTTTTATTTATATTTATAGTTCTAAGTCTTAATGGTCCTTGATACGCGTAAAGATACAGTCGCTGAAAACACAGATTCAAGTATCAACAAATTATACTCAACATATCAAATTCAGTTATGAAATTTAGCATAATTGTGAATCAAGGTCAAATCCATAGGAAGGAAGGTTAAAAGATTAAATTGAGAGATAATTTTGGTACTTTTCAAATTAAGAAGGCAAAGATGATCGATAAGAAGAAGAAGAAGTATGAGAGAAATAAAAATGAAATGATCAAACTCTTCCATACTCCTTTTTATAGTTGAAAACCCTTGATCAATGGAGGAAAACTGATTTTAGGGTTTGAAAATATGAAAATTCTAATGAAAAGATGGAGAAAATATAAAAAGATCAATGGAGAATAATTCTAATCTAACGATTTGTGATAAGAACACACTCTAGCGATACTCTCTAATTAAAACACACCTTTGAGAGCCGGTACATTTCACCTGAACTTGGCATGTTGCATAAAAAATGAGGAATGAATAGAAAAGAGAAGAAATGTACTATAAATGATGTTCCATACACAAAAGATGACCAAGTAGTGTCTTCTTTCCTTCTAGCTAGCCAATGTTATAAGCATATAATGAAACATTGAGAACCCCACTTTTTTGTCTCAAATTTATAATTAGCACTTATAAATTTATCAAGCTTGAAATGAAGACCATTAAATTTTAGCCCCAAAACCATTGATTTAGCTTTCTCTTTCCTCAATTTGCTCTAATCAACCCCTCTAGTCAAAATGCTCCGGTCAAACTATAGTCAAACCTGCACACTACAAAAGGTTATTTTCTCTCACATCTCTCCTCTCCTCAGACCTGAAAACTAAAAAAAGGTTTTTTTCTTTCTCCTCTCTCTTCTCTTTCTCGAGGCAATGGCAAGAAGCACGGGCAATGACGAGAAGCGCGGGGAATGGTAAGAGAGAGGAGAAAAGTGATGCAGGACGGGGTGTGAAACCCTCGTACCTGATCAATATAACAAGGCAGACTGCAAGTGGGATAGGGCGGTCAAGCATAGCATATGGGTGGGCGAGTCCTAGACTCTAAGCATGGCATCTAATCCAAAACCTAAGTACAGGCAGGCATGCCGGTCTGCGACGTCAACTCCAGGTGACCGGGGGAAACTCCCAATGATAGGTAGGGTGAGGCCCTCCCAACCCACGTCCTGTAGAGTCGCTCGTCGTGGTGTAGCCGAAGGCTGCAGCTCTCGCTCGTAGGCGGACCTGACGTTCACGTCCGCGGTGTGAACCTATAATCTATTCTACCCAGATCTAGTTGTCCAACGGCGGTGGAGACAACCGAGAAGATAATTCGATAAGTAATTGAACTTAGGAAAGGGCGAATCGGAGCAAACCTTCGGGACTGAGAGTCCGGTGGGTCGTGACAAGCGGGGACTGGCAGGTGCAGTGCCAATCGTCGACGAGCAAGGCACAGGCGCGGAGAGCGGATAGATAACCCTGGGAGCAGTAGGTAGTCCGATATCCGCTTGCTGGCTGCCCGAGTGTGGGATTTCTGGGTAGCAAGAGCTGTGCGCGTGGCAGGCGGACGAAAACCGCAACCCCGCCTGGTAGTCCGGCACGAGTTTGGTGAATCCAAGTTGCTGGGCGGACGACCAGAGCAGGAAATCGCCGAGAAACGCGCGCGCGACGGGGGCTTGCGCTAGGGCAGGCAGACAGGCAGCGAAAACACCACGGGGGTTGCGGGTAGGCGGAAGGAATTCCGCGACTCAGAGTATGCAGGTGATGAGCGGGTTCGGCGATTCATATCGTGCGAATAAGCCGAGGAAGTGTGGAATTGCGCAGACGAGTGGTGCGGCGCCGAATGGAGGACGGGGCCGACGTAAACCGCGAGGGAAGGATTTCCCGGGGGGAGATGGTCTGCTTGTCTTCGTGGGCTTCCGTCGAGGCTGCGAGCAAGGGAGGGTGCGTCGGACGACGCAGCGTCCCGAGCGACCCGCGGACGCGCGGCAGGTGAGGTGGGCGAGGGAGGGAGGACGATATCCTCACGTCCCGCGACAGGAGAGACCAGAGGAGTTGGCGGCACAAATCATGACGGCGTTCTCTCGTGGTGGAAAGGAGAGAGAGTGGGTGAGTCGCTGACAGACCGATCCGGGAGCCAGTCTCGTTGACGCGAGGTCACGAGACGGGAGTGCGCGGAGCTTGGAGGGACTTCCGGAAACAAGTCGCGATGCAGTCTCCTTCGCGGCGCGCGTCAGCCGATTTTCCGAAGTTCTGAAGGGAAAGTTACTTCCAGATGTTCCGAGAGTCCGCCGAACCCAGGTAAGGCGGGGCGGCGTGCTTACGCTCCACGGGATGAGGTGTCGTTCGGATCAGAAGTATCGACTGGGCGTGACGATAGGACCCGCCAGGAGAGATAGAGGGAGAGAGTCACCATTCGATGTACGTGTTGGCAGAGGAACTGCTCGCAAAGAGCGCTCGCAGGCGCAGGAGTCACGGGCGAGGAGGAGGGCGAGTCGCGGGTGAGGAGGAGGGCGAGTCGCGGGTGAGGTGGAGGGCGAGTTGCTGGTGACGAGGTGGGCGACAGGATGGTCTTCCCAGGGACGTATCCTTCAAGGCCTCTCCCTCACGACTTCCCTTACGTGAAAGAGTAGTCGCATTCAACGGCTTTCTGCGCTTTCGTCTGGCATCAACAGGTTGGCCACAACTAATTTGTCACATGCGTAATCGCGAGCGAGGCGTCCCGGTGTCGTGGACGATATCTAGTATTGCAGCGGACTTTCGTAACGGGGGGTGGGAAGGGAAGAGGAGGGTAGGGGTGCCGGGAGGAGGTAGATAGCCGGAGAGTGAGGGACGAGAACCCGCCGAGGCGAAGTGGAGCGTCGCTGACTCTTCTTCACCCGGCCGGCGGAAAGGAGGGGGGGGGGGGGGGCTCGTGGCGCTTGGACGGACGACGACTTCTCCTCTCCTCTCCTCTTCCTCCGTTTCCTTCCACTTCTTCTCGTGGGGAGGCCCAAACCAAAAGAAAGCTCTAAAAAGACCAACACACACAAATGGACTTAGGGGTCATTTGGGCCCAAAAGAAAAGGCCCAATGAACCCTAAGAGGGGAAATAAAAGAAAAGATATAGAGAGAAGATAATTGGGCCTGCTAAACACAAAAGGGCCCGAAATTTCAGAAAGGAAATACGAAAATAAGATATGCTGAACTCGTGTCGTCGATGTCTCCCGCGATAGTGGCGACGGGTCCCGCTCGCCATCAAAAGCGCAGGCAATGGCTGAGAGGAATAGAGAAGTTTCATCGCCTCTCTCATTGTGCGTTCAGAATTGAAGTTGAAATGTCGTCTAAGGATCTCCTACTTCCATTTCCATCTTATTCGTCTCTTTTCTCATCATTACCTCTTCAAGATATCTCTTCAAGCTATGTATTCGAGAGATGAGAAAAACGAAAGAATGCTAGCAACCATGCATTCCTGATCTTGTACCCTGTGGATTGACCCTTACTTCACTTGTGCTTGTAAGGAAGAGACTACACTCACCTCGTTGTCACCCCTCGCTGGTCGGGTGATGCTCTCTTCCTTGCCTTCTCAGTGATTTCCCTCTAATCCATCTTTCACTCTTGACAACAAGAATGGAGCTTGAGAACACTAATTTCTTCTTCCTAACAAAACTTTGAGAGTGGCACTACAAGATGCCTTTACGGCAAATATGAAAAGGACTTAAATAGGGTGGTCCCAAAACCCTTATCTTGGTGGGCTTCTGATAACTACTCGTAGGGATCTCTTTAATTTGGTCCAGCCGATGCAGTCTCGTAATGATCCTTAGTGGGCTTCTTCAAATCTTCCCTCCTAAAAACACTCCTCATCGGCTTCCTCCTTTAGCCTTAAACTACACCCAACTCGCTAAAGCATGAGAATCATCCACTTGACCCAAGTCCATTGGTTGGAGTTATCTAATCCATGAAATTGGAGAAACCCCCGTCACCACCAAAGGATGAGCAGACATGGCCCCCGTCAACACCAGAGGACGAACCGACCCACGTGGAGGAGAAGCTACCCACCCATGTCCAACCAGATCGGCAAGCACAGGCGATGACAAAGATCCCAGGGTTTAAACACCCGGGATGAGGAATTATCATCATATAGGATCTCCCCTCGATCTAGCTCTTCCTGGTGTTTCCTAGTGGTTTGTGATGTTTTCCTCTTTTGTCCCTATGTTTTTCACGTAACTTCGGTTTGCCCCTCTCTTACCTTATATAAAGAACGGAAGGGTAAACCCTAGAGGAAAAAAAAAAGAGGTGATTTGTTCTATCATTTTCATACTACTCAAGGCGCGCCGATGTAGGCCATCTGAGTTGCTGTGGCCGCCCCCACTGCCACCTTCGCTGCCCAACAGCAATCTGTTGCCCAACTACCACCGCCATTAAGGGCAGCCTCTGCACAACACAATAGCTAACAGCGATCGGCAATCGCCTCCGCGACCGTGGCCACAGGTACCGCGTAGTCATGACTGACGGCTGCCGGTTGGCCTTGGAAACTGCAACAGCAGCAGTCCTCACCCCAATCGTGCCTCTACAGTCGACCGCAGCATCGCGGTGAGCTGTGATCCATGTGAGACCCTGCATTTCATCTCAAGCAGAAGCAGTTGCGCCATCCACACTCCCACCCCTCCGAGGTAGGATTGGTGGGATTGCTTCCCGTCCTTCATCAGATAGTTGCTCTTTAAGGACAATCTCAATCTTTTCTCTTTTACTTATAATTTGTAGATGATATACATATTTTAGGCAAGTCTAAACAAGTAATTTGCTCAAAAAAGGGTGACTTAACATGCATTATTTGATTTTATGAGAGAGGTAGAGAGAGGAATGAGAGATGCGCAGAGAGACGAGAGAGTGATCAGGGAGAGAGAGAAGCAGGAGCGTGTCAGCGGAGTCTCCACCCCCTTGTTACGCGTGCAAGCATAAGGAATTCACGCACACGCACACTCGGGGAGATGGGGATTAACATAGAGAGAGATGACAGGTGAGGCGCGCGGGGAGCTGAGGAGGAAACGCAAACGTGGAGGGGAGATATGAGTGTGGGAGATTTTCCATCGTGTGAGAGAAAAGGAAGAGGAAAGAAAAGAAGGGAATATTCCCCTCCCCCTTACGCGCGCACACACGCGAGCAAAAAGGAGCAAGGGTGAGAGAAAGAGAAAGAGGAGAAGGGTGTTCTTCCATCCTCTCCCCCTTACGAGCTCACGCACTCACACGTGCACGAGAGAGCTAGGGGGAAAGGGAGAAGGGAGTTCATAGAGAGTGAGGATGACAAGATCTCCTCATCCCTCTTACACGCACATGCGCGCGCGGGAAGAGAAAGAAGAGTCTCCTCATGCGCGCATGCGCGCACGCGCAAGAAAGGGAGGGAGGGAAAGAGTATAGGAAAAGAGAAAGGGATTTTCTTCTCTCTCTCTCCCTCAAGTCCTCTCCTTCTTACCTCCTCTCCCTCTTACGCGCGCAAGCGCGCACGCAATGAAGAAACGGGGAGAGTGAGGCGTGAGAGAGAGAGAGAAGAAAAGAACAAGGAAGAGGGAGAAGAGGAGAGCGAGACGGTGAGGCCACGGGAGAGAGGTGCGAGAGAGGGAGGAGATGGCGCAGAAGAGAGGCGCGCCTCTTTGTCGGACTGAGTGACGAGAGAGAGAGAGAGTGAGAGTTTATGCTCTCTCTTCTTTTTTAATTTAGTCTTATTTATTTATTTATTTTTAATGATTTTAATGATTTCTTAATGATTTCAATTTCTATAAATCTGTAAAAAATTTCAAAAAAATCTAGAAAAATGTAAACTTAATCATGGAAATAAATTTATTTAATAAAATTCATGATAAAAATATATTCATAAATATTTTCATGTTAATAAAGACATTTTAATAGAAATTTTATTTGTAATAAATAAGATTATCTTCTTGATGAATCAATGACATTAGGTGCTCATAAAATTTTATTAATTTATGAAAAATCAAGAATGTCCTTTTAAGCATAAGAATTATCATTTTAATCATTTTAAATCATGATAACATTCATTTATGATTATATTTTTAAGAAGAAATGCATAAAATATATGATATTAATGTATGAAATTGCATGTTATCAGTAGTCATATTTAAAATAGTAAAAGCATTTTTAAAATTAATACTTGATTTATCAAAGTTTTATTTATATTCATCTTTCATATAGGAAAGAGTCTTATTTGTATTTATAGTTGATTTAACAAATGCTTATGTATATTCAAATTTGATATAGTAAAAGGCTTAGTTATATTTGTTTATTCTTGATCAAAATCTTATTCATATTCATATTTGATAAATTAAAAGGTCTTCTTTATATTTGATTTATCAAAGTCTTACGATATATTCATATTTTATTAAGTTAAAAATTTTATTTAAATTTATATTTGATTTATTAATGTCTTATTTGTATTTCTATTTTCTGAATTTAAGTTTTACTTTTGTATTTCATTTATTAAACTCATATTTCTATTTAGTTTTAATATCTCATATTTTTAAGCGTGTTATATTGTGAATTTTCTATTTGTAGCCTAGTGCTAGTGTATCAAAGGTCAAAAGTTATTCTTGCATATGAGAAAAATTATAATAGAAAAAGTTTGCCAGTATACTTAATTCAAATTATGAGTGGGAATATAGTTTCACATGTTAGTTATAGGTGGCCTAACAAAAATTCACTCAATCCACATCTCGTTCTTGTTATTCTAAGTTTTATATTCATTGTTGTGCATGTTTGAGGTATATGACGAAGTTTGTTAATATGTGTAGTGATAAGAAAATTATAATGATGCCATATTATGGTGATTACTTGTCTATCTCTTGTTCATATCATATTTGAGAAGGGAATTATGTATCACGACAATATTGCAATTGCACAATTTTGCTCATATGATGAGGATGGTTTATCTCATGACCATTTGTGTAGAGAGATTATGAGACATTGGGTGCTCATTAGAAAAAGAGTTCATTATATTGATTTTTATGAATCCTTGAATGTTATTAAAGGTAACTTTGTAAAAGGTTGGTTCATGTCAAAATTGTATAGATGGCCAAATTGAGGCATAAGATTGCAGATTCATTATAATATTTTGAATTTTAGCTAAGATTATTTATTCATGAAACCTCAAACAATTGAAGCCCAGATATAGTATCCATGGAGGTGATTATGTTTAAATATGGGATCATTTAAACTCAATACTTGGAAATGGTCATGCAATCCTTGGCCAAGGCAAAAGGAAATATTAGAAAATGACTTTTTTGATGATCTACAATTCTCGTAGTTTGAAGGGGAATAATCAACAAGAGCTTAATATTTCACTACGCATTTAATTATATAAGCGGTATGATAAACACAAAAATACAGACGTTCAAAGCACAAATTCATATATCAAAAATTATACTCAACTCTTCAAATTTGATTTTAAAATTTTAGAAGAGTGGCGAGTTGAGGTGGAAGCTATAGGGAGGATGGTTATAAGATTGAAATTAATGATTATTTTTGATATTTTTAGATTCAGAAAATAGAAATGATCGATGAAAAAGAGAGATGCATGTAGAAGATGCGATGAACTGATAAAACACCTATGATCTCCTATCAATGATTAAAGATTCTAGATCAGATGATAGAAATATCATCTAGGGTTGAAAATATGAAAATATGGATGGAAAATATTTATAAAATGGAACAGATATAAAAGAATAAACCCTAATCTAAAAGCTTGCGATCAAAACTCTAGCTATGCTCTCCCACCAATCACTCCTTCGAGAGCTTGTATATCTCATTTAGACTTGGCTTTTTGTATCCAATATAAAGAATGAATAGAAAAGATAAGAGACTCACTAAAAATGATGTTTGGTACATGATGTACAATCAGTCGGTGCTCTCTTGCCTCTAGCAAATTAATACATGTTTTTTGCCTCAAATCTTAAAAAGGGAAATAGGGTTTATACTATCCATGGTGGTGATAACAAGAGAAAATGAAATACAAATCCTTACACAAATCCTATTTTTTATGTCACTCCTAGGTCGGGTGATGCTAGACTCATTACGATCTCAATTCTCTACTTGATCTTGCCTCCACAACAAACTTGTACAACAAATAATGTCAATTTTGGGCATAAGCCTATCCTTTTCCTTCTCGTAGCATGATGCTAGAAGAGATCTAAAAAACAAAGAAGAGATTTATAAGGTTCCCTTGGATTAATAGTAGAGATTTAGTCCTTTTGGGTACCTCCAAATGAATGGTGGAGATTAAATCCATGGGTTACAACCATAACCACCTACACAGGAGATGAGAGAGTCCCTCTGATGGAGAATTATTTCAAAACATGAACACAAGGGTTCTAAGTGAACCTATCCTCCTCCTCCTCTGCCTTATTCACCAACTTGAGAAATTATCCATTCCTTAAATGGATGAAGAAGACCTCTCTAAATAATTGAAAGAGAGTGTAGATCTTAAGGAAATTATCTTCCCTCTTTCTCCTATTATAAAATTATCTAAAGATTAACTTGGTAAAAGAAATTAAACTTTTATCCTTAGATACTTAGAATTCTTTGAATGGACCAAGTCAACAACCCTTTTACCTTTGATATAGGTTCCTAATTTTCCAAACCACATCCTGATGCAGGACGCGGTGGTGAAAACCCTCGTGCCTGATCAATGGGACTGAGGTTGACCGGAGGTAGCCGGTCAACCCTAACCTATGGGTAGGCGAATCCTAGACTATAAATACGAGACCTCTAACCTAAGCCTAAGTGCAGGCAAGCGTGCCGATCAGCGGAGTCGACTCCGGGTGACCCGGGGAAACTCGCGATGATGGGTAGGGTGAGACCCTCTCGATCCACGTCCAGAGGCGTGGAAGTCGCTCGTCGTGGGGTAGCCAGGAGGCTGCAGCCCACGCTCGGTACCGGACCTGACGTACGCGTCAGAAATCTCGAACCTACAATCGTACTACCCTATCTACGTCGTCCGACGGCGGTGGAGACGAGTAAAGGAAATGCTTCGAAAAGTAATTAACTTGAAAGAGGGGTTGAAGCTAACCTGCGGGGCGCGAGCCTGGTCGGTCGGGGGCGAGGAGGTCGTCGGGCGCGGCAGCGATGTCGGACGTTGGAGCGAGTCGGCGAGGGAGCGCGGAGGAGCGATCGGCGCGGGGCGGGGCGATGTCGAATCGCAGCGAGTCGGTCGGGCCGAAGCGGACGTGGAGAGGGCGGGTGGCGGCGTCCGGGGGCCGGCTCAGGGCAGTCTGGGCCGGTTCGGGCGGTCCGGGGCCGGTTCCGGGGCGTGCAGGCTGTCGGACCGGTCTGGGCCGGAGTGGGGCGGCCCGGGCGATCTGGACCCTGGCCGGGGACGGGCGATGCTGGGACCGGCTTGGTCCGAGTGCTGGACCGGGGCGGCTTGGGACTGACCGGGCTGGGTCGGCTCGGGCGGCCCGGTCCCGGTCGGGGCGGTCCCGGGTTGGCCCGGGTTGACTCGGCCGGTCCTGGCTGAGTGGGGAACGGTTCCCGCTGAGTCGACTCAGCGGGAATCGTTCATTCTCCCTCTTCGTCGATTAGGGTTCTTTGCAGGGGAAGTCGGGGCGGCGCGCGGCGAGGGGAAGGCGGGCGACGGTTCCGGCGTGACGGACAGTTCGCCGGGCGGCGGATCGGAGGAAGAAGGCAGGGGCGGCGGTTCTCGTGGCGGAATGGAGGCGCGGAGCTTGCGGAGGGGACGCGGGAGGCGAGCGGAACGGCTGTGGCGTCTGCAGCCGACGGGCGTCGACGACAGCAGGGCACGATGGAGGCAGCGTCTAGGCGCGGCGTCGACGCCGGGCTCGGCGGCGGCGGGGTTTGACGGCGGCGGTCGAGGCCTGGACGATCGATGGGAGGGGAAATCGATGGGGAGGAGGGTGAAGGGATACGGCGGCTGGGAAGTTCGCCGGAGACGGTGGTGGTGGAGGAGATTGGGATTGGTGGTCCGTGGAGGGGGAAGGGTGGCGGAATCGAGGGGGAGGAAGAGGATCGGAAACGGCGGCGGGGCGGTTCGCCGGAGATGGAGGTGGAGGTGGAGTGGGAGATGGAGAGGATGGTGGAGGTGGTGCTGGACAACAGCGGCGGCGGCGGAGCAAGGGCTGCGACGGCGGCTCGAAGGCGGCGGCGGCGCTAGGTCGGCGGCGGCGGCTGGAGCAGCAGTAGGGGTATCAGCGTGGCCGGGGCAAGGAGTGGCGGCGGTCGTTGCGGCGCGGCGGCGGCGGCACGATGGCGTGCGGCGGCGGCGGCGCGGCGGCGGCGGCGACGGCGGTTGGACTCCTTCCCCCGGCCTTCCGTGAGCAGCCACTCGAGATGGAGGAGACTCCTTTCTTTTTCTCAAATGACGGCTAGGGTTTGTGGGGGGGTCCCTTCCCCTCTTATAGAGCCCTTGGTGGGCCAAGAGAGGAAAGGGCCCACTTGAGGCCCACAACCCACACCCATACTCATAGAAATAGAATAAAAGGTTCACAAAGAAGGATGGGCTTCACAAATGGGATCCCGAAAAGGGAAGAACCCACCCGGAAGCCTAAAGGGAGAGAAGAAATAAACGAGGACCCGCTTAAACACGTGCGGGTCAAAAGGTCCATAATAAAGAAATAAAGAAGTAAAGATAAGCGGATAGATCCGCGCGCGCAAAAGGGCTCCTCCGGCGCCGTGGTATCGTGTCTTGGTGGCGACCGGGGTCGTACGCCACCACATCCACTATATCATAGGTACTTTGTCAAATATGAATAATGATCTCAAAACATCAATAGGAACACCATTGTGATATATTCCTCCTTTCTTTGAAACCACCCTTAAATAGAAATTTAGAAGAGATCTATATGAAAGTAAATAGTTACAAGAATATTTTCAAGATGAGTCCCATCTCAGCCATCATGAAGTCATATAGAATATAAAAGAAGCCTCATACTTGAAGAAGCTCAAGGTCATGATTCATTCAAGAGTAAAGAAGAACCAAGTTATGAAGAATTTCAGGGAAGCTCAAAACAATGACTACTTCTCCCAAGTAATCGACCTCTCTACAGCTAAAGAAGTTGACCAAAGTCAATCGTGAAGAATTTAAAGAAGACTGCCACATGAAGCCAAGCCCATAATAGAAAACGAGGCTATCACTAAGGATAACAGTCACAGAATTGATATCAACTTCTTCCCATGAGCAACCTTCCACAGTTGAAGAGAAAAAGGAAATTTACACTTCTTACCTTCCCGAGAGTAATGAAGATATGGAAGGAAGGATTCAAGTCACTGATGTGGGCCAGAAAAGATATCACGGTAGTGACTTACAAAGAAAAGACAGTTCGCGAGGAAGATAATTCCACTCCACAACGTCTACTTCAGCTCCACAACGTCTGATCAGTTCAGCCCTGGTCTGCTCCACAACGTCTGATCAACATTGATCTGCTCCACGACGTCTATTTCAGCTAACGGCAGCACTACCTATCACCGGAGCGAACACACCTAACACCGGAGTTCTCTCCTTACCTCGTCCGAGCAACTTTATAGCAGAATAAGAATGCGTGATAACATCGTGAGAGATGACAACAGACACTTCAATGAAAGTCAAAAGATCGATACTAATTCAGAGGAATGACTCTTGCCTACCTTGAAGACTCCTGCCATTCTAGCACGCGGACGCGTGATCCACAAGCGCTTCCATCGACAATCTCTCCAGGAAGCGTTGACTTACGGAAAATTCTCGTGGGCGTTGACATACAGAAAATAAAACAATGGAAATTACGAAATCCGTAAGGCGTTCCACGTATTTCCACGTGTGTGAAGATTACGTCCAATGAAGACGTTGAAGTTTACTCCCGAGAAGTTGCCATTACCGTAACCGCTTCCACCAGATACGACGCACCCTTTCATCCTCTTTCCGTCTTCTCCTAGTCTATAAAAGAGAAGATGTAAGAAGGAGAAAATAGTATTTTTTGAATGAAAATTTGGTTACCAGTTAAGATTTATCCTTTGTGTTCGTGTTATCCCTGTGCCTCTTCCACCTTCTCTCTTCTCCGATTCTAGATCCCTTTCTTTTCTCCTCCCATTCTGTCCTCTTTCAACCCTTTATCGTCAGAGATCAAATTGAGGAATATCCATTTCAACGGAGCAATTCCGGAGCATTGCTTTCCTGTCTCAATCCAGTAATCATCCTCACTTTTCTATCACAGTATTTAATAGTTCTTCATCATATCATAAGTCCAATTTTACTCACTGTTCCACCTGTTCTCGGTTTCTTATCTCCTATCTGAGATTCTTATCACCCCACTCTTCCTTACTATTCTTACCAGCATCCGCCTCTATCATTTCATAATTAATATTATCCATCCTCCATAATCATCTTTCATTCTCTTCTCATCTCATAAATTATCTAATACTCTATTCATTACTTTATCCATTCTTGAATATCTTCTCACTCACTTAAACATATTATTCCCTTCCTTTATTAACTCACCTATATCTTAATCCTCATAATATATATCCTAAATATCTTCTACAGTCATCATCCTTCTCATCTATTCATTAACCTATATTTTTAATCATTCATAGTGATATCATTCATAGGTCCTTCATTCATTTGTAGGATTATTTCTTAATTATATCATCATCATACATATCTCAATTTCTAAAATATCCTACATCACCCTCCTAAGGAGTCGAGGCCTACAAACACCTCCTAAGAGAGTGGGTTGACCACTCTCTTATAGGTGGTAACCTTACCACCACCACCCTAAGGAGGTAGGCTTACCTCTCTCTCCTCTGATAAATATGGTTTCTTCATAAAAATAAAAAAGATTTACATTGATTGCTAATAAATAAAAGAGAAGAAATTTGACCTTAATGACCCTTCAAGAATGCTTTTGACCACCTTTGACTTTTCAAGAGTCACTTTGATGCCGGACAGGACGGTAAACCCGGCTGAGCTACATAACTAAAGGGGAACCTAAGGAAGAAGATCTAGGCGATCTAAGTATGATGAGATGCTCACTCCGAAATATCCAACAAGCTGCCTCCTCGCGTCTCGTCCTCGAAGATTCTAGGGTGCGCGGTGTAATGACAATCCAAGAAACCTTCCGGTCCACGTCCTTGCGAGCGTTGGGCCTTGGGTCGTCAATGGTAGCTCGATGATCAGCAAGACAGATTGGACCACACTCTCTATCCACTCCTATCACCCTACCAACTAACCTACTCTAGATCTCGATGGCGGTGGACACAAGTGCGAGAAGTACTGCAAGAAGTAAAGGAGCTTCGAAATAATAAATGAAGTGTGTGCCTAACCTGCAGTGCGCGAGCCCGGTCGGTCATGACAATGGAGGTCATTTGCACGCTGCACAGATGATTAGCAAAAGTACGTCGAGTCTAGCAACATCGTGGGGTGGACGGCAAGGCGTAGGTAACAGAGCGCAAGAACTCTGGTGCGGTAGAGTGAAGAGGTAGGGCAGCTGAGCACGTCGCGCGGGACATAGCCAATGTAGGGTGGGGCACGCGGCAGGGCGCGACGGGTGAGCCTGGTTGGGCGCCGGAGGGGAGCATGGCAGGGCACCGAGAGGGGGCGGTAAGGCATTAGGAGGGCGCGCGGAAGGCGCTAGGAGAATGTGCGGCAGAGCATCAGGAGGGCGCACACCAACGCACGGGAGGGCGCACGGCAGGGTCGCCCAAAGGGCGCGCGCCAGGGTTGCCTGAAGGGCGCGCCGTAGAGTGCCACGAGGGCGTGCGGCAGGGCATCACGAGGGCGCACGGCAGGGCACGGCGAGGGCCCGCGGCAGGGCACGGCGAGGGCCCGCGGAAGGGCACCGTGAGGGCATTAGACTGGGCACTGCGACATCGTGCGGTAATGCGCGGCGAGGTGTGCAGTTTGGCGCCCAAGGGGCGCACGGTAGGGCGAGGCGACGGTTTGGGCAAGGCGACAGCCGGGGTGAGACGATGGCCTAGATGGCTTTACAGCTTGGGCAAGGCGGCAGCCTAGTGGCGGTGGCGGCACAAACGGCAACGGCAGGGCATGCAGTGTCAATGGTGCGGGTAGAGGCAGCAGCGCCGGTGGTGGTTGCGGCGGCTGCGCCGGCAATGGCGAAGGTGGCGGCGCATTCAGTGGCGGCAGCGCAAGCAGCATCGGCAGCGGTGGCAGGGCTGGCGGCGGCACGGATAGAGGCGACGGGGGCAGCAGGGATGCGACAACGGCAGCAGCAGTGGCGATGGCGGTTGGACCTTTTCATTAGCTTTCCTTGAGCAGTCAGTCGAGAGGGAGTTTACTCCTTTCTTTTTTCAAATGACGGCTAGGGTTTGTGGGGAGGTCCCTTCCTCTCTTATAGAACCCAAAATGGGCCGAGAAGAGAAAGCGCTCACTTGAGGCCGACGAACCTATAAGCCCTAACATAAAGAAATAAAACGGTCCACAAATGAGTGGGCTTCTTAAGTGGGGCCCAAAAGGGAGGGTCTACCAAGAAGCCCAATGAGAGAGAGATAAACACGCACTACCCGAAAAAGTTCATAAATGAGGGAAGAAGGAAGGGAAGGATAGATCCATGCACACGAGCTCAGAGTGTGGCGAGACAAAGTCCTTATGCGGTGTAGCAAAAATTGGCATCTTTCGTCTTCGCTTATCATGGGGTCTAGACGGGCATGGGTGTCAGCGCCTCCTGCACCGTGGTGTCGTGCCTTGGTGGCAATGGGGGTCGTACGCCACCACAGTTTAATCATGATTGACTTACAAGGGAAAGGAGGGGACTAGTCTCCTAAAAAGGTCGAATGGGTTAACCCTACCCAAGAAAGTGGTTGAATAATATCCTTCAAAGGTGAAAAGGTTTGACCAACCTCCGAAAAAAGTGGGTAGCTTTGACTAACCTCCTAAATGGGCAAAAAAGGTTGACCAATGACAACATGCATATTCAATTCTTATTTTTATCATATTTAAGTGGTATTAATGCTTAATTTCAGTCTATATGATGTATGTTATCATCTTAAAATGAAATTCTCTTCAATTTAATGTCAAATCACTTAATTCCATATTGTTCAGCAATTGAGCATTCTTGTGTGTTTAAGTGTGTTTAACCCTTTCATGGGTCAAACCACTTATGTTTGATCTCAAAATTTTGGCTTTAAATATTTCAGGATTTAAGCAAATGCATGAAGGTTTAAGAAGTTGAAGAAAAGAAGAGTAAAAGAGGGAATTACCTTAGTTGACTCTAGAAGTCAATTAGGAATTGACTCACTCATAATTTTATTTTCTATCTAATGTTTTATTTCAGGGCATCGATTTAAAGCGGATCAAATTCTTGATCAAATGAAGAAAATTTCATTCAAAAAGGCCATTTAAATTGGAAATTATGAATTTCATAAGTTTATCTATTTTTCTAGATTTTATTTTGATTTTTCAGAATTTTTAAAGGCCAAGAAATTGCAAAAAAAAAGGATTTATTAAGCGCGGGATCCACATATTGTTGACGTGGACATGCGGAAGTGCAAACGAGGTTGACACAGACCCACGTGGGCACCTACATGGCGTGCAAGCTAAGGGAAAGTGGGCTAAGCGGATTGGGCCCACAAGTATTGTGGGCCCAATAACGGGTAGAGATAAGGGGGGCATCATAGGCCTAGTGGATGACACAAGGCGATAAGGGTGTCAGCAGTTTAATAGGTGCTAAATCCATTTGTTTTCTTCCGTGTCGGACTAAACATATTTCTTTATTTCGCTGGTGACATGACAACGCATGAAGTGTCAGATCAAACGAGTGAAAGGGCACGCATTGATCTGGTGGATTTCAGTCCACCAGATCCCGATCAACTGCACGTGACAAATTCACGACCGTCGACCCATTAGTGAGATCAAATAGTCAGAACTTCATTTCGCAATCGGCCAATCATGGAGTGACATGCAGCTGCTTGTGGACTCTCCGATGAAGATCGAACGACAGAAATTAAGGAATAGTGGAGCCCACATCATGGGATTGTGGTCCACTTCTCGCACATTACGTGGCTTCATCGTAGCCGTCCAAGCTCTTTAAGCGAAATGGACGGCTCGGATTTGAAGCGAGAATTTCTTCTATAAATCGATGTTCTCTCTTATGGAAATGTAACTCATGATTAACAGTGAAGTTAAGTATTTTTGGAGGAAGATGTTAAGTTCTTCAAGATTCTCTTGTGTTCTAGACTCAATCTTGCATGGATTGAGGCAAGTAAATCACAAACATTGTGAGAAAACGTTGAGAAATCGCCCCATGAAAGCCGAAATCACATCGGAGAAGGAATCAAATAAATTGACAGCAATCAAAGCAATTTGAGGCTCAATGTTCGCGTCAATCAGGTTAGTAGTGTGATTCCTTCGTAATCCTCACTTAATTTGAGGCTCAATGTTCGCGTCAATCAGGTTAGTCGTGGATTTTTGTTGATTTATGAACAAAGATTTCTCCCTGATCTTAAGTTCAATTTAAATGAATTTGTTTTGATTGATTCCTTGTTGAATCAGCTTTCCGTGGATATCTGGTTCATAAATTTTCATCAAGATTTGACTCTTCAACTTGTCCTTTGACCTACTAATGTTCAAAATCAATCTGAATTTGGCCGTTAAATTTCGAGGGCAATTATTACAAATATAGAAGGTGAAATTTGCCAATTTTGTTTCTTTGAAATCCTCTGATTGTAAAATTTCTATGTATCGGAGAATTTTTACATTTGGATATCATTTGATTAGTCAATTTAAGGATTTTGACAAAAACCTTCATTTTAGTGATTTTCTATCTATTGATTTTTGATAAATCATAGTAAATCGAATTCTTCTCTAAAAATCACGATCTTCGTATCAAAATTCTCCTTTTTCTCTCTAATTTCTAAAAATATAATTTTTGTAATATTATCTCACCTTTTATTCTTTGATATTCCATAAAGTCAAAGTCTAGTCAAAGTCAATGCTTTGATTTTGACTTTTGACTTTTCTTCTCCAAATATTTTTCAAAATTCTAATTTCTTATTCTTTTGTATAGTAGTACTCTTTCCATTAATAATGTAGCATACTTAATTCTTAAAACCCTAATTAGACTTAAAGTTGACCATGTCAACTCTTTCGATAAAAATTCAACTGTGCTCTCTATAGGTTCGACTTGATCTCATCGCGGTACTTGATTTCTAATTTTTAATCATCATGAGTTCACAATTATAAATATTTTTTACCAATGATCGTGTGTTTCAACGTCCACATTCATCGTTCATCAACCAACCTCTTAGAAAAGTGTACCCGTTTTCTTCTTCTCCTTCTAGATAATTTGTAGAAAGTTCATATTGAGAAGAGAGGAAAAGTAACCAAAAGACAGCAACAATGATGGAGAGTTATTTTGAAACATGAACACAAGGGTCTAAGTGAACCTATCCTCATCCTCCTCCTCCTCCTTATCTACCATTTTGTGAAATTATCCATTCCTTAAATGGATGAAGAAGACCTCTCTAAATAACTAAAGAGAGAGTAGATCTTAAGGGAATTATCCTTCCTCCTCTTTTTATTTTACATTGATCCAAAGATTGACTTGGTCAAAAGAAGTTAGCCTTATCCTTAGATAAATTAGAATCCCTTGAATCGACCAAGTCAACCACCATCTTACTTTGAAATAGGGTCCTTAATCTCCAAACCTTATCCTCCATATCATAGGTACCTTATATCCTTCTATTTAATGATCTCAAAGAAAAATCAGTAGGAAACCTCTTTGAATTACATCCCTTCTTGTCTTTGAAACCACCCTTAGTTAGAATTTTAGGAGAGGTCTAACATAGGCAACTATCTCTTATTTTATCCAAGACAAACCTTTCATTGCATGAATATATCATGCATCTACCTATGATACTTACCATGAAGAATCTCCAAGTCGTTATGGAAGCAATATGAGGAAAGCCTCTGAAGAAGCAGAGAAAAATAATCCTTCAATTACGTGCATTTATGAGAACTATGAAGAATACTTCAGTCAAAGAGAACATCTCTCTTCAAGGAATCCCTCCACGGCTGAAGATTGGAATCAAGCTCAAGCCGTCTACATGATGAAGTTATGCATATATACTAAAGATCCGCCCCACGAAAGTTCACCCGTGCTGCTAAAAGTTATTAAAAAAAACCTGCAGCCTGCTATGACCTTACCGAACGTTGCTGGGAAGACGTATCACCAAACAAGGAGACCTACGCCAGATTTCTCTTTCGGCGACAATCCGAGAATACGAGTTCAACCTGACTGCATCTTTCCGGAGAGAACGCCACGATTCTGCCGCAGAAAACATTGCCGAAGAGTCCGTTCCGGAGACGTTGACTTCATCAAGATCAATCTCTCTAAGACTGAAATCGGAAGTCGATTTTGTCAACCTCTTCACGAGACTTCCCCGACAGCGAAAACAGCAGAGAGCGTCAAAAGAAAGACGACAACAAGTTATCAAATCATCTCCAATATAATCGGCATTCCACCGGCATTACATCGTCATCAGCTTCATCGAGCTCCCTTGCCATGTCAAGACAAGAGTATCGTCAACTGGACGATCGCGCGTCAACTTTCCGAGACGCGTTGCAACTATTAGGATCCCTTATGAGTTGAGTCCAGAGCTTCCCCGTCCTAGAGCGAGTTCGGAATCGCGAGCAACAGCTTCTCCCACGTGCTCACTGCCGAAGTCATTCCCTGCCCGTCGCGCACCTCCTGCACATCTCCGATTCGTCCAAGAAATCTCTGCGTTGACTAATGAAATCCTGTGAAGATCCAAGATCGTGCAGAAGGCTGGAAAACCCGCGAAGAAATATTACTCCGCAACCGCGGAATCGCTCCACGTCGCCATAACTGCACGTTAAATCTGACGACGGAACGTCATCAGGAAATAATTTCATTCGTCTCATCCTCCCGCTGAACGAAAGTCAACCGACGCGGAACAAGTGATGCCAAGCGGCGTTTACCCGTAACTTCCCCGTTGATCCTATAAAACGGAAATTGTAAGAACAAAAGAAGAATGTTGTTATTTGATAAAATTTGATTCTATCTGGGTATGCTTACCCTTCGTGTTCATCGTTTCTTCCCTGTGTCTCCACCGTTCTCCCTTCCGAAACTCTTCTCTCTGCGTTCTCTCTCTCTTTCTTTTCTCCCTCCCGTTCTTTCGCTTTCAATCCCTGTAGTCAGAAATTCGTGGAGGATAGCCAATGTCCGCGGGAGTAAACCAAGGCATCTCTCCTCGTCTTCTTCAGGTAATCATCCTCGCCCTTCGCCGTGAAAATAGTTCGCTTCCGAAAATCGTAAGTGCACTGTTAGACCGCCCTTCTCTCTCTTCTTTCTTTTCCATTCTCTATTTCCTGTCACTTCTCCTATCACCGCCATTTTCTTTACACCCTCTACTTCTGGAACTATCCGATTCCTTTTCTACTCTGTTCTCTCCTGCATTCCCTCTACACATTATCCTATCCCCGTCTAATTCTCTCCGTCTTCTTATTATCCGTATTCTTATTATCCTATATTCCAAAATATCAGTCCGCTTAATTGATATTATCGTTTATATTATATCTATTTTATACTATCACTTCTAAACCACTACTTATATTATCTATTATATCATTCATTCTCTCTTCAACATTCTCTTATTATCATCCTATCTATCCTAATTTATCTATTCAGTCTTCCTACCTCCTTCTATACACTCTTATCATCTTTTCTATCCTCTCCTACATTATTCCATTGATATCACTTCATAGATCCTCCCCTAATCTGTAGGAATATTAACAATCTTAGAAATATCCTACATCATATTTGGTATCAGAGCCCAGCTTGAATTGATATCATTTTAAATGGAAATTAGTATTATCCATAAGATATATTGATCATCATGAATCCCACCCAAGAGGAACCCATGCCTTCTTGGGCCAAATTTTTTTTAGAGATTGTGCAAGCCAATACTATGATATTAGATAGGCTAAACAATAGTCTTGAGAACCCAGAATCTCTAGAGGAACCCATACCTACTTGGGCTAGAGCCCTTATGGAGGAAATAGATCAGATAGACATGAGGCTTCAGAAGTTAGAATCTCTAGATGAATCCAACTCTTGGGAAGATAACTCTCCTCAAATAGAGACTCCAAAAGAGTCTATTAATGATCATCTTAATTTCTCTAATTTTGTGCCTTCTAATGATCAATATCTAAGGGATATGACTGATTATGAGTGTAATGAAGTTAGATTGGACATTCCTATGTTTGTGGAAGTAGATGATCCAAGAGAATACCTCAATGAGGATATGACTAGTAGCCTTCCAAAGACCACACAATTCATAAACCCTACCCCTAGATCCAATAGTATCATTAGGTGCTTTAAATGCAGGAAGATAGGGCATGTTAAAGCTAATTGCTCAAAATTGATCATAGCTATGGATGATTCCAACCCTTTACCTACAAATGATAGCAAGGAATTCGAATTAGAAGATGAAAATTATGGATTAGATAAGGCAATATCCATTAAGCATGTTCATATCATTCATGATATTGTTTTAAAAAAATTTGCATCATCATATAAACGATATAAAACCTTTATTGCTTTTCCTAGAATATATAAAATTCTTAAACGAAGTGATTTAGTAGATACTAAAATTCACTCTCCTAAACTTCTTAAATTCTCTTTTAAATTTCAACAAAAAAATTCTATTACTTTTAAACTTCTCTTAAAACTAATACACATATTTGATATTCTTAATTATTGGGGCATATCTACTTCATTTACTAATTCAGATTTAGAAGAATTTCATGAGAATAATGATATACTTATTGAAAATTTTCATCTCCCCATCCTCTTGAAAGTGAAGTTTTTCAAAATTCTTTTCTTCCTCCTCCTCTTGTGTCTAATGTTGGACTTATAGATATGATCATTGATCATCGAACTATTATCACTGATCTTAAAGAGGATGATTAATTAAATTTTTATTACAATGGAAAGACAATACAATAAGTGATGCTTCTTGGATTACTTCTCATGATCCATTACATTATACCCCTCATTTGCTTCTGACTTTTATTATATATGAAAGACACTTCCTCGGAGATGAAGTCCTCCAACCCCGGGGGAATGATGGAGAATTATTTTGAAACATGAACACAAGGGTTATAAGTGAACCTATCCTCCTCCTCCTCCTCCTCCTCCTCCTCCTTATCTACCAATTTGAGAAATGATCCATTCCTTAAATGGATGAAGAAGACCTCTCTAAATACTTGAAAGAGAGTGTAGATTTTAAGGGAATTATCTTCCCTCCCTCTATTTTACACTAATCTAATGATTGACTTGGTCAAAAGAAATTAGCCTTATCCTTAGATAATTAGAATCCCTTGAATGGACCAAGTCAACCACCATTCTACCTTGATATAGGTTCCTAATTTCCAAACCTATCCACTATATCACAGGTACCTTATATAATTTTAATTAATGATCTCCAAAAGAAAATCAATAGGAATCCTTTTGTTATTAAACTCCTTTTCCCTTTGACTACCACCTATAGTGAGACTTTTATAAGAGATCTATATATTATTACTATTAGAAGAAGCTAACGTCAGTAGCAGCTCAAGTCCAAGCCAAGAAGACAATGAAGACTAACAACAAGGAAGCCTCACAATGGAAGAAGGAATTCAGTCTACAAGCTTCATAAATAGTGAAATCACCAGTTACTTAAGGAGACTGCCACATACCACAAATTCCATAACAGAAGGAACAATGGGCTATCGCCGAATATAACAACCACGAGAAATAGAAGTATCTCCCATCAGCTAAGAAGAAGCTTAAAGAAAAGGCCTCCAATACCAACACCTCTACATCTCAAGAGAAAAGACAGCAAAGGTTTCCCCAAGATGAATCCAGTGGATTCCCCTCGAAGATATGACTCCTAAATAAACCACATCAGGAGCACGACCTATTTCTGAAGAATATCAGGGAACCGTGAGGAAGCGAAAGACTGCTGAGCACTCCACGGTCAACGTTGAAGACTACCTTCGAGAGTTTCTCTCCTTCGGAAGACCAGGAAACCGCTACCGCAGCCACGAAAGCCATCGATCAGCAAGGAGGAAGAAAAAAATGATCGGAAACTTCTTCACGGTGATCGGCGGAGACTCTGGCGAACAACTGGGGCTATTAACTAAGACTACTATCGTCCTCAAACGAGCTGGTTGAATATCTCGAAAAGAAGAATAAAGGCGCGCGAGGCGATAATTCACCAGAGAGGAATTCTACATTGCGAACACAACAATTCGACACGTCAGCACCGAACGACTTCTAGCACCTCACACCATAATCGGTGCAATCGCGGGTCAACGCCTACAAATGAGGATTTCGTCTTGCCTACGCAGACTACATCTTCCCTAACCTATACTCAGGAATTTCCGTCGCCAATGGAAAATCCAAAAATGAAAGCTAGACCGACCCTACGGCCATTTCAGGAGCTCTACAAGCTACGAGAATTAACGTGGAGGATAAATGATGGCGAGCGAGGCCCACCGCCAGCAGCGTTAGAGACACCGGCAGCCCGAGTCCAGCCCGTTCGACGCGCGAAGACGAAGGAGCCCGGCTTTTGGCATGCGGCATAGCCACGAGACGACACTAAGCTATTCTTCTTCTTCTATTCTTCTTCTTCTCCTCGGATTATGGGGGTCTCGCACTTGTGTTTAGCGGACCCGCTTTTGATTTGTGTTTGTTTGCCTTTTGGGGTCCATGTAGGTCCCTATTCGGGAGGCCCACGTAGATCCCAAAGGGACAGGGCCTCAAGTAGGCCCACCCTCCCTTAGCCCACTTGTGGGCCCTATATAAGGGAGGGTAGGACCTCCCCTCAACCCTAGTGAACATTTGCGCCGTTGAGAGTTTTGATCGTAGTTTTTTCCTTGGTTTGTTAGAAGAGTGGGAAGGAGAGGAAGGGAAGAGAGTTCGTGAAGGATCGAAGGGAAGAGCCTTCCATCTGCTGACCGTGCGTAAGGGAAGGGCAGGAGGTCTGAAGGGGAGGGGAGGAAGAAGTTTGGTGGGCGCCGTACGAGCGCCGCGCGTACTTGTCCACCCGCCTCGTGAGGAAGAGCCAACGACGCTCCCATGCTCCTGTGGACAGATCCCCCTCCTCCCGACGCCCGTCGTCTCTTCACCCTGACTTCCCGCGATATCTAAACGAAGTTCCCCACCTCCCTTCCCCTCCTATTTCTGTAGTTTCCCTCCGCATGGACCGACGTGACGGTCCGCCGTGATAATCCTTACCCAGCAGCAAGCTCGCGGTCACGCGTGGAGCAAAGCATCCGGTCGTGGACGTCCGACTGTCATCTGACGCGTCTACCAGCCGGTCGCTGGCGCATACATCCACCTACCACGACCGCGTCCCCACTTCTCGGCTCGGTCCGACGCGAAGATCCCGCGCCGTGACTTTCGCCTGTGATCTTCTAGCATCGCAAGCGCGGTTTGCGTGAGTGCGCACCGTCGTGGGCAGACGGTTGATACCTGACCACCACCCGCAAGAAGGCAGTTGCCGCGTTCCGCCTCGTTCCCTCTCTCACCTCTAGTCTTCCTCACCTCTCCCCTACTCGCCCATCTCTTCTGCCTCATTTTCGCGATACCCCCTCCCTACTTACCGACTTTCGCCACTCCATCCCATGACTCACCTATCGCCACGTCTGCGACGTGCCTGTCTTTCTCCAGTGGATCGCGACTCACCCGCCAGTCCGTACGTGGATCAACCGCCATCATTGCCGTAACACCCGTACGGTGTTTGTTAGCTGCGAATAGCTTTCCCCCCTGCTCCCGGCGTTCACGCGCTCGTCTGTGGCCACTAGTCATCGGCTGGGCTCTTTGACCAGCTTGTCAGCCTGGTCTGCTCGCCACCGCGGCTTATCTCGCGCATCACCGAAGACCGGCGCTCTTACTCCGTGGTCCGGCTTCTCATCAACCCCTGCCCTCGACAACGATTCCCAGCTACTCGAAGGCCCGTATTCGGATTCTACGCATCGCTCTTCGCCAGGTGCCTCTGCCCGTGCCGACTCTCTGCCCGTCACGACCAGTCGGGCTACGCAGCCCCGAAGGTTAACTTAGCCCCCTTCCCTATTTCTAGTTAATTACCTTTCGAAGGTTTTCCTCAATTTGTTTCCACCACCTTCAGACGGACTTAGACAGGATAGAACGGTTATTAGGGTCGTGATTTCTGACGCCACATCAGGTCCGCCGCTGAGCGTGAGCAGCCACCTCTGGTCTTTCCACGACGACTGTTCCGCCGTCTACCGGACGTGGACCGACCGGGTCTCGGTTTTACCATCGTCGAGTGTTACCCCGGGTTGTTCGGAGTTGAGGTTGTCTATCGGTGCGCCTGCTTGCACTTAGATTAGGGATTGACTTAGAGTCTTAGGTTCACGCACCAATACGGATCGGGCCGACTACTCCATCCCCCGGACTTCGAGTCTCATTGATCGGGTGCGAGGGTTTACGACCCTCGTCCTGCATCAATAAATCGTTCGTCTACGGCATTTCAAGCATCCATTGATCATCTGAACAGGAAGAGGACATAAAATTCTACCTTTCTTTCCACGTAAGGAGCACAGAAAAGGTGTTAATCACGGACGTAACAGCTCGCAACTGCACCATCCCGCTCCAACGCACCTTTTCATTCTTAACTTCTATTTTCTTCCTCCTTTAAAAGAGACAAATGTAAATGAATCGAGCAGTGTATTTTGAATGAAATTTGGGTTACTTGGTTCGTTTTATACCTCTGTGTTCATCGTCTTCCCTGTGTCTCCATCGTTCCGCCCGCATCTTCCTTCTCTCCGATTCTATCTCCCTATGTATTCTTCCCCTCTTCTGTCCTCTTTTAACACTAAAATCCGAAGCATTTCGAGACTATCCGATGTCAGCGGGAGTAATCTACGGCATCCCTTCTCGTCTTCTTCAGGTAATTTATCCTCGTCTCTTTTCTGGTGAAATGAGTTCGTTTCATAAATCTTAAGTCCGACATTATTACCTTTCATCCGATTTCACCTCTCTCACTATCCTCTCCATTTTCTTCCGTACGCAATCTACACATTTACCGTCATCTTCACTACCGATATCCCGACTCGACATCCTTTGCCATATCCAATATATCTCTGATGTAGGATATTTCTAAGATTGATAATATTCCTACAAACTAGGGGAGGACCTATGAATTGATATCATTATGAAAAGGTCTTAGGAAATCAGTGAGAATATATTGAGGTATAATTCAGGAATATAAAGATATATGATGACTTAATGAGGAAGATAAGATGGATAATAAGAGAAGAGAAGAAATATGGAAGAGGAATAATGGGAGAGAGTATTATCGGAATAGTGAGAGAGAATATGAATGATAGAAGAACATATGTTAAAGAATATAGTTAGCGATGATAGAGGAGATACTATTATATATTTGAATATATAAAATAGGGAATGGAAGTTAAGAGTATTAGTTAAGAGAGAGAAGAGAGTAGTAATGCGGCGATGAAAAGAGGATAGAGGATATAATAGAGAGAAAATAGGATAGTAAGAAGAATCTAGTGTTGGACTTACGATGTTATGATAGAACTATCATTCACGAAAATGAGGAGAGGATGATACCTGATATTGAAGTGAAGATGATGCTCTGAGATCACTCCACGACCAAAAGAAATCCTCTGCTTGCTCCTTACTTTGAGATGATTGAAAGAGGACAGAAGGGGGAAAGAAAAGATAGGGAGGTAGAATCGGAGTGAAGGAGATGCGGGAGGAATAATGGAGATACGGGGGAAGGACGATGAACACGAAAGGGGTAACACGTAACCAAAGAGAACCAATTTTATCAAAATAACATCATCCCTTTTCTTACAATCGTGCGTTTTATAGAAAATTTAGAGAGAAGGGAAGTTAAACGGGCAGTTATTGCTTTCGGGAATGCTTTCCTGCGTCTTTTCGATGCCCGTTACATATCGCCTATAATTTGGGACTGTTTTGGCGTTAGACCTGGGTCGGTTATTCTTCATTTGAATATTCTCCAGGGCGTTGACTTAATCATGCTATGGGTGGAGTGGCAGGCGACGGTGATGACTAAGTCCACGTAGTCTTCCCTGCTGCGTGATTTCCGTTGATTCGGATTTGTGTCTTTTAGCGTTTACACCGCGAGAGAATGAGGAGACGACGGTTGATACTGGAATATTAGGCATTCTCACGCCGAATTTTTCGATTGAAACGGTTGCCGGTAAGTGATCGGATCGGTGATGACATCGATGGCTGTAGAGTCAACGCGTGTTGACTGATTATCTTTAAAGCTTCGGATTATCTTCAAGACTGGTTTGGCGTCGTATCGCGATTTCATCTCGGATAATATCGGCTGTCGTCGTGGCTGATCTCTGATATCAGGTTGACCAAGCTTCAGTCGTAGTGAGTATAAGTTAGTTAGCCGCGTGTTGTGGTGATGCGGAGTCGACGGAAATGGTTCGGCTTCCCTCTATTTCGTTATTTTCCAAAGTGAGTGGAATTAGAGCTGATATTTCTTTTGTCGGTTTATCCGTCACCCAAAGAAAACCGTTATGAACGCCAAAATGAATTCGCGTTCCCGAAGTCCTTCCGGGTCTTCGTTGATGAGGCGAAGAGCGGGAAACTCCGCCTGCGATCGCTAAGCTTTCGTGGTGGCGAGCCAGATGAGAGACCGGAATATACCCGACCTGTGCTGATTTGACGGCGATGATGCTTGAAGTCTTCTTTCGAGTTGTCTTCGAGCGGCTGTCTTGTCTTCCCAGATCGGAGCTTCCTTTTCTTAACTACGAGCTTCCTCCATGCTCTTTTGTAAGTGTTTCTTTCCGATGTAGTCATCACGTAAGGGAGATACGTGGAGATGTTTGAGGAATACTTAAGTGCCTCTTTGATCCCTGTGAGAGCTCCTGGTGGTCGTGGCACGTGCTCGACTTCCCGTCAGCTTGTGGTCATTGCTCATAAGAGTAAGGAGGGAACACGTTGACTAAGTAGATCTCTTGACGGTTGATGGAGATTTCGTTTGGAAGAGGTTCCCGTCTGATGAGTGCTTGCTGTTAATACACCCTCATTTGAGTATATGATGGTCTTGTGGGAGATAGTCTTCTTTGGTAATAGCTTTGACTTGAATTGTCACCAGAAATAGTTTCTTCCATAGTTAATAATGTTTAGATCTCTTCTAGAATTCTTTCTAAGGGAGGTTTTCAAAGAGAGAAGGATAATCACAAAGATGTTCCTATTAATTTTGAGATCATTACTTATGACTATACAAGGTTACCTATGATATAGTGGATATGGTGTGGAAAATTAGGAACCTATATCAAAGATAAAAGGGTGGTTGACTTGGTCCACTCAAGGATTTCTAGGTTTCTAAAGATAAGGATTAAATATTTGACCAAGTCAATCTTTAGATCAGTATAAAATAGGGAAAGGAGGGAAGGTAAATCCCTTAAGATCTACTCTCTCTTTAATCATTTAGAGAGGTCTTCTTCATCCATTTAATTAATGGATAATTTATCAAGTTGGTGGATAAGGAGGGGGAGGAGGATGGTTCACTTATTATCCTTGTGTTCATGTTTCAAAATAATTCTCCATCAATCTCCCTCTTGTTCCCTACCACTCTCTTCCTTTCCTATTCATACTCCCCGATACATTTATTTCTCTCCGTAGTCTCATCATCCCTATTCCTCATTTCTGTTATTCTCTCTATCGCCCTATATCCTTTATTCGTATTTATATACACATATATCTCTCACCATTCTCTCTCCTATCTGCTGTCCGCCTCTTCTTCCTCCGCAGAAAATCATATCATCCTTCCATCATCATCTAAACTATTTCACATTATACCTATTCTTCTTCTCTTCACAACTATAGTCTTATTCATTTATAATAGATAAATATATGTAATATCTTTTCATCTAAACTCTTCTCTTTATACTTCTGAATTATTCTTACTAAATTCTCACTGAATGGTAAATTCATTTCTTTGTGATATCAATTCATAGATCGTCCCTTCATATGTAGGATTTAGATACATCTCATAAGTATCATACATCAAACAACCCCCCTTTAGGGGAGGAAAGCTGAGTTAGGGTTAGACCTCCCTTTAAGAATAGAACTCCTATTCCAACTCCACTTCTCTAAATTCAATCCTCAGATTGGAAACATTCTCAATATCATTTGATTGAATAGTTGTCTTGGCTCCTTGTTGTTTGAAGAAACCCTCCCCTTCAATTGGTCTTTTTTCATGAAAAGCAGACATGAGATAACAAATCAAGTCTTTCCACCTTTGTCATATATTCCATATATCATACTAGATAGATATCATAGTCATGGAATATGATTAACTTTCAAGATGCCTTGGTGGTGAAATGGTAGACACGCAAGACTCAAAATCTCGTGTTGAAGAGTTTGGAAGTATGTCCTATAAAAATCTAAAGAAAAATATAGGAGTCCTTGGGGGCCCCATAACCTTATTTCTTTAACTTACTTTATCCCTCCTCTCCTCTCAGGGGCCCCATCTCCCTTCTCCCCCCTATTTATCCCTTTCTTTCTTACTTAATCCTAAAGTACCTATTTCTTCTTTATCAAAAAAAAGGATCAAAACAAGGGTTTTTAAAAGGAAAAACCAGATTCCGTCACTCTAAATTGAGTATCCATTTCCGTCCTTTTCCTGCTAGGATTGGAAATCTTGCATTTTATATATCCATACCATCGAGTCCTTGGCATCCTTTTCTATCAAATAGGAAGGGTTGTTTCACAAAATATACTTGTAAGTAGTTGCCCCATAGATCCTATATCTATCTATCGGAATAAAAAATCATGTAAGTAAAGGGATTCTTATTTATACAAATGGTACTTCGAACCTGGAACGAGTCCTTGCATCCACATAACTCATAAAAATGTGAGAATTCAGTACTTGACTCCCAAGAAATCAAATGAGGTTAGTCGCATAATATAATTAAAACATATGAAATGATGTATGATAGAACATTATCATATTCTCATCATATTCAGAAATATTAAAATAGATATTATCATTGTTACACTCTTTATGAGCCCTTAAACATGATAAATGATTCATGATGCAACTTATATTTTAAAGTTACCAAGCTTCCATGGGCAACGTGTAATATGGTTGTGTTCCCAGTATTTTTAGACATTTGTTATATAGATTTTTCATAGAAATCCTCACAATTATGTACATGTCCACTAACATCTATAGACCTTATGTATGTGACCCTCTAGGTCCATAGATCCCACTAGTTAATAACTTTACAAAACCAATAACATATTATTGTTCAACCTTTATTAATTATCTACATCAATATATAAATTAATTAGTCAAGGATCGATTTAACCCAATCGATAGGTTGAGTTGCACGCTCGTTGGGTGCCAAGCTACACTACGTACTCTAGGAGATATGGACTATATAAGAACTCTCGTATGGAACCTTACCATTATCAACTACAATGTACGTATAATCCTTTTTCAGCACAAGACATCTGAATGACTTAGGATATGGTCAACTGTCAAACCCTAATCAATTACTCAAGTTAGTACTCATGCACGTAGGAAATCATTGAAAACTCCTACAATATTTGTACTGCCTTGGCCAAGGATTTCATCACATCTTATTCCTTAAGTCGATCTCCTTAAATACTAAGGGCAAGTGATCTCATTTTAACCACACAATGATCTGTGAAGACTTCATGGCTTATCTAATATATGACATTTTATAAATCTCATGACTAGGGATTTGTAAGTTATAATCAAAATACGGCCATCCATCTACAAGATGCTTTTGGTGTCTCATGTCAAAAGACCACTTACACAACCGTGACATGAATCAACTTGATTAAAAATTAGGTATAATACCATTCAAGGATTCCAACGTATCAATTTAGTGACTCTTACTCTAAAGAGTACCTACTACCTATCATTAGTGTCTCCGTACTGATGACCACAGGATCAGCCATACTCATCATGTGAGTTAGATCAGATAGTGCTATTATTTCTAGATAATTTGATGTCCTTCTTGAATATCCCACAAATAGGAATGTTTAGAACATATGTTTAAAGAATAGTGATCACTGTATTATGATGTCATCATAATTCACTTGGTCATTGCATATGCTCATGGACTTTATTGCAAACATCACACAAGAATGACAATGAATAAATTTCATTTCAATAAATATAAACAAGATATATGGAAGTGTGATAACATGCAATCTTAACATGATAAAACATGATTATTAATGCAAAATAAGGCATAAAACATTCCATTTATATGCATGTTATCATACTTTGAGTGCATTTCTATCATTCTATGCAATGTTACGTTATAATCTCAAAATGCGTTAATTTAGGGTTAATTATGATGAATTAAAGATTAAAGATTTTATAACCCATCTTTACTTGAGAGTATAAGTGTTTTTAAAGTTAAATAATAAGAGAAATCATTTTTATAAACATTCATTTAATTTTCTAAAGTTTAAATCTTAAAGAAATGAATGTATTTTTGAAATAAGAATTAAATCTCTTGTTATTTAAATAATTTGACTTTTTAGAATGATAGATAATTAAATTTCAGATCAAATGAAAGAAATTTGGATTGATTTGGAGTTGTATTTTGAAAGATATGATTTTTACAATTTTTTGGGATTTTTTGGGATTTTTTTGATTTTATTTTTTGATTTAAAACGTTTGAAATAAATAAATAAATAATGCAAAAAGTGTTTAATTACCGCGCAGGGCCACGTGGATGCGACGTGGCACTCAGGGCCACGTGGCAGCGCCACGCGGGCCCACGCGGCGTATGCATTTATTTCTCTATGCTATATAATATATATATAATGGGTATAGTCAGCCTTCCGTAGACCGGAAGGGTATTCAACCCATAAGATCGTCGGGTCTTATAAACCCGACGATTCTCTTTTTTTATTTCCGTGTGGGACTAATCCACACGGCTTTTATAGTTGCAGGCGACGTGGCAAAAGCGAAGGCATTGGATTCAAACAAGCGATGAAGATCGGACATGGATAGTGTGGACTTAAAGTCCACTGATCATCAATCACGCACGTGGCTTAAAAGCAAAGTTATGACGGTCAGATTTTCTGCAACGTGGTGGCATCACACGCGCCGATCGGGTGGACACGCAGTCCACGGATCACAGATCAAGCACGTGCGCATTAATGTGGAGTTATGACGGTCACGATTTAACGCGCCGAAATGCATCGCGACTGTCGGATCGCGATCCAACGAGCGGAAATTGATGCGTTTTATAACGCACGACGTGAGGATCGATCTGGAGCCTCCATCCGCGATCTGATGGCCACGATATATTCATAACGGTTCGATTTGATGCGTTTAATCCGGAGCGTTGATGCGGATTAAATGCATCAATCGGACGGTTACGCCCATTTTCGCCTATAAAACGAAGAGTTCTTCGTCTTTTGTAAGCATTCGAGGAAGATTTCACTTAATCGACCTATCTACATGCATCTCCTCTTGAATCTCTCACTTGTAATCGCTTCTAGACTCAATTTCGCGTCTGCGGAGTGTTTATAAGTGAGATTTCGTTGATCGATCGTGGAGAATTTGTCTCTTGAACACCGATGTTCACGTTTGAATTCGCAGAATGAATAGCCGTCAATCCGGCGATCAATTGGATCGATTTGATCATTATCTCGGGTTAGAAAACAAGTTTATCCTTTTATATATCGTCATGTATCATTAATTTTAGTTTAAGATCTTAATTTAGTCCAATTTAGCTTTTAACTTCGCGATTCCGAAAATTTCCTCCCACTTCCATCTTTGATTTCTCCACGATTACTAATCCAAATCGAGTGATTTTTGATTCCGTGGATATATCTTTGAGTTATCTTTCTAAAACCACCATTTTCCCTAATTTCTCACCTCAGTTCATCGTCCAATTTGACCAAATTCCAAAAGATCTCTTGAAAATACCTTAATTCCCTGTGGATTCGACCCTTATTTACCATTATGCCACTCAATTCGAGTTAATTTCCTAAAATTGGTAAGTTCAGAATAATTTTTAACGCGATACCACGTGAAATCGATGACCTCGTGGTCTCGTCCCGTCAAAGTGTGATTGGATTGTAGGCCACATAATATCTCTCAAGTGGTTGACATCATGAAATATATACTTGAATGCCCATTTCATATAGTTATGATGCATATTAGCATGCTTTAAATAAATTTTCATGAGTTCACTCTCATTTATCTTGAAGTTTCAATATGCATCATTTAAAACTATTAGCATTAAATGCATCATCACAAGTTTGAATTTTCAAGCATCAAAACTCTTTCATTATTAGCCTCGTTTTATTGATATTTCGAGTTTTTAATATTTCCATTAATAGAATTAGGAATATTAAACAAAATAGTAAGATTTACTTATAAATCAACTTTGAAATTGATCTAGTTTGAATCTTTAAGAGAAATCAGAGAATTTTTTGCATAAATACCTCATTATATTATTATTCTTAAATTAAATGTCAAAATGATATAAAGGTCAATTTTTGACACAATGAATAAAATTTGATCAAAAATTAATTATATCTTGAAAGATATCTAAAATTTTCTAGATTTCTAATGGCTTTACATCAATTTATAGAATATATAATCCTGCAATGACATGTTAGTATTGAGCCCATTGGCATTGGTGGACGCCATGGTTGAAGGAGATGTCAAGGGAGCCATCAAGGGCTACGTAGGCCCTTGAAAGTGGCTAGAGTTATAAAGGCAGTTGGCGGCAGCTTTTCAGGAGGTAAAGCTAGCCTATACAATGATGAGAGTAATCGCTAACAAGGGAAAGATATACAAGAGGGAGGCAAGCAAAGATGATTTTGGAAGGAGGTTGATGCATGACACGGTGGTGAAAACCCTCGTGCCTGATCAATGAATCTGAGGATGACTAAGGATTGCCGGTCAACCCTAACCTACAGGAAAGCGAGTCCTATACCCTAAGTAAGAGACCTAACCTAAACCTAAGTACAAGCAGGCATGCCGATCAGCGAAGTCGACTCCGGGTGACCCTGTGAAACTCACGATGATGGATAGGGTGAGATCCACTCGATCCACGTCTGGAGGCATGGGAGTCGCTCGTCATGGAGTAGCCAGAAGGCTGCAGCTCACGATCAATGCCGGACCTGATGAACGCGGAGAGTTCTCGAACCTTTACTCGTATTATCCTATCTACGTCGTCCGACGGCGGTGGAGACGAGGAAAGGAGACGCTTCAAAAAGTAATTAACTTTAAAATGAGGGGTTGAAGCTAACCTGCTGGGCGGGGTGCCCGGAGGGTCGTGGCGTGCTGGACAGTCGCTCGTACACGGCACGGACAGTCAGCGGAATTGAGGCCGGATCAAGTGATGTCGATGAGGGCGGTCAACAAAGCACGAAAATGCTGCGGACACTCGGGGGCGACGAGACGGCAGGGCGCGGGGAAGGAAGATTCCGCCTGAGGAGCGTGATTGGTGGGGCGAATGCATGTGCATGTGTGGACAGAGACAGTGGGCTCGGGCTTGATTCGGGACGGGTGTTGGCATGAATAGTGGACGCGATCTCGCCGGGCGCGTGCGTGGCCAGTCCTGGGAAGGCAATGCCGGCAGGAACGTATTCCTAGGTTGACCACAGGGCGTCCGGGCTTCAGGGATGAGGATGCAGCGACACTATATGGGAGGAGGGGCGCCGAGGAGAGGTAGAGCAGTAGCCGAACCGCGCGACGGGTTGAACTCAGCACTCCCACAGTTGAGCATAGTGAGGCCGCGGGAGTGATTCAGCTGGGCAGGACTGGGGTGGCGGATTGAAGACGTAGAATCGGGCGTGATTTCGTAATTATCGTGAGTGCGAGAAGTTGCGAATTTTGTGCTCCAACATCCGGACGTCGGGGAATCTGGAACACCCGAATTCGTAAATTTAGGAAGGGGGGCTAGCGCAGGAGTGGAATCGGGGAAGGCGGAAGGAGAGAGTGGGGGAAGGGGGAATCAGGAAGAGGGAAAGGTCATCCAGCCGCGGGAAGCGACTCGGCCGGGAATAGAAATCAGTAGGCATCAAGTTTGGGAAGATTCCGAGGGGTGGAAGTCGGAGAAGGAGGGGAGGGGATGTGGCTGGACGAGGGAATAATGGTGGAGGGTCGTCGGCGGTATGGAGGGGTGTTTTGTGGATCGAGAATTGCCAAATTTGGGGGTGCGTGAGGAAATTCGATGGCATGATCAGCTGGCTCGCGGTAGGGTGGAGTCACGGTGAATTGAATTCCGCAGTTGAATTTCCGCGGAATTCTGGAGGGATGAAGCTAGTAACGCTGGAGGGAGGGAGGGACTAGAGGTATGTCGCGTGATGCGGGAATTGCGGGAAGATTGGAAGGACAGGTGGGGTAGATTTCAGGAGGGCGATGGAGGAATTTTCTCAAGGCTTGCCTCACGGAAATTCCTGGGTAGAGGGAGGCGTAGGTGATGGTCGGCGGAGATGAGAGCGGGATTGAATCGCTCGGGAGTTGTAGATTAAGGGACGCGCGGGATCGTGATGCGAAGGGGAAGTTGCGGACAAGACATGGAGGGGATGTTGGCGTTCGTGGGAACAAGGGGGGGAGGCTTGGCTGGTTAGAGGATTGACGAGACGAGACCGCGAGGTCGTCGATTTCGCACGGTCTCACGTCAAAAATAATACCGAACTTACCAATTTGGGGAATTAAGAGAGAATTGAGGGGTATAATGGTAAATACGGGTCGAATCCACTGGGAATTTAGGTATTTTCGAGATATCTTTTGGAATTTGGTCAAATTGGACAATGCATTGAGGTGCGAAATTAGGGAAAATGGTGTTTTTAGAAAGAAGACTCAAAGATCTATCCGTGGAATCAAAAATCACTCGATTTGGATTAGTAATCACGGAGAAATCAAAGATGGAAGTGGGAAGAAATTTTCGGAATCGCTAAGAACACAAATTGAAATTGAAATGAAATTAAACTTAAATTGAAGTCCTAATCCTAAAATTGATGATACATGACGATAGATAAGAGGATAAACTTGTTTTCTAACCCGAGATAACGATCAAATCGATCCAATTGATCGCCGGATCGACGGCTCTTCATTCCGCGAATTCAAACGTGAACATCGGTGTTCAAGAGACAAATTCTCCTCGCTCGATCGTCGAAATCTCTCTTATAAACACTCCGTGGACGCAGAATCTTGTCTAGAAGTGATTACAAGAGAGAGATTCAAGAGAAGATGCAAATAGATAGGTCAATTAGATCAAATCTCTCAAGAATACATCAAAACGACGAAGAACTCGTCTATTTATAAGGGCGAAAAAGGAGAGCCGTTCGATCGATGCGTTAAGGCGCGATCAACGGTCGTGATGAAACGCTCCTTTAATGAAACGTTACGGATAAATCCCGGCCGTCCGATCCCCGATCAACGGCTTGGATGATCCGCCAGATTGATTTTCATAAAACGCCTCAGTTGTCGCCCCTTGGATCGCGATCGGACGGCTGAGATGCGATCCGCGTAAACGCATCTCCGCCGTTATAACGTTTTAATTAAACGCACGTGTCTTTGATGATCTCCGTGGTCCTGGCCTCCACGCGATCGACGCGTGCGATGCTGCCACGTCGCCGATGATCCCAGCCGTTATAATTCCTCTATTTGGCACGTGCGTCTGATCGCGATCAATGGTCCGGCGCTCACGCGATCGACGCGTGAGATCGACGCGCGTCGTCGATCCGACGCCTATCGTCGCGCCACGTCACCTGCAAGGTAAGAACAGTGTGGAGATTGGTCCCATACGGAGAATATTTTGGGAACCGTCGGGTTTATAAGACCCGACGGTTTCTAAGGGTATGACCCTTCCCTATATGGGAAGGACAAAGAACCCTTTATATATATATAGTAAATAAATATAATATATATATCGTGCCACGTAGGCGCGCTGCGCGGGTCCGCGTGGCTCTGCCACGTGGCCTTGCGTGCCACGTCGCACCCGCGCGGGCCCCGCGCGCTTTTTTCCTTTTTTTATATTTATTTTTAACGTTTTGAAATAGAAATTAAATCAGAAAAATCAGGAAAAATCCAGAAAAAATCCCAAAAAATTTTAAAAATCATATCTTTTAAAATACGACTCCAAATTAATCCAAATTTCTTTCATTGGATCTGAAATTTAATTATCTATCATTCTAAAAATTCAAAATATTTAAATAACAAGAGATTTAATTTATATTTCAAAAATACATTCGTTTCTTTAAGATTTTAACTTTAGAAAATTAAATGAATGTCCATAAATATGATTTTTCTCATTATTTAACTTTAAAAACATTCATAATCTCAAGTAAAGATGGGTTATAAAATCATTTATCCTTAATTTATTATAATTAACCCTAATTTAGTGCATTTTGAGATTATGACATAAATATGCATAGAATGATAGAAATGCACTCAAAGTATGATAACATGCACATAAATGTAATGTTTTATGCCTTAAATTACATTAATAATCATGTTTTGTCATGTTAAGATTGCATGTTATCAAGGATTCGTGAACGAATAGAGAGGAATGCCAAGAGGATTGGAGGCGCAGGGTGATTCGGGAGAATTCAAGGAAATCAGAATTTGCAGGGGTGATGGAATTCGGGTGCAGAGTTGGCTCGGGTAGGCGGATAGACAGATCATGGAGGAGGGAATGCGCGGGGTCGCAACCTGGCGACGGGGTAGGGGAGTGTAGGATTGTGAGGAGAGAGAGAGAGAGGACGGGTTGAATTTCTGCGCGGTAAGGAAGGGATAGAGGTTTCGCGGAATGTGCGGAGGTGGTGGGCGTGGCTGACGAATTCAGGGATGGGGAAGGTTTTGGCTGGGCATAATGGGGAAGTTGGTAGAGCGACGGGGTGATGGAGAAATGCAATGGCGAGGGTGATTGGAGGTGAAGGTGGAGGTCACAAGGAGATGGAAAATGGGGAATCGGGTGATGAAGGTAGAGGATTCAGGGGAATCGGGAAGGTGGTGGATGGACGTAGGGCAGCGGGTGACGAGGTCGCGTGGAAGGGGAAAATCGGGAGGGAGGAGATGAAGATCATCGTGGGGTTGAAGGGGATCTGGAGGTCATGGATGGAGTGCGCGCAGTTGGGGCTGAGGATGTTCGGCAGGAGGTGGAGCAGGAGAGGGATTCGGGGAGGAGTTGGATCTGTAGTTGGGCGTTCGTTGAGGGGAAGCAGGAGGTGTGCGCGGGGAAGAAGATGATCGGAGAAGGTGAAGGTGGAGGGGATGGCGGCGGCGGCGGTCCGGAGGCGGCGCGGCGGCTTTGAGGACGGTGGCATCGCGAAGATTGATAACATGCTATATTTACATCATAAAACATGATTTTTCATGCATATTAAAGCTAAAATGATTTCATTTACATGCATGTTATCATATTTATATGTATTTTTCTATTATTCTCTTAAAAAGTCATTATAATCTCAAAATACTTTAATTTAGGGTTAATTTTTATAAATTAGAGTTTCATAATTTGATAACCCATATTTTTTTCTTGAGATTATAATTGTTTTTTTAAAAGATAAAATAATAAGAGAAATAACTTTTTATAAACATTCATTTTATTTTCTAAAGATTAAAATCTTAATAAATGAATGTATTTTTTTGAAAATAATAATTTTTAACTCTTATTATTTAATTAATTTGACCTTTTAGAATAATAGATAATTAAATTTTTGGATCAAATGAAAGAAATTTGGATTAATTTGGAGTTGTATTTTTAAAAGATATGATTTTTTTACAATTTTTTTAGGGATTTTTCTGTATTTTTCTGAATTTTCTATGATTTTATTTTCAATTTTTAATAATAAAATAATAAATAAAAAAAATAAAAAATGGGCGCGGGGCCCGCGTGGATGCGACGTGGCACGCAAGGCCACGTGGCAGCGCCACGTGGACCCGCGCAGCGCGCTTACGTGGCGCTATTATATCATATATATGGTATTATATATATAAGTATAAATGGGTCTTTGTCCTCCCCTTATAAGGGAGGGTCATACCCGTATAAACGGTCGGGTATTATATACCCGACCGTTTCTCTAAATTAAGTCCGTGTGGGACTAACTTACGCTTACTTACCTTGCAGGTGACGTGGCACGACGAGGAGCGCGGCGATCGCGATCGGAGGACGCTCGATTAAATGGACGCGTGGACCACTAAACTTGATCAAACACGTGCTAATTGGGCGAGTTATAGCGGCTAGATTTCAGCGACGTGGCGCGATGAGAACCGCTGGATTGAACGAGCGATCAAATGAGAAGCGTCGATCGCGTGGACGCTGGATCACGGGAAGATCAATCAAGCACGTGGTTATTTCCAGGCGTTATAACGGCCGAGATGCATCCACGCGGACCGCATCTCAGCCGTCCGTTTGCGATTTAACGGGTGTCATTCCATGCGTTTTATAACGCATCTCGGGAGATCAGATCCAGATCGTCCATCTACGATCTGACGGTCACGATATTTTCGAAACGGTCCATCGTGGACCGTTTCATCGTAACCGTCGATCGAAACGATCGGACGGTTACGATTTTTCGCCCTATATATACCCATGTTCTTCGTCGTTCTAAGACATCCAAGCAAGAATCAATCTAATTGACTGTCTAGACACCTTCCTTGCTTGTTTCTCTCGCGTTCTTCCTCTTCCTCTTCAATTTCCGCGTCCAAGGAGGGGTAGAAGTCGAGATTTGGTGGAGAATCGAGGGAGAATTCGCAGCTTGAAGCTCACGTTCGCGTTCTTCACGATTTCAGCGGTTAATCCGATTAATCGCCTCGTTTCGATCGCTAATTGGGTTTAGTTGGAGCGGTTTTACCTTAACTATCCTCCAATAGAGTTTAATTTCCGTTTAGATTACGATTTCAAGTTGAATTTAGTTTAATTTCCTCTAAAATCGCGATTTCGCCGTTCTAAAATTCTTCTTCACTTCAATTCACGATTTCTCCGCGAATTCAAGTCCGATTTTGACGATTTTTTATTCCGTGGAATCGATTTGAAGTCTACTTTCATAAAATACCATTTTCCCCAATTTCTACCATCAATTTCTCGTCCGATTTGATCAAATTCTAAGAGATCTTCTGAAAATTCCTAAATTCCCTGTGGATTCGACCCATATTTACCATTATACCCTTGAAATTGATATATTTTCATCAAATTGGTAAGTTTGGAATTATTTTTGACACGATACCGCTTGAAATTGACGACCTCGCGGTCTCGTCTCGTCAAATGGCGCCGTTGCCGGGGAATTAAGGCAATTTTCGATCAAATTAAGTCAATTTTGACTTGGTCAACGCGGATTTTTCTCTTAATTTCTTGAAATTCAAGCAATTCAATCGTATTTTTGAGTGATCCGAGTAGAAATCCATCTTCGAGATCCTTAATTCGATAAGAATAAGTGATTTTCGCTCCCTTTTCTAAGGATTACGGGCGATCACTTACTCAAAATCGCGTTAGAACGCGTAACTCTCACGGATACTCGACACTCGAGTACGACTGATTTCAATTTTTTTAATATATTTTAAGTATTTATAAGTTATTATCCATCTACCTACTCGATCCACTCTTCATGAGAAGACGTACGGCCTGGAGAGTACGGAATAATCCCCTAGAAATAGACCTCTTTGAGCGATCCTCGCAGACTCCCGAAGCGACCAGAGACCGACACTACCGAGACCGACTCAACTTTTTGATCCTACCGAACCAGTAGAAATGGCCCGGAATGATGAAGGAAATGCTAGGAAACGCCTTAGTGACTATGCTAGGCCCGTCCTCCAGCGACCCGTCACTAGAATTCACGCACCCCTAGGAAGAGGGGCCAATTTTTAGAATAGACTCCCATGTAATGAGCATGCTGCCCTATCTTTCATGGTAAGCCTTCCGAAGATCCCTATAGACATGTAGATGAGCTTTCCCAAGTTTGTGAGATCAACCACCTTCAAAATGTCCCCTCGACACGATGAAGATGAAACTCTTTCCCGCTACCCTTAGAGATAGAGCCAAAGACTGGTTTTTTTAAAATTAGGGAAAGAATTCACAAGTTGGACCGAAATGGAGGAAGAGTTCTTAAGGAAATATTATTCAGTAGGAAAGACCACCTCCGTCCAGAAAAGCCATCAGAGAATTCACCCAAGGCTCGTCAGAAACCTTCCACGAGGCACAGGGAGCGACTAAGAGATCTTACGAGGGAGTGCCCACACCATGGCGTATCTAACCATGAATTAACTCAAATTTTTTTATGACGGGTTAGGCCCGCAAGATAGATACCTTTTGGATGCAGCTAGCGGCGGCACCTTTATGAGCAAATATGAAGACGACGCAATGGACCTCATCGAAACGGTGGCGGAAAAATAGTCACCATAATGCGGCGAAAACCATTTGGAAGAGGTGCAATGCCGAAAAGCTCTAGACGCCAAGTCAGCGGAAACGGGGATGCTCCTCGAAAGAATCGACAAAATGGCGGAAGTCCAGAACTTACTCCTGGGACCGACTCAACATCCGCAACGGTTCCGAAGGACTCGCCCCCGTCTCACTTCAGAAGCGTCACCATGCGCGACGTGCTCAAGATTCGACCACGTCGAATTAGATTGCCCCGTGATGGCAATCCAAGGGCAAGGAATGTATAGACAAGGTCCATCGGGAGGACCAAGTCAACGGGGACGACCAAATTATCCGAGGTAATTATTCTAACCAGTATAATACCCCTGTTTTTTTAACAATTCCTTGCGAGAATAATGGCTATAGGAGGAACAACGATCAACCCTATCCTCCACAATACAACGGTCAGCAAAATTACCTAATCAAAGACCGTCGTCGTTCGTCCCGCCGACTCAACCACAAGCATACACGCAAGCTCCACGCCAAACCACGCCGGCATCCGGCCCGATCCTCGGCGCGATCTACGCAATTAATGGAGCAAATGAGCGAGGATGAACTCACGCGTGGGACGAAATTCAGGGACTTCGTCAAGACGAACGTCCAGCCGGCAGCAGAGACAAAAAGGGTAAGCAAGTAACTTTTGCGGCCGAGTTACCCTCGCGAGCCACGGCAAATCCAAGAAATCAAGGAGCTTCGTCGACCCCGGACTCATAATATCAACCATATACACGTCGACGAAGAAGCCGTAGAATCAGCCACTGGCCGTATCAAGCCTTCGAAGTGGGAAAACTCTGCCGGATCCATACAAGGATCATCCTTTCCACCAAGGCCAAAAAAAGAAGAAGAGAAACACCAATTATCGTCGAGCAAGACACGATTCGGAGGACGAGGAAGAACGAGGTTACGGCTGAACCTAACCACGACAAATATAAGCCCCACTGTGCCTTATCCTCAAGCCTTAAACCGACCAAAAGCCAAGACTAATGAAACAGACGAAAATCTACTAGAAGCCTTTAAGAAGGTAACCATAACTATTCCCTTAACGAAGCCATCAAGCATATCCCTACCTATGCAAAAATACCTTAAAAGGTATATGTACTCCCCATAGAAACCCTAAACGGATCCAACTTAGTGAGACGGTAAGCTCCATAATGATGAATTCCTTACCCAGTAAAAAAAAGAGATCAGGGAGCACCCATGATCACGAGTGAAATCGGAGGAATGTCCTTTACTAGGTCCCTACTAGATACGGGAGCCGGTATAAACATCCTCCCTAAAAGCTGTATTCGGCCCAGTCATCATGTAGGGGAGTTACAACCATTCCTTGTAGAGCTATGCTTAGCCGATGGATCTGTTAGAAAACCCCATGGACTAGTAGAAGATGTAATAGTTAGAATAGAAGATTGTTATTTCCCGGTAGATTTCCTAGTGGTCGATATGAAAAATGACTAAGGAGCTGAGCCAAGCCCCGATCATATTAGGGACGACCCTTCCTAGCTACCGCGAAAGCCGTAACCGGCGGGGGAAAGGAGAAGTTATTCTCAAAGTGGGAGAGCACACCGTGAAGGTCGACATCAACAAGCTAATGAAATACCCTTCACGAGCATCGAAGACTTGGGAGCCATCGACTTCGCCGATGATCAAGACATAGACGAATGCGTAGAAGAAGTAATGATGATCGAAGAAGAAGCAAGATATGAGGAGCTTCCGATGGGACGAGCCAACTTTAGAGCTCAAAAACTCTCCCGTCTACACTCAAGTATGCCTTCCTTGACGACGAGAAAGCAAAGCCGGTAATTATTTCGTCCAAGCTGGACCTCAAGCAAGAAGAGAGATTCTTGGAAGTGCTAAGGAAAGAATAAAGAAGCAATCGGATGGACCACGACGGACTTAAAAGGGCTAGACCCTTCACTATGTACTCATCGCATCTTCCTAGAGGATGAGTCAAGACCCGTCGGGGAGGCCCGAAGACGACTCAACCCAAGGGTATGGGAGGCCGTAAAAGAAGAAATTCTTAAATGGCTAAATGCAGAAATTATCTACCCCATATCCAGATAGCCAATGGGTGAGTCCGGTACACGTCGTCCCGAAGAAAGCCGGAGTAACGGTCACGACGAGCGAGAAAGGCGAGGAAATCCCAGGACGCGCCTACGAAGCGAAGTGGAGGGTGCATCGACTATCGGAAAGCTGAACTCCGCGACCAAGAAGGACCACTTCCCGCTACGGTTCATCGACCGGATCTGGACCGGCGGCGGGGATCCAACTACTTCTGCTTCCTCGACGGATACTCGGGCTATAATCAGATTGCTATCCACCCCAGACGATCAAGAAGACCACGTTCACTTGTCCTTTTGGCACCTTCGCTTTCGAGACGCATGCCATTCGGGACTGTGCAACGCCCCGCGACCTTCCAACGATGTATGACGGCGATCTTCTCCGACTTTCTTGGCGACGAGTTTAGAAGTCTTCATGGGACGATTTCTCCGTCTTTGGAAACGACTTCGAGACTTGTCTTGCTCACTGACGAAGATCTTTTGGAGGTATGCGTCGGGAAAGCAGCTAGTACTTAGGCTGGGAGAAATCCCACTTCATGGTACGAGAGGGAGTAGTGCTCGGGCACATCGTCTCGGGCAAAGGCTTAGAAGTGGATAAGGCCAAGATAGAGGTCATCCAAAACCTCCCTCTCCCAAATACCGTGAAGGACTTAAGGAGCTTTCTCGGGCACGTCGGCTTCTATCGACGATTCATCCAAGACTTCGCGAAAGTTTCCAAGCCTCTCACCACCCTTCTTTGCAAAGACAAGGACTTCATCATCGACGAAGAAGGGAAGCGCGCATTCAAGACATTGAAGCAAGCACTGATCGAAGCACCGATTCTACAAAGTCCTAATTGGGACTTACCCTTCGAGATTATGTGCGACGCTTCGGACTACGCGGTGGGAGCGAGTCTTGGGGCAGCGGCTGGACAAGAAGCGAGCGGCCATCTGCTACGCAAGTAAGACCCTCATCGAAGCTCAAATTAATTATACGACGACGGAGAAAGAGCTTACGGCGGTGGTCTACGCTCTCGAGAAGTTCCGGCCCTACATCTTGGGGAGCAAGATCATCATCTACAACGATCATGCGGCCACTGAAGTACTTGCTCTCCAAGAAAGAGGCCAAACCAAGACTCATACGATGGGTGCTGCTCCTTCAAGAATTCGACTTGGAGATTAAAAGACAAGAAGGGCAGCGAAAAGCTTCGGTGGCGGACCACTTATCGCGTCTCCACATCTCGGGAGGAGAGGACATCGGAGAGACATTTCCGGACGAGCATCTCCTCGCCATCTCGAGTCACGCCCCACGAGTACGCACACATAGTCAACTTCATCGTCACTGGATCGATCCGGAGCATTGGAGCCGAGCATCAAAAAGATAAGTTCTTCCACGAGCTCAAGTACTATTTCAGGGAAGAACCACTTTTTGTTCCACCTAGGATACGACCGAGATCATCAGACGATGCGTACCGGAGGAGGAGCGAGGGGAGACATGCGCGATGTGTCACTCATCGACGTGCGGAGGACACTTCGCGGCACGAAAGACCGCGGACAAGATCCTACGGAGCGGCTTCTACGGCCCTCCATCTTCAAGGACGCCCACCGTTTCTACACGGAGTGCCTACAATGTCAAGCGGCGATCAACATCTCCAAGCGAGACGAGATGCCCGATGCGGCCGATCCTTGAGGTGGAAATCTTCGACCTTTGGGGGATAGATTTCATGGGACCTTTCCCACCTTCTGACGGGAAAGAGTACATCTTGGTGGCGGTGGACTATGTGTCCAAGTGGGTCGAAGCAATCCCCACCAGGACAAACGATCATCGGGAGGTACTACGCTTCATCACACGATGCATCTTCGCCCGATACGGTTGTCAGAGAGCTATCATCAGCGACGGCGGCTCACACTTCAACAACTCGCACTTCCGGGCGCTGTTGAAGAAATACGGAGTTCACCACCGCATCACCACGCCATACCACCCCCCGGGCGAATGGGCAAGTAGAGGTTAGTAATCGAGAAGTCAAAACTATTCTTAAAAAAAGATAATTCGTCCGGATGGGAAGGATTGGGCACACAAGCTCCCCGACGCACTATGGGCATACTGGGACGGCATACAAGACACCCATCGGGATGTCTCCCTTCAGGCTCATCTACGGGAAAGCCTGCCACCTCCCGGTTGAGCTAGAGCACCGAGCCTCTTTGGGCCATCAAGAAGCTCAACCTAGCATTGGGACGAAGCGAGGCAAGGAACGACTTCTCCAGCTCCGGGAACTACAAGAGTTGAGGCACGACGCGTACGAGAACGCGGCGATCTACAAGGAAGACCAAGGCCTTCCACGATCGACACATTCGACGACGATCATTCCCGGATCGGTGACAAGGTACGGCTCTACAATTCTCGCCTCAAACTCTTCCACTGGAAAGCTGCGCTCCGAGATGGGATGGTCCTTACGTGGTTACGGAATTGTTCGACGGCGGAGCAGTGCTTATCTCCGATCCTAAGACCGGTCGACAATTCAAGGTAAACGGCCATCGTCTTAAGCCGTACGACTTGAGCCACCCGCACCCGGCGAGATAAGGTAAATCTGCATCTTCCCAGAGCATTCGAGGACGTGACGGTATCACCCTCGACCCATCGGTAGTCTAGGTTTTTATTTTTGTTTTAGTACGGCTGAAGACGTTAAACTTAGCGCTCTTGGGAGGCACCCCAAGATTATCTTACCTTTTTAGTTTTGTGTTTTTTTGATTTCAGTTTTGCTTTTTAGACGTTGAAGAACTACATTAGGAAAGGGCGCACCTGCACAGGAAAATCCCACGAGCATCACGGACTAATGAGCCTTTTCTAAACCCATCTCACCGCACTTTTTTTATTGTTTTTTTCATGCCATGATTCGATGAGTTTTTCACATGAGCATGTAGTATTCATTGAGGGCAATGAATGATTCTAGTTGGGGGGTGAGGATTTAGAAAAAGCTCTATCTTTTTTTCAAAATTTTTAAAATTCTATCTTCTAAAAACTCCTATTTTTCAAAATCTTTGATCTAATCTACCCTACCTTAGAAGTCTTTTCATCTAGAGATCTGACCTACTAGAGATGTAGAAGTGAGGACCTTATAGTCCATATGATTACATTTTGAGTAATAAAGCTAAATGATCTAGAGAGACCAATGGATTAGAGTAGTGGTTGACTTCTTTGGGGTTGGGTACCTAACAGGCACCAAGGAAAAAAAGAGTAATCAAGAGGTTGAAATGCTATGGGATTGAAAAAGGAGAGTATTTGAGAGAAAAGAAAATTCCTTCCTCTACCTATTATTAGCCCAAACTGCTTAGTATGAGGAATTTTCCGAGGCTAGACTTTTCCCTTTAAAGAGTGCAATGATCCATAATCTTTGTAGCACCTATCTTTTCCTTATAGGCATGTAGTTCTCTCCTCCAAAGCAGTCAAGTAGTAACACCATATTTGTTTTAAAACTTCGCTTTTGATGATGAACACTCCCAAGTGAATTCACACATCCATTTTCACCTTCCACTTCTTCTCCCACATGTGCTTACCTTCAATATACTTCATTTGCTACACACTCTCTTCAGAAATCCTAAAAACTCCTCCACATCATCATTCTAGTCTTCTCAAATGCTTTAAAATTTTGAAGAAGAAAAGAAAGAGGAGCAATGTCAAAAGAAAGAGAGAAATAAGAAGTTACAAAAAGAAGGAAAATAAGTGGGAACATCTTCTACCTTTATCTCTACCTCACTATCATCTCCATCATCTACCCTATCCATCATCACCCACCTCACTTGGGAGTATAATCATCATAAGTGGTACCTTCTTTGATTTTATCATCCACTTTGTTTTATCAGCATATTTGCTTTTAGCCAAGTCATACCTCTAGAAATAGTATCTTTTATTTCCTTCAGCCTCCTCACACGATGCATCCAAAGATAGGAACCCATTTGAATTGCACTCTTTTTAAGGAGGAAAGCGAGTTGAGGGGAATTCTAAGTACTAGGTAGCCTCCAATTTGAGGGAAGGAGTGATGTGTTTATGGAGAGGGTAAGGAATTACATTCACTCATGAGAGAGTGAGTTTATTTTCAGCACCATAGCATCATACCTTAGATAGGCTCACCTTGATTACAATCAAGAATTAGACTTGAGCATTAGCCGATGAGCACTACCCTAACATGCACTAAAGAAGTCAACCTAGAAATGGAATCTAGATCATTAGGGCCTACACTATGAGGAAAAACGTGATCATACATTTATACACTTCACCTTTTTTTAGTGGTAGGATCAAAGGATGAAAAAGACTTTCTAGGGAGATCATGTAGTAAATTGCTAAGAGACTAGCAATAATTTAAAGTTGGGGGTGTGATAACATGCTATATTTACATCATAAAACATGATTTTTTTCATGCATATTAAAGCTAAAATGATTTCATTTACATGCATGTTATCATATTTATATGTATTTTTTTCTATTATTCTCTTAAAAAGTCATTATAATCTCAAAATACTTTAATTTAGGGTTAATTTTTTTATAAATTAGAGTTTCATAATTTGATAACCCATATTTTTTTCTTGAGATTATAATTGTTTTTTTAAAGATAAAATAATAAGAGAAATAACTTTTTATAAACATTCATTTTATTTTCTAAAGATTAAAATCTTAATAAATGAATGTATTTTTGAAATAATAATTTTAACTCTTATTATTTAATTAATTTGACCTTTTAGAATAATAGATAATTAAATTTTGGATCAAATGAAAGAAATTTGGATTAATTTGGAGTTGTATTTTAAAAGATATGATTTTTACAATTTTTAGGGATTTTTCTGTATTTTTCTGAATTTTCTATGATTTTATTTTCAATTTTTAATAATAAAATAATAAATAAAAAAAATAAAAAATGGGCGCGGGGCCCGCGTGGATGCGACGTGGCACGCAAGGCCACGTGGCAGCGCCACGTGGACCCGCGCAGCGCGCATACGTGGCGCTATTATATCATATATATGGTATTATATACATAAGTATAAATGGGTCTTTGTCCTCCCCTTATAAGGGAGGGTCATACCCGTATAAACGGTCGGGTATTATATACCCGACCGTTTCTCTAAATTAAGTCCGTGTGGGACTAACTTACGCTTACTTACCTTGCAGGTGACGTGGCACGACAAGGAGCGAGCGATCGCGATCGGAGGACGCTGATTAAATGGACGCGTGGACCACTAAACTTGATCAAACACGTGCTTAATTGGGCGAGTTATAACGGCTAGATTTCAGCGACGTGGCGCGATGAGAACCGCTGGATTGAACGAGCGATCAAATGAGAAGCGTCGATCGCGTGGACGCTGGATCACGGGAAGATCAATCAAGCACGTGGTTATTTCCAGGCGTTATAACGGCCGAGATGCATCCACGCGGACCGCATCTCAGCCGTCCGTTTGCGATCCAACGGGTGTCATTCCATGCGTTTTATAACGCATCTCGGGAGATCAGATCCAGATCGTCCATCTACGATCTGACGGTCACGATATTTTCGAAACGGTCCATCGTGGACCGTTTCATCGTAACCGTCGATCGAAACGATCGGACGGTTACGATTTTTCGCCCTATATATACCCATGTTCTTCGTCGTTCTAAGACATCCAAGCAAGAATCAATCTAATTGACTGTCTAGACACCTTCCTTGCTTGTTTCTCTCGCGTTCTTCCTCTTCCTCTTCAATTTCCGCGTCCAAGGAGGGGTAGAAGTCGAGATTTGGTGGAGAATCGAGGGAGAATTCGCAGCTTGAAGCTCACGTTCGCGTTCTTCACGATTTCAGCGGTTAATCCGATTAATCACCTCGTTTCGATCGCTAATTGGGTTTAGTTGGAGCGGTTTTACCTTAACTATCCTCCAATAGAGTTTAATTTCCGTTTAGATTACGATTTCAAGTTGAATTTAGTTTAATTTCCTCTAAAATCGCGATTTCGCCGTTCTAAAATTCTTCTCCACTTCAATTCACGATTTCTCCAGCGAAATCAAGTCCGATTTTGACGATTTTTGATTCCGTGGAATCGATTTGAAGTCTACTTTCATAAAATACCATTTTCCCCAATTTCTACCATCAATTTCTCGTCCGATTTGATCAAATTCTAAGAGATCTTCTGAAAATTCCTAAATTCCCTGTGGATTCGACCCATATTTACCATTATACCCTTGAAATTGATATATTTTCATCAAATTGGTAAGTTTGGAATTATTTTTGACACGATACCGCTTGAAATTGACGACCTCGCGGTCTCGTCTCGTCAAAGATGGCAGAGAAGATCCATGGTCGGGGCAAGGAGTGGCGGCGGTCGTCGCGGCGGCAGCTGCGGCGGCACAGAGGCGTGCGGTGGCAGCGGCAGCGGCGGCGGCGGCGGTTGGACTCCTTCCCCGGCCTTCCTTGAGCAGCCACTTGAGAGGGAGATCACTCCTTTCTTTCTTCAAATGACGGCTAGGGTTTGTGGGGGGGTCCCTTCCCCTCTTATAGAGCCCATAATGGGCCGAGAGGGGAAAGGGCCCACTTGAGGCCCACAACCCAACACCTAAAAATACTCATAGAAAAAATAAAGGTCCACAAAGAGAAAGGGCTTCATGAATGGGATCCCGAAAAGGGAAGAACCCACCCGAAAGCCTAAAAAGGAGAGGAAAATAAACGAGGACCTGCTTAAACACGTGTGGGTCAAAAGTTCTTAATAAAAAATAAAGATAAGCGGATAGATGCGTGCGCGCAAAACGGGCGTCGTGGTATCGTGTCTTGGTGGCGACGGGGGTCATACGCCACCAGAGGTGCTTTGGTAAAAATGATGCTAGGAGGCAATGCTAACAAGAAAGTGAAGCAATGCAAGAAATGTGTTAAGGACTATAGCAAGCAATAGATGAAAAATATTGACAACAATAGAATGGTGCCACAAAATGAAACCATGGCAACATGTGTACATTAAGGCAGTAGAGCCATGATCGTGTGGCTAAAGGAAGAGATATAGCTCTAATACCATGTGAAGAGAGAATGGAGAGAGAGATCGGTGGGGACACCTTAAGAACAAAAGAAGCATGCAAAGAAGCACCAAAGCAATACAACTTAGGGAGAAATACAAGGATTAGGAGTCATCCATATCAAGTAAACAACATGTTGCTCTTGACAAAGAAATTCAAAAATCTATCACCATAAGACGTGTATATATCAAAAAACTTTATAGACATGTAGCGGAGCGACTTCATGAGCTATGAAGGAGTGTAGAAGTAAAAAAGTAATAAAGATGCTTAAGAAGAATTGAAGATGTGGGATTCACCCTTTAATCCTTCGGATCCTTAAAACACTTCCCTTGACTTGGCCAAACTTTACTCTTGACCTAAAACCTTTCATTTTGAGCCTTTCACCAAGTCAAGCAACTTTCCTAAATTTAGGAACCCCTTTAACCAAGTCAAACCATCTTTCTAAATTATAGGAATGATTTTTATAATCCTAAAATTCAAGTTATTTTCATCCTAGTTCCTTATTTGACCAAGTCAACCTTAACCCATGATTTTAGGCCAAATTACTATACCCAAATTACCCCTAAAATTTGTATCAATTAAAACACACCACATGGCACACTCACATCTTAATAAGTGAATTTTTAAGGTATTCTTTCAAAAGCATTGAAATTTCTCCTAAAAGGGTGACATCCCTTGAAGAGATACACCCTTTCAAGGGTTTAAACATTCTCTCTCTTCCCATATTTATGTGGATCTTGTGAAAATTTCTCTCATAATTTGAAATTACGAAAATTTTGAAGTTTGGTTGTTCCTCCAGTCTTTCTCTCTCATCCTCCACGAATTTTCCCCTCTCTCATTTTCTCTCATCCACACACCAATCCATGACTTTCTCCCTCTCCATCCCTCTTCTATTTCCTCTCCACTACACACACCTACCATTTCTCCATTTTCCATTTTCATTCTTCCCCCTCTTTCCATCATTTCCTTATTTATCTTAAAAATTCATAACATCCCTCTATCAAAACACCATCCCTTACTCCTCCTCTTGATAAATTTTGATTCTCCTATTTTGTCCCACATCATAGATAATGTAGTATGAACTCCTTAAGCCATATCATGTGATAGATGGGTTTATGTAGGAGAAGAATTTAGATGAAGTGATGCCAACAATTGTAGAGATATAGGCATAGGAATATACATAACAATAAAAGGGAAAGAAGGAGAAATTGGATGTGAGGAGAGATAAAGATAGATTGGACCATTGGATGGGCCTAGAGCATGGTTCAAATGGTTTGGCCTGCGATATCCTAGTGGGCCATCCTTAACATTGATATAACGGATTTAAGGTAAAATATAGGAAATTAATGTAAAAAATATAGGGTAGTTATTGTAGAAATGTCTAGACTGATGAAATGAAACCGCGAGGTCATCAATTTCATGCGGTATCTCGTCAAAATTTCTTCCAAACTTATCAATTTTAGGAAATTCACTCGAATTTCGCTCAAGACAAAGTCCATGAAGACAGTCATGATTAACATCAAAGAAGCCTTACAAATGAAGAAGAAAATGAAAACTACTCTTCTTACCAACGTGAGAACAAAGAAGATAGACAAAGCCTACCATGAAGAATTTGAAGAAAGAAGATTATTGGAAGAAGAATCATCCTTCTTTAAATCAAAATCTATGGCTGATGGATAAGAAGAAGGTTCACTCGTATATCATCCCCTAAAGCAGTCCTCTTGAAAGTATGGAGATATCACCCAAGGACGGCCTTTTAAACATCACTATCATCTAAGGTTTTAGCCGCATCAACTTCTATCTCAACAGCTGCAAATAATCCGTCGGCCACTCGAAGACAAACACGAGTAAGATAAAATAAGGCAAGTAATGAAAACTTCAAGGAAGCTCAACACCGCGAATACTTCTCCAAGTGAACGACAACTCTACAGCTAAAGAAAACACCTAAAGTCAACAAGTCTCTCACGGTTAAGAAAAGACAAAAACTCCATCTGAGAAGAAACTACGACGTCCTTAAAGTCATCAGTATTGTTACAGGGATGACATCTCCTTAATAAAGAAGAAAGCCTTCACCTCTTCCCGAAAATGTTTCACGTCACAGACCCATACCGACATCATCTCTCTACTGGTATGGAATCCAAAGCTTCAAGATCGCTGCATGGGAGAATCTACTTCTCCACCACGGAGAGAGGAAACCCTCCACAACAGACTTCTAATCAGCAGATTCCAGGACTACCTCAAGCACTACGAGCCCACGAAGGATCAAGCATCATGCGTTTTAGATTCACAATCATGAATCAATCACTAAAGATCGACATACCACCTACTGATCAAAGTGAGACTTCAAGGCGACGAACAGGCGAACCACCCTATCACCAAGAAATGCGAGACGACGTCATTACGTTTCACGTCGATGACCAAGAATTTCTTAGAATCTCAACGATGCCACATCAAAATTGCAGCGATACATTACAACTGCGATCGTGCTCAACGAGTACGCCCTACGCGCGGGAATAAAGAAATTCGGGAGCTCCCTAAAAGAAGAAGAGACTTCACGTGGCCCAGTCAACCATCCCACGTAAACAGAGTGCTTCAAAGATAGAACTCATCGCGAAGACCCCACGTACGCATCGAGATACTCTTAGGATCATCCTCATCAACACAGGTTCAGACTGCATCAATGGCCATCTATAGATCAACGTATGGAAGAAGGACAAGTACGCGAAATCGCATTTCTTATACACATGCCTTCACGACGCGTCCCTTCACTTCCACATCTTCTCTCCCTCTTTAAAAGATAGATGTAAGTCAGAGAAGACAAATGTTGTTTTTGATAAAATTGGTTACCTTTGGTTACTTCAACCTGTGTTCGTGTTCATCACGTTCATGTGTCTTCTTTGTATCTCCATCGTTCTTCCCGTGAATCTCTCGCAACCCATCTCCCGAGTTCTATCTCCCTATTTGTTCTCCCTCCCGTTTTGTCATCTTTCAACCCTTTATCATCAGAGATCAAATTGAGGAATATCCATTTCAACGGAGCAATTCCGGAGCATTGCTTTCCCATCTCGATCAGGTAATCATCCTCACTTTTTTGTCATAGTATATAATAGTTCAATCATAAATCTATAAGTCCACATTAATCACTCCTCATAACTCATTATTCATCTATTCTCTCTTATCTTTCTTCTATCTTAAATCTATTCCTTATCTTCTATTATCCCTTATCCGAAAACATCACTTTTAAATAATCCCTAGTCAACAATTCCTCATTTTCCGTTCAACGCATCATCTCCCGTTTCATCTCATATAATATATTATCCTCTATTTGTTTTCTCTCATCATTCCCGTATCTATCCTCTCTTAATTTCCATCTCACATCATCTATTTTCCTCTCTTTCTTTTCTCTCTTCCATATTTCTTCTCCTCTCACTTATAATCCTATCATTTATAAATTATCTATTCTATATTATTCTCACTGATATCATTTCAGTGATCCTCCATCAGATTGTAGGATTATTTTATAATTAAAATAAGTAGATAATCATATCTATTACATTCATTTTCCCTTCATTCCATCATCATATCCATATATATTATTATCTATAAAATATCCTACATCAATTATTCTCATTTTATATTAGAGATTATAATTAGGTTTTAATGTTAAATAATAAGACAAAATATTTTTATATACACTTATTTATTTTTCTAGTTTTATTTTCTGAAGAAAAATTTATTCTTTTGTTATTTAATAAATTTCAGTTTTTTAGAGTGATATATTATTTAATTTCTAATCAAAGAAAATAAAGTTACAGTTGGATTAATTTACAGTTATACATTTAAAGTTATGAATTTTTTAAATTTTAGGGATTTTTTTGAATTCTTTTGGATTTTTTGCATTTATTTGGATTTATTTTGGATTTCATTTCGATTTTTAAAAATTAAAAATAATATTTTTACCGCGCACTGATGTGGCAGAGCATATGACTTGTTGCCACGTGGCGACATATGCACGTGCCACGTGGCGCACGTGTTACACGATGCTTCTTCTTCACATGCAACGTGGCGAAATCTAAGTACTCCATCTTTGATCAGACAGACGAGACTTAATCATGAAGATTTGCAGTGGAGCGTTTCATCTGAGCCACTGATCAAAGATGAAGAGGCAAATCAAACGGTCACACCCAAATTTACCCTATTTATACCCCTATTCTTTTACGAAAGAAGCATTCTGAGATGTTCAAGCGATCGAATTGGTTAGACATCTCAAGCCTAGTATATATTGTCTTCTTTCTCTTCTGCACTCATTTCGGCATCCAAGGTGTGATTGAAAGTAAGATTTCATTGGGAGAATCGGGAGAATTTGACTCTTCAACACCGGATTTTTGTCTTTTAAAATGCGAAATGAAAAGCCTTGATCCGGTGATGAATTGGATCATTTTGAGAGTGACTTTAGGCTAGATTATGTGTTTTCTCCCCAATCTTTTTGCCTATAACATTATATTTCAATTTCAAATAGTAGATTAGTCAAATTTTATGAAATTTCTTTGTTTTCTCTCTCTTTGTGATCGAATTTTCTTCCTAGATTTTGCTCCTTATTTCTCCCCAAATAGTGATCTAGATCAAGTGATTTTTTATTTCAGTGGAGTCATCTTGAAGTCTTCCTTGTAAATTTTCTAAAACCCTAATTTCCATCCTCTATTCCTCATCCGATTTGATCGAATTTGAATAGTACCTCAAAAATTCCCTAGTTCTCGGTAGGTTCAACCCTTATTCATGACTAATTGATTCTTGACTAAAACTTTAAATTGGTGAGTTTAGTAATTGTCTTGACATGCATTTGTGTGTTTTCAATCATCACACAATAACATTCTATCAATGAGTAAGCAAGAGAACACAATATTTTTCATGTTGGTCTCTTTGACATTAAGACACACAAGAGGCTCATGATGGAGGAGACAAGAGCATGAGGAGCTTGTGCATTTTTAGGTGTGTATGCATATATGCATTGATTAGTCATGTTGTGGACGTGCAGAGTGTGTGTGGTAGGCATTCATGGGTTGTGCACCAAACATGCAATCCACATTCACTGAACATTTCCTGGTTGCCAAGAATGGGGTACCTGCATGGACTTGGCATACGTTGCTTACAGGGCGCACGTGTCATGCATTAGATGCAAGCACTTTGTGTGTTGGACATGTTTTGCATGTGGTCAATATACACATCGTGTACATGATAACATGCATTTATAACTTAAATTATTTTCCTAATTAACTCATATTCATGCTTATTTTATGAGAAAATGATGCATGTTATCATACTTTTTAGGAATTTTCTCCATTGGTATGTTATTTCATTAAAGTTCATATTTATGCATAAATTAGGGATAATTATATGCTTGATTGATGATGAATCTTCTTGAAAAATTAAAGTTATATGAAGTATATAATTTCCCTGATATATCTTGACTTTAGTAAATGATTTTTAAAAGTTAATTCTAAGAAGGAATGTATTGGATGATTTAAATAGAGAGATCTCAATGAAGCATTTTAAGTTATACTTAATTCATCCTATGTTCTTATTTTAATTATATTCCTTTATGGCATCATATTAAAAAGGAAAGAATTTGTGATCCAATGGAGAAAATTTGGATTAAAAAGGAGTTCTACATTTAGAGTTATGAAGTTTTAAAGTTTATGCCTTTTTCTGATTTTTATTTTCTTTTTAAATGCATTTTTTATTGATTTTCTTTACTAAAATCGCGAAAAAGGGGAAATCTGACCTGCAGGTGATGATGTGGCGAGCGCGCCCAGCTAGCGCGCTGACGTGGTACGCGGGATCACCGCGCTGATGCAACATGGCCTTTTTTCTCCGTGTGGGACATAGTCCCACACGTTTTTCTGTTGCAAGTGACGCGGAAGCATCACAATCGTCAAACGCGATCACGAGGCGTCGATCGTGTGGACTGGAGTCCATGCGATCGAAATCACAACACATGCTTAATCTTAACTTAAGTGAAGAGGACGTACCTCTCATCAGGCGACACATGGACGGCTCAGAAAGGTTGGATCTCCATCGAACGGACCGGATCTTCATCGAATGGATGGCATTGCGAATTGTCGGGACGATCGCGATCTTCATCGAACGGACTGCATTGGGCTCGCAATCTTCATCGCGATCTTCATCAATCGGACGGCTGGCGGTGGACTCTCCTCGCGATCGCGATCTGAGGGCTTAGAAGGTTTGTGGAAGAACTCCACGATCGCAGTGCGATCGAGCAGCGATCATGCTCCTTCAGCGCGGAATCAAATGATCGATCCTTTTCACATCATCAGACGGCGATCGATGGAGCATCAACATCACGTTCGACGCCCGATCATGGCGCGATCGTGGCTCCGATTGAAGCGGAATCAAGGCCAATTCATGGCCAAATTGGGATCCACGACATCTTCAATTGAAACCGCTCCCACGACCCCTGCAAATCGCCCCCACGACCGCATCAATCGGCCATGATCTTCGGGCGAAATTTCCCTTTAAAAACCGATCCATTTCTCTCTTTTTCTTAAACTTTCGATCGATTCGTGAAGTAAATTAAGCGAATTTCAAGGAAGATCTCTAGTTCATCGTGATCCCCCGCGTTTAAGACTCGATTGCGAAGCAATTGAAGTGGGATTGATCACAAATTTCTCCTTGATTTCATCGAGTTTTCCCCTTTAATTCTGAACGTCCACGAGGAAGATTCCGAGCAAATTCACTTTAATCCACAAGAATTGAAGCCCCATTCTTATGGAAATCGGGTTATTAGTGAGATTCGATCGATTATCCGGAGGTAATTTGAGTTTTTATTAGATTTAGAAGTTTAATTTTGCAAATTAGTTCTTAGTGTTCTTCATTTTCCCCAAATTCGAGTCCGAAAAATTATTAATTTTGAAAATAGGATATCTATCTGATTATAATTCCAAATCACTTGATTCTGGTTTAAATGGATTCCTCTTTTCCTCAGCTTTTCGTGGATAGCAAATTCATCGAATTCCGAGTTCATTTGGCCCTCCCATTTGACATTTGACCGAGGACTGTTCATCTTTCATCAGAAGTCAAATGTTGACTTTTGGGGTCAATTACTTTTAATTGACAAATCAGAATTCAATAATTTGGGTCTTGTTAGATTCCTCTGGTTCTTAGCTTTCTATTGACATATAAATTGCAATATTTGGATTTCATTTGACTGGTCAATTTGAAGATTTCCTCTGACGTGTTCATTTCGGGGATTTTCTGATATTTGATATTCAATAATTTATAGTAAATCCATTTCTTATCCAAAAATCAAGAATTATATATCAATAAATTCCATTTTCTCTATAGTTTCCAAATATATAATTTTCGTAATCTTCTGACTCTGTTTGATTCTCTGATTTTACAGAACACCTACTGGCTGTCAAAATCAATGCTTTGACTTTGACTTTTGACTTTTCTCTGTCAAACCCGAGAATGAAATTCTTAAAACTTTTTATTTAGCTCATTTATATCATTTCCACTCATTAATTCTTATTTTTACTTATTTAAAACCCCTTTTAAACCTAAGTTTGACCAAGTGAACTCTGCAATTAAACTCAACACTGCTCTTTGTGGATCGACATGATACTTACACATTATTTGATTTTACATCTTATCTTTGTGAGTTCGGTTTTATAAATTTTGATTGACTGGCGTCTTTGTGATTTAACGACGCATGAAAACGCACCGTTAGTACACTGCCCACATCACTCATGTTTTGCATAGATATTGCATGCGATGTAGGAGTTAGTGCATGCAATGTATGTGGATCATGCACATGTTTGTATCACCTATGGTGGTTCCATCAGGTTTTGTTGTGTGAGGCATCAAGGTGAGCTGCCAAGATGTGCTATTGACAGTGATGCATAAACTTCCCCAAAGTGTTGAGTTAGAGATGTAATAGGAGGGCACTAGTGGCTTTTTGATAACATTCTTTTTCTACCAATAATTACACGATTCTTTAGTGTTTCTAAAGTATAATTCGCATAACCATTATGAATGTGATAGTGTTATGATGAAATTTTCTATTCATCACATCATCTCTCTTAGAAGCTCATTTTACAATAATTTAAGGAAATTTTGACATATGAGTCGTGTTTGACCTTCAAGGTCAAACAAGTGTAAATCTACCATATTTGTGTGATTTTCATGTTGTAGGCCAAAAAGAAGATGAGCTTATAAGTGAGACCAAAAGAAGATGAAGTGAGTTGAATACAATTTATTATTTTATCTATTTGAATTTTGAGTTTCAAGTCATATTAAAAAAACGAGGACATTATGAGGATCAAATTAATGAAAAATTCATCTTAAAATGAATATATATATATATGAAAAGATATGAGCATTTAAGTTTTTGAGATTTTTCTAAATTTTTATCTGATCTTTGGTATTTTTAAATTTGTATGGATTTTTTGAAATTATTTTGGAATTAATACAAATTTTTTAGATATATTTCAGGTTTTAAAAAAATGGAAAAATATTTTTCATAGTTGCGGTGACGTGGCACCATGATGTGACAATGTGCACACATGGCTTGGTAGGATAGCACCACGCGACGTACACTTAGCGCCTGCATGGTGCAATCAAGGGGAGTCTTGGTTTCTAGGAGTATCATTGACCGATGAAAGCCATAAATAGGCCTTTGTTTTAAAGACACTTTTTTTTGTAAATTTTCCACGTATGGCTTAAACACCTTTTTTGCAAGGACATGTGGCAACATCAAAATTCTCAAATTCCATGAAACTAGTCCATACACTCAATGCACGATAGTGGGAACATGATCAATGACCAAGATCAACTCTGATCCAATGGGTCATCATGATGTTGATGAAGCTGCATCCAATGGGTGATCATGATGTTGATGAAGCTGGATTCAATGGGTGGCATTCACTCTAGTCTTCTTTTGAAAGTGCAGCCAGCCAAGAGTAGACAACTGATGCAATCTAAGCCCTTGTGATCACAATATAATCAAAATTGGGCGGCTAGCGACTAATCCTCTTCATTTAAAGAATATAAGATGGCCAAAAATGTTTCAAATTGAAAACATGATATCTCATGATCTCAACGAAGTTTGGCACAGAAATTTCATGGGCATATTTGTCATTTCATGATATGTCTTCTCAAAGTGGTTGATAAAAGATGGAGCCAAAAAACTATATTTCTTAATATGTCTTTGAACACTACTAAGATTAGCCAGACGAAGGAAAAATAGCACCAACTGATGATCCGTCATGTCCCGTATTTTTAGTGAGTTTTTTTCTTTTTTCTATTCATTCCTCGTATTGGATGGTAGCCACCAAGCTCGGGTGAGATATATAGGCTCTCTAACAAAAGATTGACAAGGGAGTATCGCCAAAGTGAGTTATTGATCGCAAATCATTATATTAGAGTGATTTCCTTTTGATATAGGATTATAATTCTATATTTTCAATTCCTGAACCTTAGTTCTCAATCAAAATTGCAACTTTCTCTTCCGATACAATTTTTTTAATCTTTGAGGGGAAATTCGGAGGTGCTTGATCGGGTTATTGCATCTCTCAGATTCTTCACCCTTGATCTGTCGATCTCTTCCACTCTCTATATCAAAAACACAAAAAACCCTGATTTCAATCTCTTAAACTTTCTCCTTATGGATTCAAACTTAACTTGCTGCAGTTCTAACCTAAAGATTAATTAGAAAGAGTTTACTATTATTTTAGCGGTGCTTACACATTGCTGGTGACCCTAGGGAGGCATAGGGGGTGCATTTGGAGGCACCCATTGCAATTCTAGTGGTGGTGCTGGCGGTGTTTCACTGTAGTTGAAGGACAATGCTAATGACCCTTGGGAAGCACAAACCGCACCCAAGAGGTTCATGCAGCACCAAGGCAGTGCTAACAAGGTCAGGGCGATAGGGGGAGCATGTGCTGCTTGCGGTGCTTGTGGCATGGCTAGCGCAAGCATCCCTCATGTTGTTAGTGGCGCTGGAGGCACTATCGACAGCGTTGGAGGCATTGAAGACAGTAGGAAGAGTGCTAGAGGGTATTGATGGCACCAAGGTGGGGCTGCTCTGGCAATTGCTCCTACAACAGTGATGCCCCTCTAGCTCATGCAGGCTTTTGTTTGATTTTTGGATATGGATCCTTGAGGGTCATCTGGCTCTGATACTAAATTCGAGTCTATCCATGGTGGATGCATTCGTGGAGCGATGAATAGATGGGACGGATCCTTGAGGATCATTTGGCTTTGATACCATATTGATGTAGGATGTAGGGAAAAAGGAGGCGGGATCGGACGTGAGCAATGGCTGCAGCTACTGGGGGCGAAAATGGTGGCCGATCCCAAGGGAACTTTTTTTAGAAGAAGAATATCATTTTACTTAAAATATGTCGATGAATCGGCCTATTTATGTGCCTTGGAGGAAAGAGAAATTCAAAAATTAAAATTAAGATTAAATGAAAGAAAATTAGAAAATAAACTAGAAATATAAACCCCAATAATAGATGAAGCTAGTCTACAATGGTGGGCTAATCATGCTCATCCAACAATGGGTGAGCTTTGAGGCAGATTTTATTCTATCAGTTTCGCCATTCCGGTGCCGTTTATCAGCGGCACTATCTGCTTCTTCCACAACGGGTAGTTTTCTCTAGCTATTGTTAATCAAATAGACGTACCCACGGAGAGCATTGTGGGTTGCGCCGTTGCTATTTTGGTGACAGCAGATGATTTTATCGGAGAAGTAGTGTTTTCCTTTGTTCCTTTAGGGGACGTCGCCGAGTCAGCATTTGAAGGCGACAGAGTTCCTCTCTCTGATATGGAGCCGTTGGGCAACAGGCTCTGATACCATAAAAGAACAGAGCATACGAGGATAGCGAACAGGAAGATGTAGAAGGGAGATAGAAGAGCAGAGAATATATTCGGGAAAGTTAGTCATTCATCGTAAATTAATTTTCGGACTCTCTAAACTTAATTACCGTTGTCTCTCGATATGGCCACATAGCCGTGACTAATTGAAAAGTTAAACATGTCGACCTTACTTGTGGGCCGCTTGCTGAATTCCAGGCCTGTCCGTTGGGCGTTGACCTACGTCTCACTACATATGTATTCATGATTTATGCATTATCTGCATCTTAGTGCGCGCGGAGCTGTTCTCCATCGAAGATGCCTTCTCTCTCGTATCTGATGTTGTCATCGCCGCTCCGAAACAAGGTAGCTGCTCTAACCTTCCACTGTAGGCGAATTACTTAAACCAAAGCCTATGTGATCGATATTTCACTTGTCCTCTTTAATGACCGCACAGAACCTTTCATTTCCTTAAACTCTTCCCCAACGAGCATACTTAAAAGTTCACTGGGTCAACAGAGGCAGAAGGACCGAATTTTCTGAAGTCCTCGCTGATAATTCTTTATTCAGCTCTGTTGCATGAGGCTTGAATGCTTTTCCGTGCTTATCATGGTATCCAATAATTCCCATGGTAAGAGGGTTTTATTCTTCATTTCCACATATACATCACATCTCACTTCCACTATACTTGCGTAAGAGCTTTTTTGTGACGATAATCTATTTTTTCCTACGCTTGATGCTCACCTGCTCCCACTATCATGCCGGAATAATGACCCGGAAAGAAGCAAGGGAGTTGGGGGCTCTCACACGGTCGTCCTTTTCTCATTTAAATTCCGTTCGTGCACTTTTTTCGGAAATAAAAATACACGAAGAGTTCCTCCATTCACGTCGTGATCAACCGCTTTTGTGTAAGATCCCAGCCGTCGGATGTTTCTGCTTTTTTTCAGGTTCTTTATCATCCTCAACATAATCAGAAGGCCGGGTGGAACGTGGAATAGAGGCAGTTGTTTGTCGGCGGAGGAATGGAAGACTGGAGGCTGAACTTGAGCGAGTTTCAAGCGCCGGACGTCCCAAGGAAACCTTCCTTTGTGGCCAGATTATTTTTCCAGGCATCCAGTTTGTCTCCTGCACTTCTCTTCCTACGCATGAACAAAAATAATGAATTGTTTTTTGATAGATTTCCCCGGGTAACGATTAATGACTCTCTCTCACACATAAACTCGAGCCCACTATCTTTTTCGCTGTCTATCCCAATCAATTCAATCTCATCAGCGTCCCGGTTTTCTAATTTGGAGGTTCAGTTGCTGGCAGTTCTGATGAAGCATATTGATATCCATGACGAAGTTGGCATCGATGTCAAATGAATGTTTCACGATGATTAACGAAATATAGTTCATTTGAAGTATGATGATCTTTGTTTATTGATTCCAGGAAAGCAAGACAAACTTGCAGAATTCTACAAGAAGCAAGAGAATCTCTTGAAGGGATTCAGAGAAATGGATGAAATAAATCGGACAGGCTATATTCCGGATGCCCGAACAGAGGTATTCAGATTTCCTTTAAGTAACAGGAATTAACGCAGCTGATATTAAAACAGAGAAATATGATATGCCTCGGCGAAGGAACTTGTCCATGATCAGAAGTTATAGCTGATTTCAAGGGCACAATGATCGTTAAGAAAGCGCCTAATGAGGGAATTGCGAATTTCAGGATGATCTTAAGCTTCTGGCGGAGAGTGAAAGATTGGCTATTCTCGTATCAAATGTGGCCAATATGCTTCTCTTTAGTGCAAAGGCATATGCATCCGTTGAAAGCAAATCCCTCGCTGTTATTGCTTCTACTCTGGACTCTCTCCTGGATCTTCTCTCTGGGTTCATCCTTTGGTTTACTTCTAATGCTATGAGAAAGCCTAACCAGTATAACTATCCTATCGGAAAGAAAAGAATGCAACCAGTGGTAATCTCCGCTTATCCCTTTGTCATCTCAGTATCCATATAAGAATAAAATCTCTTAAGATTCCAAAATAAATGGAAATCTAGCTTTTCGAATTAATTAAACCTGCTTTTTTTCAGGGTATTATCATATTTGCGTCGGTGATGGCTACCCTTGGTTTCCAAATACTGTTGGAATCTGGACGACAGCTTATTACTCAGGTTGGATTAATCACAAAGTTAGAATTTTGTGGAATGCTTATATTCCATATAAGTGATGTATAGAGATAAAGATACGAAATGATATAAATATCAATCAAGTTTAGGGATTGTTTTTCGAAAAGGGAATCAATAAGGTTCTAATGATTATTTTTCGCGGCAGTCTCATTTCCTCTTAGATGCTTCGAAGGAGAAGTGGATGATTGGGATAATGGTCTCCGCCACAGCTGTAAAACTGGCTTTGACAGTTTATTGCCGAAGCTTTGAGAACGAAATCGTGAGGGCTTACGCGCAAGACCACTTCTTTGACGTCATCACAAACTCGGTTGGACTCGTCACCGCCGTCTTGGCCGTGAGATACTATTGGTGGATGGACCCTGCTGGCGCAATCACGGTAAGCCTTCGTCTCCCACGTACTGACCTTTTTTTCAATGATATTTCTTGAGAAAAACTATGCTTTGATCTGTTTTCTGTTTCGAATTTCAGAAGAAGAAAAAGTGGCATGACATATTTATCAGCAGATGATAAAATAATCAGTATAGTTGAATGAAATCTGAAAGAAACTGAAGCATGGTCACCCAAATAGATATCTAGAATGCATGCTAGTTAATTAAACCCTATCGAATGAAATTTCGTTTATGTTACCAAAACAAGGTAACTTGTCTGAATTTCAATTTTAACCAAATATTATCTAATGCTTATTCGTCATTAAAATCTTCTTATCCATCCAATGGATTCTAAATCCATATGACTGCTTTAACACATGTATCTTCTCACTTATATCTCATTTTAGAGGCTCTTTTTTATGTTTGTAGATAATTGACAAATGACTGAGGAAGGAGCACAGAGATATCATCTGTAGAATTTTATTAAACTGTCAATTCTGCGTTCAGAATCATAGAGATGAAGATAGACTAGAATAGGATAACACATTCAAGCTGATAATTTATTCATAAACTGTTGGATTACCAATCGGTATCTCTTAAATTTTTACAGGAATTTATGTGAAGAAATTTATGTGCAGATCGCCCTATACACAATTAACACCTGGGCAAGAACGGTAATGGAGAATGTTTGGACTTTGGTGGGGAGGACTGCGCCTCCGGAGTTCTTGAGCATGCTGACCTACCTTATATGGAATCACAACATTGAGATACGCCATATTGACACTGTTAGGGCTTACACCTTTGGGTCCCATTACTTTGTTGAGGTAGACATCGTCCTCCCTGGTGTCATGCTACTTAGTCAAGCCCATGACATTGGCGAGGCCCTCCAAGAGAAGCTTGAGCAACTAGCGCAAGTTGAGCGTGCATTTGTTCATGTAGACTTTGAATTTACCCATCGCCCCGAGCATAAATCTAGGTCTTGAGTTGTTCTCTTATGTAAATCCCCGACATCTTGCGAAAGTTTTATGTAATAATTCAAGATTAATACGAACCTAACTTTGTTCTACGTGGTATTTTTATAAACATATTTTAAATTTCACAATCTTACCTGAGCATAGAGAATTATGTGTAGATTGCCGGTATCTTAGTTTTGACAAAAAATTAACGAAATGCATCGAATTGAATCCTCCTGGCCAATGTCTCAGTCTATCTACTTATCTATCGATCTATCTATCTATCCATTCATTCATCTATTTATCTATCGATTGGATTATATATTCATCTCTTTGTCTACCAATACATCTATCTACTTATCCATCCATCTAATTATCTTTCGATCTGTCTAGCTATCTGTGCACCTCTCTCTCTCTCTCTCTCTCTCTCTCAAGAATTTGCTCATAATTTCACATTCATCGTAGACTTTTTCCATGTTTGAGCTCATAAATGTTCTTCAATGTAGTGCTCTCTATTTAACGTTGAATTGTAGATTCTAACCCTTCTGTTAAAACGCCTTGAAGCTTTTATTCTCTCAATCTTCTTCAAATTTGACACTCTAGATTCTCTTCAAGTGACTAGATTTTCAGTTTGGGTCGTTTGAATAATTCAATTGGATTTCTCGAATATAACTGAAAACTATTAGATTCAATTTTGAATATCCAAATGCTAAAAATATCTCTGCTAAATTGTAAACGAGTTTCGAAAGAAGCCATTTTTCTAATTAAATTGAAATTTGAAGTATTATTTTTTAATTAGTTTTAAAAAATAAAAAAGAAACATAAGTATCGCTATAAAATTTTCAACGACCTTGTCAAGAAGACAATGATTTAATTATGTGGACAATTTTCATCATTCCTCCATCGAAATCTTCACCTCTAAAATAATTATTTCATATCCATTCCTTTAATATTTGAGCAACAGCACCTCTATCTGTCAACCTCACATCATTCCCATTTCATAAAATTAATTAAGAAATATGAATTTATTTCCCTACACCAAAAGTGCAGGTGGGCCCAATGGGCCAGCTACACGAAACTCTTTTACCCTTTTCTCCACAAAGAGATATATCAGCTTTATGGCTTCTTCATATGCCGCCGCTGATTGGCCGTTCCTGACACATGTCAGCATCGATATCGCCGCTTCAGAAGTCGCCAAAACGTGCCGCTTTCATGCTTCTGTCCCCAGCCACGTGACCTGCAACCTTATCAGGTCCAGTCGTGACCGTCTAATTTCGTCGGTCGAAACTCTCAACCGTCAGATCCAAATCATATCCCTTAACTCCCGCGCATTCTTTTTTATCCAAAAGTCTTACTCTGTTGTCTGCCTGCTACACCCTCCTCTATATATTCCTCAAGAACGGCTCTCTCTCTCTCCCTCCGGTCTCTGGCGAGAGCAATGGCGTCCTCTCCCTCATCGCTCTTGTTCCGCCATAGCTTCCTGCTCGCTGCTCTGCTAGTTGTCTCTATTGCCGAGTCGACCCAGAAGATCGGCCAGGGTTATCGTTTGATCTCCGTAGGAAAGTCCGCCGGCGGGGAAACACTAACCGGAGTTCTTCAAGTTAACCAGGGAACGGCCACTTACGGGCCTGACATTCCTCGACTACAACTCTTCGTTAGGTAACTATTTTTTCTTCCTTCCGATTATCTCTCTCTCTATCTATCTATCTCTACCTCTATTATACTATTTCTCTATCTAGCTATCTATCTCTACCGCTATTATACTATCTCTCTATCTATCTATCTATATAGCTATCTATCTCTACCTCTATCATACTATCTCTTTATCTATCTATCGATCTATCTATCTTTAACTCTATTATAATATCTCTCTATCTATCATTATGTTATCTATCTACTCGTCTATCTCTCGATCTGTGTTAATCTCTCTATCGCTCTAACTATCTCTCGCTCTATCGATCTAATGTTTTTCTATCACTCTCTCTATTAATCTATGTATCTATATATGTCTATCTCTCTCTCTATCTATCTTTTCGTCGATCTACGTGTCTATCTTTCTCTACCAGTGATTTTCATTCTTATGGTTCGGATTTATGCCTCTATTCTTGAATGTATTTGTCAGGTATCAATGATCCTTCCGGTTCTGATTTCTGTCTTATTGTGGTTTTTATGGTTCTGGTTCTGACCTCTCTCTCCCTACTGGTGAGTTTCTTTTTCTGGTTCTGACATCTTACTCCGCCTGTTATTTTCCTTACGGGTCTGTCTTCTCTCTCTACACTTGATTGCATACTCTCCTCCGGGTATTCTTCTTCCTGCTTCCGGTTCTGACTTCTCTCTTGTCGTGGTTTTCCTCTTCTGGTCCTAGTTTCTCTCTACTTGTGATTTTCCTTATGGGTCTATTTTCTCTCTCTACTCCATCGCAAACTCCGGCATACACTCTAGTCCCTCCTTCCAGTTCTGACCTCTCTCTTATGGCGCTTTTCCTCATTCTGGGTCTGCTTCTCTCTCTACTGGTGATTTTCTTATCTCTTGGTTCTTGTTTCTCTATCAACCCTTGATTGTTATCCCTTAGTTAGAGTGCTCCACTAACAATTCTCCATCTGGTTCTGATTCCCCTGTCTACTCCTGATTTTTCCAAGGCATGAGGCCAGAGACAGACTCAGAGTCCACATAACTGATGCCGATCGACCAAGATGGGAAGTCCCCTATGATCTCCTGCCCCGAGCTCGAGTTCCCTCTCTTTCGGTCTCTGGCAGTGATGTTGCTGCTGGCCAAGTCTCCGGTGAGGAGCTTGTTTTCTCCTATAACCCCAACCCTTTTGGATTCACCATTAAGAGAAAGTCCAATGGAGATTACCTCTTTGATTCTAACTCCGGAAACCTGGTTTTCAAGGATCAGTACTTAGAGATAACCACCAAACTTCCATCAGGAGCCTCAATTTACGGTCTCGGAGAGAACACACAAGCAGCAGGCATCAAGCTCCGCCCCAATGATCCTTACACTCTCTACACAACTGACATTTCCGCCATTAATCTTAACACTGATCTCTATGGATCTCATCCATTTTACATGGATCTGAGGAATCATAATGGGACAGCTTCTGCTCACGGTGTTCTTCTGATGAACAGTAATGCCATGGATGTTTTCTATAGAGGAACTTCTCTCACTTACAAGGTTATTGGTGGAGTTCTTGATTTCTACTTCTTCGCCGGGAAATCACCGCTCAATGTTGTCGATCAGTACACTTCTCTGATTGGGCGTCCCGCTCCGATGCCCTACTGGTCCTTTGGTTTGTTATCTTCCCTTAATTCATTGTATTCTTAATATTCCTTGATATTTACGGGGTTTTGTTACTGGGCAGGGTTTCACCAGTGCAGATGGGGATACCATAATGTGTCAGAGGTGGAAAACGTGGTAGAGTCATACCAGAAAGCAGAAATTCCTCTGGACGTGATCTGGACTGATGATGATCACATGGATGCAGCCAAGGACTTCACTCTGGATCCGATCAATTTCCCGAGAGAAAAGTTGATCCCCTTCCTTGACAAGATCCATGATCAGGGGATGAAGTACATCGTCTTGATTGATCCTGGAATAGCTGTGAACCAGAGCTACGGTGTTTTCCTGAGAGGAATGGAGAAGGACGTGTTCATCAAGTACAAGGGGAAGCCCTACCTTGCTCAGGTTTGGCCTGGTCCAGTGTTCTTCCCGGACTACTTAAACCCTAATGGTGTTTCCTGGTGGTCTGAAGAGATATCCCGCTCCACGAACTCTTTCCTGTAGACGGACTCTGGATTGACATGAACGAACCCTCCAATTTCTGCTCAGGTGAGTGCCAAATGCCTGATGAAGCTCATCCCTGCCCAATCCCCAACTCGCAGACTCCATGGGTCTGCTGCTTGATCTGCAAGAATATCACTGATACAAGGTTTGACTCTCCGCCATACCGGGTCAATGCCTCCGGGGCACAGGTTCCTCTTGGGTTTAAGACGATCGCAAGCAGTGCTGAGCACTTTAATGGCATACTGGAGTACAACGCTCACAGTCTCTTTGGCTTCTCTCAGGCCATAGCCACACAGCGAGCTCTGCAGAACCTCCAAGGGAAGCGGCCCTTTGTGCTCACAAGATCTACCTTTGTCGGATCTGGAGCTTTTGCCGCACACTGGACCGGCGACAACAAAGGAACTTGGGAAGATCTCCGTTACTCCATATCCACAATTCTCAACTTTGGAATGTTTGGGATGCCAATGGTGGGTGCAGATATCTGTGGATTCTATCCTGCTCCAACTGAAGAACTCTGCAACCGATGGATTGAACTTGGAGCTTTCTATCCATTCTCCAGAGATCATGCCAATTTTGCCTCTCCAAGACAAGAGCTCTATGTTTGGGAATCAGTGGCTAATTCTGCAAGAAATGCTCTTGGAATGAGGTACCGGCTTCTGCCCTACCTCTACACCCTGAATTACCAGGCACATATCTCTGGAGCTCCAATTGCACGGCCAATTTTCTTCTCCTTCCCGGAGTTCCAGCCAGCATATGGTCTCAGCACACAATTCCTCCTGGGATCTGGAGTCATGATCTCTCCGGTGCTCGAGCAAGGAGCCACGACGGTGAAATCCCTTTTCCCACCGGGAGCCTGGTACAATCTCTTCGATCACCAGAAGATCGTGATCTCACTGGAGAACGGAGAGCACTGGTTCGAGCTTCAAGCACCTCTGCACGAGATCAATGTTCACTTGTACCAGGGGAGAATTCTTCCGCTGCAGAGAGGTGGGATGAGGACCAAGGAGGCCAGAGTTTCACCATTCTCTCTCGTGGTGGCAATGCCAGTAGGAGGTGGAGAAGCCAAGGGGGAGGTGTTTGTGGATGATGATGAGCGTCCGGAGATGGAGCTCTTGGAAGGGAGAGCTTCATTGGTGGAATTCTTTGCTGCAGTGGAAAATGGAACAGTGAAGATCTGGTCGGCAGTTGAGCGTGGAAGCTTTGCACTGCAACAGGGGTTGCAGATAGAGAAGGTGACTGTTCTTGGGTTGCACGGAGTAGGAAGAAAGCTGGAAATTGAGGTGGAGGGAGAGAGAGTCAGAAATCTCGGCGGAGCTGGCTTTGTAGAAATGACGGCGCCGCCGCTGAGTGGTGGGGCTTCATCACTGATGGTGGAGATTGTTGGTCTGAAGCTGTCCCTCGGAAAGAAATTTTCGCTGACGTGGGGGATGGACATTGGTAGCTGAAGCGACGGTCGAAATTTTTTCCGCTAACGTTCTGGGATTTTCTATTATCTCTCTCACAGAATGTTGAACGGTTAAGTGGTTAGTACGTTGCTCTCGTTTCTAAATAGTCAACGTGTGTCGTCTCCTGAAAAGCATATTTTTTTCTTCCCGTCCATTCAATGTTTAAGTCTGTCTCTCTCCTATTTATTTTTTTCATGGAAGACAAACGCAAACCATGGGGCGGGCGAACCAAACAGCGGCAAGGAGAATACACGGTCAGCAGTACCCCCCTCCGCCGGCAATTTCAGAGCGTCCCCGGGAAAACCGGCGGCTCTCTCCCCTATTTATTCGACTAATGAGAAAGAAAGAATTGAAGGAGAAAATTGAGAGAGATGGTGAAGAGGCTCAGAGAAGGGAGTAGTGTTGCCGATCAGCCAGCAGCGAAGAAGCGGATGAGTCACGTTGAGGCGTTGCCGCGGTGGAGACAGCTGTGGGAGGAGAGAGGAGGTGGTATGGCGGTTGACTACGAGGAGCTCTTATGGGGATGGTTCCCCTTCATAGAAGAGGACTTCTCCTTGGAAGGAGATGATGGCTGGCTCTGCATCTGGGTCCAAGAAGATACCCGAGAAATGTCTGACAGATTTTTCGAGAGAGAGGAATAGAGGCTAGAGAGAGAGGGGAAACTTTAGGTCTATGTAATTTTCCTTACTAAATCTGACACTGGAAATGATAGGAAGAGCCGTAGAGGAAAATGGAGTCCTCTACGGAAGAGGCATGTTTGGAATCTGATTGATCTTTTGATCTTTTCTGGTTAATCTCGTCAAGAGGAAGTAACTTCAAACCTGCAGTCACGTCTGTCGTTGTGAATCAGTTTAACATAAAAGAAGCACCGTGTGCTTGTGAATCACGTAGAAGATCTTACTGAGAACCAGAGTCTAGCCATAGACCAGGGGAAGACAAGAAAAGACTTTCGGCGCAGGTTCACGGGTACTCTCTCTCTCTCTCTCTCTGAAAACCCTAATGTCAGGTGGTCTCTATCCTCAGTCCATAATCTTCGCAGCCTTATATTTTTTGAAATAAATTTGAGTAACGTTATGGAGAGCATGATATCATTAGTAGGACTACTCACTAGTCCCCTTATATGAAAAACATTACACTTAGTGTATAATGTTTATAGCTTGGGAGTGGCAATCACTGATCTAGCCTTGATCTGATCGGATTGTCACGATCAATGGTGACTATCTGTTCAATAATCATGTAGAGTTTGCTTCAAGTGATCAATTATCAAAGCCAACTAAACGATTGAGAGCGTGATAGATTATGCAATTGATAGGTGACGACCCCCTCCATCATTATTTTATTTTTAGGAGCTTTTTGTCATAGTTTTACTTATTGGGATACTTTTTTCAAAATATGTTTTTAATTTTAATCAACAATTTCTTGGTGATCAAAAATCAGATTGATGATTGATGATTATTGATCAATCAACCATTGTCAATATCATCGATCCTCGTCGATCAATCAACTATTATATGCTTGATGGTATTGATGGACATCAATCACTATGACAATCAGATCATCCCATACATGCAATTTCACGATCATTAACTCTTTTATTTCTTTCTCGTATGATTTTGACATATGCAACTATAAATTCATATATTTTGAGTATCTAGTGATATTTGACCTTATATTCTTAACTTCTAATGACTGCAGAATAGATAATTTGAAAGATGAAAATAACGAGAGAGCAAGAAAGAGATCTGAAGTCTAATTTTACTTTTGACTGAAATCCACTTAATTTAGAGAAACTAACTTTCTCTTTATTTCTCTGTAGAAAAGTTAAATAACATGATAATTTGGAAAAAAATTAAATTCTAATCTAATGCCAAAAAAATTTCATTGAAAAAAATGCCTTATAATTTGAAAGGTGTAAATTTCTTTTCTTATTTTTCTTATTTTATGAATTTTTAGAATTTTTAAAGGCCTTAGAATCAGATTTTTTAAAGGGGCCCATGTCCATAGTTTCTTGATTTGCGAAAGTGGCAGCAAAACATGCAGCAAGGAGATATTGGCTAATTCACACACATGGCACTTCCATTGTGCTTTATTCTCTATTAATGTGCAGGTCATTGGATGGTGTGATTTAATCAAGAGTGTGCACCCCATCAATGGAGGCATCATGAACATCACAAAATCAGATTTGTGCATTAAAGACATGGCCCAACTCCTTTCTTTGCGCATGATATGGAGCATCTTGGAGATAATGCTGCACCATCTTTCTAGGGGGAAACATGTGCCTCTTTAAGGGGTGCTTCAAGGGACATTTAGAATGAGGAGAGGGAGGCAAGAGTGTTAAAAAAATGGGCTAATATCATATATGAGTCTAAACTTTATCACTTGTACCAGATATGAGTCCAACCTTTTTTTTTGTCAGATATCAGTCCAAACTTTTTAAAAAGTCCACATATAAGTCTCAACTTTTATTTTGTCATATAAAAGTCTCACCTTTTCAAGTGTCCACATATAAGTCTCTCTCTCTCTCTCTCTCTCTCTCTCTCTCTCTCTCTCTCTCTCTCTCTCTCTCTCTCTCTCTCTCTCTCCTCTCTCTCTCCTCGCTCTCTCCCTCCCCTCCCCTCGCCCGCCCGTCTCACCCTCCCTCCCCTCCCTCCCTCCCTCCCTCCCTCCCCAGCCTCACTCTCCCTCCCCTCCCCTCGCCCGCCCGTCTCACCCTCCCGCCCGTCTCACCCTCCCTCCCGTCTCACCCTCCCTCCCCTCCCTCCCTCCCCCGCCTCACTCTCCCTCCTCCTCGCCCTCGCCCGCGTCTCACCCTCCCTCCCGTCTCACCCTCCCTCCTCCCTCCCTCCCTCCCTCCCTCCCTCCCCCGCCTCACTCTCCCTCCCCTCCCTCGCCCGCCCGTCTCACCCTCCCTCCCGTCTCACCCTCCCTCCCTCCCTCCCTCCCTCCCTCCCTCCCCCGCCTCACTCTCCCTCCCCTCCTCGCCGCCGTCTCACCCTCCCTCCCTCCCTCCCCAGACTCGGTGGTAAGGAGAGGAGCGATATCTTGATGCTTCTCACGAGGGGTTGGTCGGACGAAGCACGGAAGCTTAGCGAATGGGAGAGAAGGGATTCTTGGAAGCAAGAAAGGCTTGAACGAGAGAGTGAGAGAAGGAGAGCACGGTTATGCTGTTCTACAGTCATTCGTGAGATTAAGCCAGGAGAGAGAGATAGGCGGAACAGTCTAGAGTGGTGCGATTTGACCTGGTCACGCGGAAATTACGTAACGGTTTAGAGGTTAAACCGAAAGCGAGAGAGAGATAGAGAGAGGTTGCGCGAGAGGTCACTGTGTGGTTCCGACTGAAAGAAATGCGAATAACCGTTCTGGCTCGCGCGAGAGCAGACATCCAGATAAAATTTCTAAAATTCTGCGATCGGGACGTAGCACACCTGGTTGAACCAGGCTGGTTCAAAGAAAATTCTTCTGTTAACAGGCCTATTTTTTGAACAACATTTCCGGCAGAAACTGTCATCTATTTACCGTCACAATTCTCTGCAACGAGTACGATATTTACCAAGAAAAAGGAGGATCATACGTAGAGAACTCTTGCCGCAGACTCCGGCTAGGGTCTCGCCGATCGTATGTTGGCTTGACAGATGAGGTTTTTGCACGATGATCTTGCGCTGACGTTCAGTCGCGGTCGCGGATAGCCATGAGGATGTTGCTGACGCCGAAGAGACGGTGCGCATGTTAGAACTCCTCTCCTTACCTCTCCTTACCTCTCCGGGAGGGAGGGAGGGGAGGGAGGGTGAGACGGGGAGGGAGGGTGAGACGGGCGGGCGAGGGGAGGGAGGGAGAGTGAGGCGGGGGAGGGAGGGAGGGAGGGGGAGGGAGGGAGGGTGAGACGGGCGGGCAAGGGGAGGGAGGGAGAGTGAGGCGGGGGGAGGGAGGGAGGGAGGGAGGGTGAGACGGGCGGGCGAGGGGAGGGAGGGTGAGACGGGAGGGAGGGTGAGACGGGCGGGCGAGGGGAGGGAGGGAGAGGAGGCTGGGGAGGGAGGGAGGGAGGGAGGGAGGGAGGGAGGGAGGGTGAGACGGGCGGCGGGGGAGGGGAGGAGGCGAGAGGAGGAGAGAGAGAGAGAGAGAGGGAGAGAGAGAGAGAGAGAGAGAGAGAGAGAGAGAGAGAGAGAGAGAGAGAGAGAGAGAGAGAGAGAGAGAGAGAGAGAGAGAGAGAGAGAGAGAGAGAGAGACTTATATGTGCACACTTGAAAAGGTGAGACTTTTATATGACAAAATAAAAGTTGAGACTTATATGTGGACTTTTTAAAAAGTTTGGACTGATATCTGACCAAAAAAAAAGGTTGGACTCATATCTGGTACAAGTGATAAAGTTTAGACTCATATATGATATTAGCCCTAAAAAAATTAGGGCAATTCTGGGAATCTTTTTTTGACTTAAAATTGTCTATTTATAGTTGAATTTGTCAAATAATGTCAATGATGAAAAAAACTTGAAGTTTGGGGTGAAATGGGGATGTAAAAATTCTCCTACATTTTAGTGAGGGTAGTTTGAATTGGTCAATACATTCTTAAATTCAGGAAAGAATTTTAACTTGGTCAAATGCTCAAAACTAAGGGTTTTAGGGTAAGAAGATGGCTTGGCCAAGTCAATGAAGGTCCTTATAGGGTTGAAAGGTTGAGTGGTTTCTCCATGATCTTAACGGGTTTTCTCCCCTTTAGTTCAGCAATCTCTTCCCATGATAGATCTTTGACATTCTTGGAAAAGATCAACATATTATTCAATTGATGTGGATAATTTCTAATTATGGCATTGTTCCTTAAATTGTATTGCCTTGGTACCTCCATGGATGCTTTCATTTGTTTTTGAGGTGTCCCCACCATATACCAAAAGACCTCAAGGGTTAGAGCCAAAATTGTCTTATGCTCACTCCTTATGGGTGTATTTGAAGATCCATAAGATAGATGACCTAAGAGTGTGGTGCAAAGGTGTAGTGCGAGAGTCATTGAAAATGTAGGTTTAGGTACTCCCTTGGGGTAATATACTAAAAGGATATAATGCTCTATAGGCTCTCAAACATTCAAAACACTAAGGATCCAAGAATTAGTGATCCTATCATCTAGTATAGATTAAAATCCATATTTATAGGGTTCATTGGAAGAGTTCTCAAAGTTGTTCTAGTATCCAACCTCTAATGATAGCCACATAATCAATGAAGGGTTGGATCTCCTCTTCAATGCTCTTCACCAAGAGAGAAAGAGATGAATGGAGAGGGTTTCCACAAAGCTTTTATGGGAACCTTGAGTTTGACTTGTTCTCCCCCTATTTTTAGACATTGGTTATGTGAAATTTTCATAAAAATTGTCACAATTATGTTTATACCTACCAACGTTTATAGACCAAATGTGTGTGACCCTTCAGATATATATATATATATATACCTGGCTAATAACTCTATAGATCTAATAACACTTATTGGTTTGGTTGACCCTATAAACTATATGTATCATCAAGTAGATTAATAAATCAATGATTGGTTTAACCTAATCGACAAGTTGAGTTCCCAACTTAGTGGGTGTCGAGCTACATCATGTGCTCTAAGAGATATATAGTGTATAAGAACTCCTATCTAAAACTTTGTGATCATTGGTTACTATGTATGTATAACACTTCATTTGTGCGAGACTAATGAATGGCTTAGGGAATAGTCAACTTCCAAATCCTAATTGGTCACTCAAGTTAGAACTAATGCGTTGAGAAATTTTTTTAAAACACTTCATCTCAATATTATTAGCAAAACTATATTGATATATAGATTTTCATATATCATATCTTCTTGTATTAATTGTCTTAAAATTCATATAATAATCATATGACCATAATAATACTTAGATTAGTCCATTTAAATGTACACTTGGAGGACTTGTTATGAGTTGACCTTGTCTATATTGGGAAGAAAAGAACTCAGGGCAAGTTCAAAATATTTTAGTGGATCAACATATTCCTAGCGAGTCAAGATATTGATTGAAGTAGGCCAACGACAAGACGAAACCGCAAGGTCGTTGATTTCACACGGTCTCGTGTCAAAAATATAACCAAACTTACCAATTTTGGGAAATTAACTCGAATTGAGTGTCATAATGGTACATAAGGGTCGAATCCATAGGGAAATAAGGAAATTCTTGATGTTTTCTTCAAAATTGATCAAATCGGACGATGAATTGATGATATAAATTGGGAAAAGGGTAAATTCTAAAAGAGAACTTCAAATCAATTCCACAGAATCAAGAATCATCGAATTTGGTCTTGATTTTGCAGAGAAATTGAAGATCGAAGTAGGAAGAAATTTCCGGACAAAGAAATCGCAAAATTGACTTAAATTAAACCAAATTAAACCAAGATAATCTTGGGGTGCCTCCCAAGAGCGCTAAGTTTAACGTCTTCAGCCAGACTAAACAAAAATAAAACCTATGACTAATGATGGGTCTAGGGTGATACTGTCACGTCCTCGAGTGCTCGGGAAGATGCAGATTTACCTTATCTACTGGTGCGTGTGGCTCTGAGGTCAGGTATGGCTTGAGATGATGGCCGTTTACCTTGAATTGTCGACCAGTTTTAGGGTCAGAGATGAGTACCGCTCCGCCATTGAACAATTCCAGAACCACGTAAGGACCATCCCATCTGGAGCGCAACTTTCTATGGAAGAGTTTGAGGCGCGAGTTGTAGAGCCAGACCTTGTCGTTGACCTAAAATGATCATCGTCGGATGTGTCGGTTGTGGAAGGCCTTGGTCTTTTCCTTGTAGATCACCGCGTTCTCGTACGCGTCATGCCTCAACTCTTGTAACTCCTGAAGCTGGAGAAGTTGTTCTTTCCCTGCTTTGTCTAGTGCGAGGTTGAGCTTTTTGATAGCCCAGTAGGCTCGGTCCTCTAGCTCAACCGGAAGGTGGCAGGCTTTCCCGAAGATGAGCTAGAAGGGGGACATCCCGATGGGTGTCTTGTATGCTATCCGGTATGCCCATAGTGCGTCGGGAAGCTTGTGTGCCCAATCCTTCCCATCTGGATGAATTATCTTTTTGAGTATAGTTTTGACTTCTCGATTACTTACCTCTACTTGCCCATTCGCCTGGGGGTGGTATGGCGTGGTAATGCGGTGGTGTATTCCGTACTTCTTCAATAGTACCTGGAAGTGAGAGTTGTTGAAGTGTGTGTCGCCGTCACTGATGATAGCCCTCGGACAACCGTACCAGGCGAAGATGCATCGTGTGATGAATCGCAGAACTTCCAGATGATCGTTTGTCCTAGTGGGGATTGCCTCGACCCACTTGGACACATAGTATACCGCCACCAATATGTACTCTTTCCTGTCAGAAGGTGGGAAAGGTCCCATGAAATCTATCCCCCAAAGGTCGAAGATCTCCACCTCAAGGATCGGCCGCATCGGCATCTCATCTCGCTTGGAGATGTTGATCGCCGCTTGAATTTGTAAGCACTTTGTGTAGAAAAGGTGGGCGTCCTTGAAGATGGAGGGTCAGTAGAAGCCGCTTTGCAGGATCTTGTCCATGGTCTTTCGTACTGCGAAGTGTCCTCCGCATGTCGATGAGTGACACATTGCCAGTATGTCTCTTGCTCCTCCTCTGGTACGCATCGTCGGATAATCTGGTCGCATCCTAGGTGGAACAGAAGTGGTTCTTCCCAGAAATAGTACTTAAGCTCATGGAAGAACTTATCTTTTTGATGCTTGTTCCAATGCTCCGGGATCAATCCAGTGACGATGAAGTTGACGATGTGCACATACCAGGGGGCGTGAGTCGAGATGGCGAGGAGATGCTTGTATGAAAATGTATCTCCGATGTCCTCTCCTCTCGAGATCTGGAGACGCGATAAGTTGTCTGCCACCGAGTTTTCGCTGCCCTTCTTGTCTTTTATCTCCAAGTCGAATTCTTGAAGGAGCAGCACCCATCTTATCAGTCATGGTTTGGCCTCTTTCTTGGAGAGCAAATACTTCAGGGCCGCATAATCAGTGTAGATGATAATCTTGTTCCCTAAGATGTAAGACCGAAACTTCTCTAGAGCATAGACCACCGCCAAAAGCTCTTTCTCCGTAGTCGTGTAATTAATTTGAGCTTTGATGAGGGTCTTACTTGCATAGCAGATGGCCGTCGGCTTCTTGTCAAGTCGTTGCCCAAAGACTGCTCCCACCGCGTAGTCTGAAGCGTCGCACATGATCTCGAAGGGTAAGTCCCAATTAGGACTTTTTAGAATCGGTGCCTTGATCAGTACTTGCTTCAGGATCGTAAATGTGCACTTCCCTTCTTTGTCGATGATGAAGTCCTTGTCTTTGCAAAGAAGGGCGGTAAGGGGCTTGGAGACTTTGGCAAAATCTTGAATGAATCTTCGATAATAGCCGACGTGCCCGAGAAAGCTCCTTAAGTCTTTGACGGTACTTGGTAGAGGGAGGTTTTGGATGACCTCTATCTTGGCCTTGTCCACTTCAAAACCTTTGCCCGAGATGATATGCCCGAGCACTACTCCCTCTCGTACCATGAAGTGGGATTTCTCCCAGCTAAGCACTAGTCGTTTCCTGATGCATACCTCCAGTATCTTCGTCAAGTGAGCAAGACAACTATCGAAGTCGTTTCCAAAGACGGAGAAATCGTCCATCAAGACTTCTAAGCTGTCACCAAGAAAGTTGGAGAAGATAGCCGTCATACATCGTTGGAAGTTCGCGGGGGCGTTGCACAGTCCGAATGGCATGCGTTTGAGGGCGAAGGTGCCAAAAGGACAGGTGAACGTTGTCTTCTCTTGATTGTCGGGGTGGATAGCAATCTGGTTATATCCCGAGTATCCGTTGAGGAAGCAGAAGTAACTTGATCTTGTCAATCGGTCCAGGATTTGGTCGATGAACGGTAGCGGGAAGTGGTCCTTCTTGGTCGTGGAGTTTAGCTTTCGGTAGTCGATGCAGACTCTCCACTTCGTCGGTAGGCGCGTCTGGATTTCCTCGCCTTTCTCGTTCACCGTTACTGTTACTCCTGCTTTCTTCGGAACAACGTGTACCGAACTCACCGATTGGCTATCAGATATGGGGTAGATAATTTCTGCATTGAGCCATTTAAGAATCTCTTCTTTTACAACCTCCCATACCCTCGGGTTAAGTCATCTTTGGGCTTCCTTGACGGGTCTCGACTCATCCTCTAGGAAGATGCGATGAGTACATAGTCAAGGGTCCAACCCTTTTAGGTCCGTCAGGGTTCATCCGATTGGTTCTTTATTTTTCCTTAGCACCTCCAGTAATTGTTGTTCTTGCTTCAGGTCCAGCTTGGACGAAATAATTACTGGCTTTGCTTTCTCTTCATCAAGGAAGGCGTACTTGAGTGTAGATGGGAGAGTTTTGAGCTCCAAAGTTGGCTCGTCCATCTGGAGCTCCTCATATCTTGCTTCCTTGTCAATAATCATAACTTCTTCTATGCATGCGTCTATGTCCTGATCGTTGGCGAAGTCGATGGCGCCTAAGTCTTCGAAAGCTCGTGAAGGGTATTTCATGAGCTTGTTGATGTCGACCTTCACGGTGTGCTCTCCCACCTTGAGAATTACTTCTCCTTTTCCCCAGTCGGTTACGGCTTTTGCGGTAGCTAGGAAGGGTTGTCCTAAGATAATCGGGGCTTGGCTCAGCTCCTTAGTCATTTTCATGTCGACCACTAAGAAGTCTACTGGGAAATAATATTATATCCTTACGATGACATCTTCTACTAGTTCATAGGGTTTTCTAACTGATCCATCGGCTAAGCATAGTTCTACTAGGAAAGGCTGTAGCTCCCCTACATGATGACAGTCAAATACAGCTTTAGGGAGGACGTTTATACTAGCTCCTGTATCTAGTAGGGATCTAGTGAAGGACATTCCTCCTATTTCACTCGTGATAATGGGTGCTCCCGGATATCTCTTTTCTACGGGTAAGGAATTCATCATGATAGAGCTTAACATCTCACTAAGTTGGATCGTTTAAAGGTTTCTATAGGGAGTACATATACCTTTTAGGAATTTTGCATAGGAAGGGATATACTTGATGACATCTATCAAAGGAATGGTTATTGTCACCATTTTAAAGGCGTCTAGTAGATTGTCATCGGTTTCGCTATTCTTGGCTTTTGGTCGGTTTAGGGCTTGAGAATAAGGCACAAGGGGCTTGTATTTTTTAGGGTTAGGTTCAGCCGTAACCTGTTCTTCCTCGTCCTCTGAGTCACTGTCTTGCTCGACCATAATTAGCATTTCTTTTTCTTCATTTTGGCCTTGGTGGAAAGGGTGATCCTTGTATGGATCCGACAGAGCTTTCCCACTCCGAAGGCTTGATATGGCCAATGTTGTTTCTACGGCTTCCTCGTCGATATGTACATGGTTGATGTTATGTGTCTGGGTTGACGAGGCCCCTTGATTCCTTTGGTTTGCCGTGGCATGCGAGGGTAATTGGTCAGTAAATGTTACTTGCTTACCCTTTTTATCCGTTGTCGGTTGGACATTCGTCTTGACAAAGTCTTGAATTTCATCCATGCGTGAGTTCATCCTCGTCATTTGCTTCATTAGTTGTGAGATGGTGCCGAGGATCAGGTCGGATGCCGGCGTGGTCTGGCGTGAAGCTTGCGTGTATGCTTGTGGTTGAGTCAGTGGGACAAATGATGACTGTCTTTGATTAGGGTAGGATTGCAAACCGTTGTATTGTGGAGGATAGGGTTGATTGTTGTTCCTCCTATATTCGTTATTCTGCGAAGAATTGTTAAAAACAGGGGTATTATATTGGTTAGGATAATTACCTGGATAATTGGGTCGTCCCTCTTGACTTGGTCCTCTCGATGGACCTTGTCCATACATGCCTTGCCCTTGGATTGCCATCATGGGGCAATCTAATTTAACATGGTCGAATCTTGAGCAAGTTGCGCATGGTGACGCTTCTTGGAGTGAGACAGGGGCGAGTCTTTCGGAACAGTTGCGGATGTTGAGTTGGTCCAGTAGTAAGTTCTGGACTTCCGCCATTTTGTCGATTCTTTCGAGGAGCATCCCTGTCTCCGCTGATTTGGCATCGATAGCTTTTGGCATTGCACCTCTTCCAAATGGTTTTGCCGCATTATGGTGGCTATTTTCCGCCACAATTTTGATGAGTTCCATTGCGTCGTCTTCGTATTTGCTCATGAAGGTGCCGCTACTAGCTACATCCAAAAGATATCTATCTTGAGGGCCTAACCCTTCATAAAATATTTGCGTTAATTCGTGGTTAGACACTGCATGGTGTGGACACTCCCTCGTAAGATCTCTTAATCGTTCCCAGGCCTCGTGGAAGGTTTCACTCGAGCCTTGGGTAAACTCTCGAATGGCTTTTCGGACAGAGGTGGTTTTTCCTACGAAATAGTATTTTCTCAAAAACTCTTCCTCCATCTCGGTCCAACTAGTGAATTCTTTCCCTAATTTCAAAAACCAGTCTTTGGCTCTATCTCTAAGGGTAGCGGGAAAGAGTTTCATCTTCATCGTGTCGACGGGGACATTTTGAAGGTGATTTATTTCACAAACTTGGGAAAGATCATCTACATGTCTATGTGGATCTTCGGAAGATTTATCATGGAAGATAAGAAGCATGCTCATGACATGGGAATCAATTCCAAAATTTTCCCCTCTTCCTAGGGGTGCGTGAATTCTAGTGACGGGTCGCTGGAGGATGGGCCTAGCATAGTCATTAAGGCGTTTCTTGGCATTTCCCTCATCATTCCGGGCCATTTCTACTGGTTCGGTTGGATCAAAACTTGAATCGTTCTCGATAGTGTCGGTCTCGGTAGCTTCGGGAGTTTGCGAGGATCGTTCAAATAGGTCTATTTCTAGGAGGTCATTCTGTACTCTACAGGCTGTTCGTCTTCTCATGAAGAGTGGCTCGGATACATAGATGGATAATGACTTATAAATACTTAAAATATATTAAAAATTGAGGTCAATCGTACCTGAATGTCGGTCTCCGTGAGAGTTACGCGTTTTTAACGCGATTTTGAAGAAGTGATTGCCCGTAATCCTTAGAAAAGGGGCAAAAATCACTTAATCTTATCGAATTAAGGATCTCGAAGATTGATTTCTACTTTGGATCACTCAAAATACAATAGAATTGCTTGAATTTCAAATAATTAAGAGAAAAATCCGAGTTGACCAAGTCAAAATTGACTAATTTGATCAAAAATTTTCCTTAATTCCTTGGCAACGACGCCATTTGATGAGACAAAACCGTGAGGTCATTGATTTCACACGGTATCGTGTCAAAAATATAACCAAACTTACCAATTTTGGGAAATTAACTCGAATTGAGTGGCATAATGGTAAATAAGGGTCAAATCCATAGGAAAACAAGGAAATTCTTGATGTTTTCTTTAAAATTGATCAAATCGGACAATGAATTGATGATAAAAATTGCGAAAAATGGTAAATTATGAAAGAGAACTTCAAATCAATTCCAGAGAATCAAGAATCATCGAATTTGGTTTTGATTTTGCGGAGAAATTGAAGATCGAAGTAGGAAGAAATTTTCGGACAAAGAAATTACAAAATTGACTTAAATTAAACCAAATTAAACTGGAAATCCTAATCTAAATTGAAATTAAACATGATAGGAAGGTAGATTATGAAAAATCGCTTCCACTAATCCCAAATAGCGATCAAATCGATGCGATTAAACCGCTTAATCGCCTATAACACGAAGAACGCGATGTGGAGATTCAAGCGTCGATTTCTCCTAATCTACTCAACCAAATCTCGAACTCAAATGCTCCGGAGGTGCAGAAATGAGTGTAGAACACAATGGGATCAAGAGACTCGAGAGGGGAGGTGTCTAAAGAGATCAATTGCTTTGATTTCCAACTCAAATTCTTAGAACATCGAAGAACACCTCAATTTATACAAGTTTTGGGCGTAACCGTCCGATCGAAATGATTGACGGTTATGATGAAACGGTCCATCATGGACCGTTTTGAAAATGTCACAGCCGTCGGATCGTTGATGGAGCATCCAGATGAAGCTTAAGATATGTGTTATAAAATGCTTTGAATCGCGCCCCTTGGATCGCGATCAGGCGGTCGAGATGCGCTCCTCGCCGTTTCATCAGAGCCGTTATAATCCCCTTAATTAGCCACGTGCGCATGATGCGATCCGGTGGACCGCAAGCGCACCCGATCAACGCGCTTCGATCACGCTTCCTCCGATCCAATGCTTCTCCATCAGCCACGTCACCTGCAATCTTAAAAACCGTGTGGAACTTAGTCCCACATGGGAAAAATTAAAGAGGAGAGATTGGTTTGTAATGTGCGACGGTTTAGAGGGTTAATGATGGAGAATTATTTTGAAACATGAACACAAGGGTTCTAAGTGAACCTATTCTCCTCCTCTTACTCCTCCTCCTCCTTATCCACCAACTTGATAAATTATCCATTTATTAAATGGATGAAGAAGACCTCTCTAAATAAAAAAAGAGAGTGTAGATCTTAAGGGAATTATCTTCCCTACTTTCCCTATTTTACATTGATCTAAAGATTGACTTGGTCAAAGTAATTAACCCTTTATCCTTAGATACTTAGAATTCTTTGAGTGGACCAAGTCAACCACCTTCTTCCTTGATATAGGATCATAATTTCCAAACCTTATCCACCATATTCCTAACTTCCTTGTACATTTATAAAGCAATGATCTCAAGAAATTAATAGGAATCTATTTGTATTTTTCCTTTCTTTGAATACCACCTCTAGTTAGAATCATAGGAGAGATCAATTTCTAATAGAAGGAACTATCCCTTATTTTACTCAAGACATGATTACTTCTACCTAAAGACCGACATCTCATCAGTCAAAGAAGATACCACAGACCAAAGATTTCCCCAAGATAAATCCAGTGGGTTGCACTTGCACTTAGGACTTCTAACTGGACTACATCGTCTCTGAATTAATTTACATATTCCTCTTGATATCATTCATAGATCCTCCCCATATTGTAGGATTTAGATACATCTTCTAAATTATCCTACATCAGTTAATAAATCTCTTCCAATAATGGGAAGACTATATGATGAAGGCTCACTTCAATAAATGAACACGAGACCTCCTTTGGAACCAAGGTATAATTTAAGGAAGAGAACCCATCCTCAGTTGCAGCAGCATGCCATCCTCTTCCTTATAAAAGAATTTGAGAAACTCACTATCCAGGAAGTGAGTGAAAAAGACCTCTCTAAGGAGAGTGAAAATCCTATGGGAATTACTTTCCCTACTCTTCCCTTTATAAACTGATCTAAAGATTGACTTGGTCAAAAGAACTTAAATTTTATCCTTAGATACTTAGCATTCTTTGAATAGACCAAGTCAAACAACTTTTATTTTTTTGAAATAGGTTCCTACTCCCCAAACTACCTCCACTACATGTTAGGTACCTTATGTGAATATATGATCTCAAAAGAAGATAATAGGAACATCTTTGTTGCTTTAATCCTCTTCTTTGAAACCTCCTTTAGTTAGAATGTAGGAGAGATCTAAATTAGTATGTATGAAAGCATTGCCACTAAGTCCACCTCAAGACAAGCCTTGCTTGAGCAAACCCTCCAACTGTGTGTTGGTACTCAGCATGAGGAATCCATTATCAACAAGTCAGACAAGAAGCCAAACTACGAAGAGATTCAAAGGAAATTCAAGCGCAGAGCAATACACCTTCCCAAAGATAATAATGGATCTTCACGGTTATTGAAGGATATCCCGGATTAGATCAAAGGCTATTATCCGATCATACAAAGTACCTCACATCTCAGACATCAGCTATCGAGAAACCACTGAAGACAATTCGTCAGGAGAGAAAACTTATAAATGACCATATCAAGCTCACGATCTCCTCAAATCTTAATGATCAAACGTACGTCATCTTCACGAATTACACTGCTGCCAAGTCACTCAGTGACCTCGACGACTTCCCACTGTCCGCCTTACCTTATCTGCCCGCGAAGAAGCTCAAAGACTGATCCTGAAAAGACAACCGCAAGGTGATCCACAAAGAGAATAGCGGTCGCGCCAGCGTCTTCCGGTTCCTCTCCACCAATTACCTACCCGATCAACGGGGACTTCTAGCTTCTGTCCTCGATCATTTTCACCTACAAGCCTTGCAAGAAATGAGACGAGGAAATGGCAGACGATATTATATCAAGCGAGCGAGGAACTAACTTCTACCATGAAACTATTTATGCACTGACTTTTCCACATCACCACAAGCATCCAACAAATCCGACGAAGAATTTCCCATGGGAGTTATCTTCCTCATCAGTCCTCCGAAGCAATATTCATCCTCTCGGTCCCTTACAAGAATACATTCCTCGCATGTTAGTGGACCCCTGCACCACCAGCATGATCAACACTCTTTCGTTAGCAAGTCCCGCCTTCAACCTTCCTACAAAACCGGAGAACGAACGGACAAAAGTGATCCCCGAGAAATGTCTAACCGCCGCGACGCGACGTTTCGACGCCAACTTCCCTTTCATTCTATAAAACAAAAGTGTAAAGAAACGAAAACACGGTTGTTGTTGTTTTGAATGAAGTTGTTCGTTGCTTTCAAGTTTACTCCTGTGTTCATCGCGTTATCATCGTGCCCATCCATTCCTCCTACTCCATACTCATCTCCGAGTTCTATCCTCCTATCATTCCTCCCTCAATTGGTGTCCTCTTTCATCCATCTCGAAGTACAAATCATCAGAGGAAATATTCTGATCGTGTAGAGATCTTCCAGAGCATCTACTTCATGTCGTCAACAGGTATCATCCTCAATCTCTTCCACGTGGTTTATAGTTCAGTCCCGATATCATCAGTCCAACAGTAGACTTTTCTATCTCTCCACCCTTTCTCTATAATTATTATCTTTGTCTCTCTTAATTCTCTTCTCTACCTTCTTAATAAACTCTACGATAATCTATATCATCCCATCCATTCATCTTTCATTTTCCATCCTTTCATCATCTCTAACATTCCACTCTCAGTACCGTCATTCTACTATCTTATTACCAAACAAAATCTCTACATCATCTTCACTGGATTATCCATTCTATCATCAGTGGTATCATCTCATAGATCCTCTTTCCTATTGTAGGATTTAAACACCTCTTCTAAGAATATCCTACATCACTATATATATTATATCCACTATACATGTAAATATAAATATGTGTCACATCACCACGTAGGCACCGTGTGGGCCCGCGTGGCGCTGACACGTGGCCTTGCGTGCCACGTCACATCCACGTCGGTCCTGCACAAAAATATCCCCCTTTTTGCCTTATTTTAAATCATTTTAATCATTTAAAAATCAAAATTAATTCAGAAAAATCCAGAAAAAATCCCTAAAAATAGAAAATTCATAACTCCAAATAACTCCAAATTAATATATAACTCCAAATTAATCCAAATTTCTTTCATTTGATCCAAAATTTAATTATCTATCATTCTAAATAGTCAAAATTAATAAATAATGAGAGTTTTAAATCTTATTTCAAAAACATAATTATTTTTTTAAGTGTTTTTTTATAAATAAATATTTATAATTTGATTTCTCATATTATTTTAGCTCTAAAAACATCTATAATCTCAAGTAAAGATGGGTTATTAATTATTTAACTTTAAATAATCATAGTTAACCCTAATTTAAAGTGTTTTTGAGATTATTCTTACTTTTTCATGGAATGATAGAAAAATACACATAAGTATGATAACATGCATGGAAATGAAATCATTTATGCCTTAATATACATCAATAATCATGTTTTATCATATTAATTTAGCATGTTATCAGTCAACAACACTTTGGTCGTTGTGTTCTTACTTAAAAGGTGTTGCACTAGCAAGTTTAAAGAATTAACTCAAGGAGCTTGTGTAGGTGACTGAAGCTCACATGCTCTTGAGACTAATGTGAGCCCGAAGGGAGTGGGGAAAAGCTAAGAGTGCTCTAGGAGATGACCTATGAGATAAGAGGTGAAGAACCTTGGCAAGAAGATGCTTATAGAGTTGAGTCGATTTACCATAAAATAACACAATGGGGAATACTAGTCGTCTAGCATGCTTTTATGCCAAGATAGGCCCTTTGAGTTGCATTGACTCAAAGGTCATTGGATGTATGGGGCTTTAGGTTCCTAAACTAGGTTATAAATGTTGGTGTCAAAAGAGTCATCAGGTGAGTGATTTAAACAATGGAATCTAAAAATTAAAAGAAATCAGAACTTTGGAAAAGTAAATTAATTCATCCCTCCCCTCTTAGTTACATACACGTCCTTCCATAGTCTTCGACCATGAAGCTCCCAAACTAAAAGGCAATTATGGACTCAAAGTATGTGGTTGTTGTCAAATGGGGACATGGGTTCTGGTTCTTTGACTTATACTAATATTATTATATATAGATGGATTTTTACCCCAAGTACAATCCAGATGGGACAATCAATCATCACAAGGCACATTTAGCGGCTCAAGGGTTTTCTTAGTAACACAATGTTGATTACAAGAAAGCCTTCTCCCCCATAGCTCTTCTTAATTCCATACATATTCTCCTTTCATTGTTCTTCAATTAGGGGTGGTCTCTCCATCAAATAGATGTCTCCAATGCCCTTCTTTATGATGATCCCACCAAGTAAGCATTCATGGAGCAACTACTTGAGTATATAGGTCAAGGGAAACTCACCAACGTATGCCGCCTTCATCATGTGATTTATAGACTTAATGTTGGGATTTGAGGTCGATACACCTTCCCAAATTTTTATCAAAAGATTGAATGTAGCGGAATACATTGAATCAGATATTCAAAACATTGAGGTACAAAGAACTAATGATCTTATCATATAGTATTTATGAGAAATTTACTTACAAGGTTTACTTAAAGGAGTCCTTTAAGCTATTTAAGTATCTACCTCTAGTGGTATCCACACGAGCGTCATATAGTTGGATCTCTCCTTCAAAGCTCTTTACCAAGAGAGAAAGAGAATGATGGAGAATTATTTTGAAACATGAACACAAGGGTTCTAAGTGAACCTATCCTCCTCCTCCTCCTCCTCCTTATCCACAAGCTTGATAAATTATCCATTAATTAAATGGATGAAGAAGACCTCTCTAAATAATTAAAGAGAGAGTAGATCTTAAGGGAATTAATTTCCCTCCTCCCTATTTTATACTGATCTAAAGATTGATTTGGTCAAACATTTTATCCTTATCTTTAGAAACCTAGAATTCCTTGAGTGGACCAAGTCAACCATCTTTTATCTTTGATATAGGTCCCTACTTCCCAAACCTTCTCCACTATATCATAGGAACCTTGTATATTTATGAACAATGATCTCAAGAAAGAGAATTAGTAGGAATCTATTTGTATTTTCCCTCTCTTTGAATACTACCCTTAGTTAGAAATGTAGGAGAGATCTAATAGAAGATACTATCTTTATTCTATCCAAGAATTCCAAGAAAAGTTCAAGGCCAACAAGTCTACATATTTTATCCTACTGCCAATCTGAGAGCAGAGAAGCTTCATATTTATAGAGCTTCAAGATTATGAATTATTCAAGACAATTATGAGGACATCTGCCTCAAAGGGTCCTCATGACCTCTACAAACATGAAAGGAGCGGGCAGAAGATCTCGTCACATTTGGATTTCTTCCTCCAACGGCGCAGAGCGATGAGATCGTCAAAGCGTTGACATGCATCTTCAAATGCTGCTAGGAAAGACGTCTCACACATTCACTATCCGCGGGCTACCTTCTACCTCTCCACATCTCCACTGAATAAGGAGAGCAGTTCGGCATAAATGGAAGTCATACTTCCCACTTCCCGGATCTCAGCCTCCTCTCCATATCCTCCATCAGAATTTCAAAACATCAAAGTCAAGAAGACGAGTTTTTACGACAAAAGCAACGAAGTCAATCCTGGCGACTCCTTATCGCCCATGGACGCACGTCATCTAGCGTGCATATTCACTGATCAAAGAGTCTCCGGAATCTCTCCACGTCGCCACGGTGGCGCAATAAAAACCGACCGTCGTCCCCGTACGTGAAACGACAGCAAGAGCCCTGCCCGACGAAGAATCTCAAGCCGGACTCCACCTACTCCATCAATTCTTACCAAAAACATCGTCACGTAACTTTCACGGAATTTCCATCGCGCGCGGAGAACAATCATACTAGAAGATCTCAGCCGATCACAACCATCAATCCCGCCCTCAGTCCTTCCAAAGAGTTCTTCTCCAGTACGGGATCCCCGAAGAAGTAAACTAGGAGCTTCATTTCAAAGTTATTCGTCTCAACACGTGCATGAGACGAATCCGAGTTCAGGAGTGTCCGTCCCGGCATTTAACCAACCATGATAGATGAATACATTGATCCTGAGAAAACCCAGATCGTTTCTAGAGGGTATTCTTTCACTCATTTCAGCAGAGGTCCTCAAGCGAATGAAGACGCCAGTAATCTACCTCAACATCAGCCGCCTCACTGATCATCGAAAAGACGGTCACCCTTCTATCTATCGAGAGACTGGATAATATCTCAGTCAACGGCCGACAGAAATCTACGACTAAAGAAGGATGAAACCTACCAAGATTTACGTAACTTATCCTACGCGGAAATTAAGATGACGGAACGTCCTTGGGAGCTATCCTCCTCTCATCATCTCGCCGAGCGAACGTCAACGGACTCCAATTGGGTCAACTCGATAAACCAACGTGAAACTACCCGACGCGACGCGACGCTTCGCCAAAACCTCCCTCCTCCTTCTATAAAATAGGAAATTGTAAATGAAAAGAACATGTTTTTTTTTTCAAAATTGGTTACGTTGGTTCCGGTTTGATTTTACCCTGTGTTTCACTGTTCTTCATGTGTTTCTCCATTCTCCCGCACATTCTCTCCTTTCCGAGTTCTATCCTCCTATCTCTTCTCCCCCATTTCTGTCCTCTTTCATATTCCTCACAGTAAGAAGCAAATAGAGATTTCATCTTGATCGTGGAGTGGTTTCCAAGGGCTTCTACTTCGCATCATTTCAGGTATCATCCTCTATCCTCTAAACCGTGATCTATAGTTCGCTTTATAATATCTTAAGTCCATCATTATTCACTCCTCTTAAATCTCTCCTCTAAGTAATCTCTGTTCTTACCTCTTCTCTATTTCATCACTCTTTTATTCCTCTATATTATTACCTCTATATCTATTCACAACCTCTCTCTTAGTTCTGCTCTTATTCTCTTCCTTTGTCTCTTCTCTTATCTTATTATTCCTATTATCGTCTCTACTAAAATCTTCATATGACCTTATATTCTTGAAATATATCTCCACTGATTTATAAACATAATTCCTAGTGATATCATTTCATAGGTCGTCCCCATATTGTAGGATTTAGATGCCTTTTCTAAAATTATCCTACATCAGAGAAGAAAGGAGAGAATTCATACAAGGCTTACATGGGCACTTTGAGTTGTGATTGGTCTCCCCTTATTCATATACATTTGGTATATGATGGAGAATTATCTCATCACATGAACACAAGGGTTCCCAGTGAACCTAGATATGACTTAAGGAAGAGACATCATTCTCAATAACAACAAAATGGCATACTCCTCCTTCTTCACAAATTTGAGAAATATCCATTCATGAAATGAATGAAGAAAGCCTCTCTAAAACATTGAAAGAGAGTGTAGATCAAAAGGGAATTATCGTCCCTCCTCCTCCATTTACATATTGATCCAAAGATTGACTTGGTCAAAAGAAATTAAACCCTCATCCTTAGATACTTAGAATTCTTTGAATAGAACAATTCAACCACCCTTACCTTGGTATGGGTTCCTTAATTTCCAATCCATATCCACTATATCATAGGCACCTTGTACAATTGTAATTATTGCTCTCAAGAACATTAGTAGGAACCTCTTTGTTATTAAACTCCCTCTTTCTTTGAAAACTACCAATAGATAGAAAGTTCAGAAGAGATCTATTACTTATGGAAGAAACTATCTTCTTATTCTACTCAAGACAAAACCCTTGCATGAATAAACCCATGCATCTATGGAGTCCTACCATTAAAGATTTGTAGATGTTGATAATAAGTTTGAAGAACTCTACCATTTAAGAAGATATTCAAGAAGATCATTCTCCCCATTACCTCCCATCTGAAGCAAGACCTATGGTTAATGAAGAGGGTGACAACTCAGCTAAAGGAAAGTCATCATATTATTATCAATCTCACACTTCTCTTCTTTAGATCATCAAAAGAGTATGGAAAACACACGAAGCATCTTCCTCATCCATTATATGGAATCCAAGTGAAATCAAACTTCATTAGTGAAGAAGATCATAGTCACACATCATCCATTTGTCACTACAAGAGCATTAGATAACATGAAACCCTCCACAGCAAGACTATTAGTGGACTTCACGTGAATATGAAGTATGACCTCCAAACTTTCTGAGGACCATAACGAGCTGAATCTATTACTATCAATCAAAGGAAAAACTACCACAAACCATCAGAAACTTAAAGCGTATTTCACATCCTTCCTGCTGTTGTAGAATAGAGAAGAGACAAGAAGGTTTCCCTGAAGACAACTTAAAGAAGAATATTCATCACTGTCACGCGAGCACAGGAGAAGACAGCGCTTGAAGAACTTGCAGCAAGGGAGGCTTGTCAACACTGTCACGATCTATCTCTGCTTTTTTTTTACCTTACCAAGAGAATCTCTCCTACCTTCATTTGGTCGCCAACCGTCCCGAACTTCTCTTCAATTTGCCTCGAAGACTCGCGAGAAGGCAATAGGATATTGGGATATTTCCGAAACAATCAGGTCGCGAGGACATCATATCAATCCCTCAATATTAAAATCAGAGAGTTCCCCGTGACGTCAAGATTCACCAATTGATATTATCACGATTACGATCCACCCAAATGAGGATCTTCCCCGTCACCTGCTGATCAAGCTGAGGACTTCAAAAGATAGGAAGTCAAGTCAACTCATCAACCATGAAATCGTGAAACGACGTCATTCAGTATCCCTTACAGCTACAACGACGGAATGCACTGACGATTAAGGAGCTTCAGGAAACCTTTGACCCGATCCGACTCCGCGTATGCATCGTTACAATCCCCAGAAATTGTCAATTTCATCATGGGCCGAAGATATCATTCGATGTTCATCACGAGCACCATGACAGATATGAAAACTTCTGACGTCTGCATAACTGTTCATCTGCGGAAAATAACTTCCGCGTCATGATGCTTCACCGTAACTCCCATTCTTTTACTTCTATATAACAAAAACTTGTAAAACAAAACAGAGGTTGTTGTTTATTGATGAATGAATCGTTTTCCTTTGAAAAAATTTTGTGTTCTTGTGCTTTCTGATGATCTCAATTACACATGTTTTCCGTCGTTGTTGTGTATCGATTTCATGCAATAAAATTTATATTTCCTTACTTATTATAGTGTAAGCAAGGGTCAAATCCACAGGGAGCTGAGGTAATGAGATTAGATATTTAAATGAAAGGTGAGAGAGCGTAGAAGAAGTGAGAGCTTGGAAAGAAGTGCAAACGTAAATGCGGCATGTAGAGATGAATATGAGTGATAGTTTTTAGGTTTCTTTTTTAATTAGGAGAGAAATATGAATTCCAATGGAAAAAAAATGTAGAAAGAAATGCAATGGGGATGAGATGATGACAAGGTGAGAAGAGTAGACGGTGGTACCGATGGATCGACGAATCGATGTGAAGCGATAGGGAGAGAGAGTTGCAAGTATCGATGATGTCAAAGCCACTACATTAAAAGAAAATAAGAAAGAAAAATAAAAAGAAAATACAACTTTACTGTTTATGGAGATGATGAACACAAGCAAGAACTCAATCCGGATCGTCGCACAAACCCTGTCAGTGTGCCCGTCCTAGGCCGAGTGATGCTTGATCCTCTCCGATCACGATCTTTGCTTACTCCCTTCTCCACTACAAGGTTGAGCATCAAATAATGCTCCTCCTTGGGCCTTGACCTCCTCTCCCTTTCCTTCTGGTAGCCTGATGCTAAGAGAGAGCCAAAAAACGCAAGGAGAGAGAAAATGAAGGCTTTTATAGTGAGTTCTTAGGGTTTGAGTGTAAAGAGGGGTAAAAGAGTCCAATTATTAAAATCATTTTTTTTCAAGCTTTATTGTTTGATCCAAGGGTATATATGGATAGAGGGCTAAAAGGTGAATCTAGATATAAAATTTCAGCTCAAAACTCCATCTAGATCATGAGATATCATGATTTTAATTTAGAGAAATCATAGTCTTTGATTGAGATAGTGTAGAGTGGCATTTCTGTAAATTATTGACTTCGAAAATTCCTGTAAATCGGAGGGGCATTTCTGTAATTTTTCACTTGAAAAATCGGAGTGGCATTTTTATAAATTTCTGACTTCAAAAATCGGAGGGCATTTTTGTAAAGTTTCACTTTAAAATCGGAGTGACATTTTCGTAAATATGCTCAAAATCTGAAAAAGTCCCTAAAAAATTCAGAAAAATTCCAGAAAAATTCCAGAAAAATCCCTTAACTTAGAAATTGAATATCTCACAAAATAAAACTCCTTTTTCATAAAATTTTCTCCATTGGATCAAGAATTTAATCTTCTATCTTTTTATCCCAAAATATCTAAAATCATGAGAAAAAATTCAGGTCTCATTTAATAAAAATTATGCTTGGTCCAACCTCCTTAAAAATAAGGAGATTGGCCCAATATTCATTCTAAATCAATTTTAGATTAACCTAGAAATCTTATGATGATACCTTTACCACATCCAAATCTCATTTACCATATTTCATAAAAATATGGTTGTCTTGGTGTTCAAATTTTGTAGAGAGTTGTTTCCTCTTTCCTCTTATCGTCATCCATATCCATGCTTTCCTACTTGCATACCTATGTCCCTACATCCACATAACTCATAGAAAATATGAGAATTCAACCACTTGACTTTGAAAGAGTCAAATGGGGTTAGTCTCATAGTATAAGTAATTGAAAAGAATGGTGCATGATAGGACATATCTAGTTTTTTACTAAATTAGCACTAAATAGACGCAAGTTGATTATATGAGTGGAATGTAATGATGAATGCAAAAATATCATAAAAAGATGATAACATGCATTATATGACTAAGAATTATGTGTTAAAACCCATTTATAATGATGAAAATGAATGCATCAATGACACGTTATCACTTTCCCGTGTTTCTCCCAAAACCTCTCTCTCCGAATTCTATCTTGCTTTCTTTTTTTCCCCCATTCTGTTGCTTTCAACCATTACCTGTCAGAGAATAACCGAGGAGATCGTTGACCATTTGGAAACTTCAATAGCATCTTCTTCTTGCAAACCAGGTAATCATCCTCGCTTCCTTTTCACCGTGATTAAAAGTTCAGTTCCCCAGTATATAAGTCCAACTCTGATTGAAGTTTTCATCGCCCTTCTGAATCGAGTAATTAATATTCAAGATCTCTCTCACTATTTCCTCATCCTCATTGCATCATAAATTAAGTTATTCTTATACTCTTCATCGTCCTCATTTGGTAAATCCTATTGTTTCCTAACCAATCTCTAGACTAGCCACAATTATAATATTCTTCACTGATATCATCATTCTCTATTCCCGTCTCATCGCTCTCAACATCTTCTTCTCTTCCTATCTGTTCCCTATTTCTTACCTCTTATCCGAAACAATAATATATCAGATCACCCCAATTGTAGTTCTATTCTTCTTACTATTACTCTCATTATTCCCATCGTTCATCTCATAAATCATATTAACATTTCATCCAATATCCTCTCATCGCATCACATTAATTATCTTAACCTCATATTCATCTATTTAATTTACTCTCCTTATATACTCATTAATCTATTCTAATAACCTTTTCATATTATTAATTCCACATCATCTCCATGTTATAAAATTAACTTAATAATCATTCTTAATTATTAAATAATTCATATCATCTTCTCCTCCAATTATTCTCTCTACGCGTCCATAATATTATCTTCGTTATTCTCCTCTTATTCCCGAATTATTCTACACCATACATTCTCTGATTTATGCATTATTACCTTAGTGATATCATCCATAGATCCTCCAAAAATGTGTAGGGTATTTCATAATTAATATCAATAACTACTCATCGCATCTTCCCCTCATCTCTCATCCATATCTTCACATTTACATCACCATCTTCTTAAATATCATAATTCTAAAATATCCTACATCAGTATAATTATGAGGGTTTTTCATAAAAACCCTCAAAATTATGTTTATGTCTACCAAAATACGTAGACATTATATGTGTGACCCTCTAAGTCCATATATCTTACTAGTTAATAACTCTATATACCCAATAATAACTTATTTACATCAACATATACATTAATAATCAAGGATCCATTTAACCCAATCACTAGGTTAAGTTGGCAACTGGTTAGGTGCCAAGCTACAAGTACTCTAGTATGGAACCTTACTGTCATTGGTTACCATGTATATATAATCCTTTCACTACGCGAGACTCATGAATAACTTAAGATATTGACAACGGTCAAATCCTAATCGATCACTAACAAAGTGAATCTACAAGGTCGTTGAATACACACAGAGATGCATCAAAACGATATCCAAACTCACCAACTTTTATAAATAATCACAAATTAAATAGTTTAGTGGTGAATAAAGGTTGAATCCACGAAGAATTCAGGTAATTTTAAAGAAATCTTTGAATTTTATCAAATTGAACAATGAACTGAGATTAGAAATTAGGGAATTTGACAAAATTATAAAATCAACTCAAAGACGAATCCACGTAATAAAAAATTACAGAATTTGGATCAAGATTTGCAAAGAAATCAACGAGCGAAAATTAGGTAGAAAATCCAAACGCGAAGAGAGAGAAAATCAAAATTAAAAATCTACTCATCTACGATTCGAAATTGAAATCTAATGTTATAGAAAGACAGATTAGGAGTAAAACATTAATTCTAAACTTAGATAGTGCTCGAATTGATCCAATTGATTGCCTGATCAAAGGCTTTTCATTCCGCGAATTTGAAGACAATCGTTGTCATTCAAAAAGCGATTTCTCCCTCTTGTCACAATGAAATTTCACTTTCAAACACTCCTCGAATGCAGAAATGAGTCTAGAAGCAAAGGGAAGGAACATATTGAAGGATTGAGATATATCAACAATTTGATTACTTGAAACATCCTTGAATGCTTTACATTGTCGAAGAACATGTCAATATATAGGCAAAATTGGACGTGGTCGTTGGATTTGACTCTTCATCTTCAATCAAAGGCTCAGATGAAATGTTTGGATGTGAATCGTTGAGATTAAGTGGCATCTGTTCGATCAGAGATAAATCGCCCAGATTTTGCCATGTCGGGTTTGAAGAAGAATCATCAAGCGATCTTGTCTATGCGATCATAAATTGACTTCTGAGATATCGTCACGCGTCCATCAAAGTCCATCGGGCGCATTTAATCTCAGCCCTTATAACTCTTCAGATCAACTGTTGAGATTAAAATGTTTCAAAATGAATCATCGCTGATGAGACGAGACCGCGAGGTCGTTGATTTCACACCGTCTCCTGTCAAAAATAATACCGAACTTACCAATTTTGGGAAATTAACTCGAATTGAGTGGCATAATGGTAAATAAGGGTCGAATCCATAGGGAATTAAGGTATTTTCGAGATATCTTCTGGAAATTGATCAAATTGGATGATGAATTGAGTGAGAAATTAGGAAAAATAGTAGATTTAGAAAGATAACTCAAAGATCTATCCACGGAATCAAAAATCACTCCATTTGGATTAGTAGTCGCAGAGAAATCAAAGAGTGATGTGGGACAAAATTTTCGTAATCCCGAAGAACATAAATTGAAATTAACAATGAAATTAAACCAAATTAAGATCCTAAAGTAAAAATTGATGACACAAGACGATAGATTAGAGGAAAAACTTGTTTTCTAACCCAAGATAATGATCGAATCGATCCAATTGATCGCCGGATTGACGGCTATTCATTCCGCGAATTCAAACGTGAACATCGGTGTTCAAGAGACAAATTCTCCTTGATCGATCGACGAAATCTCACTTTTAATCACTCCGTGGACGCGAAATCCAATCTAGAAGAGATTAGAAGTGAGAGATTCAAGGAAAGATATGTGTAGATAGGTTGATTAAGTGAAATCCTCCAAGAATGTTTTACAAAAGTCGAAGAATGCGTCAATTTATAGGCAAATTGGGCATAACCGTCCGATTGATGTGTTTAATCCTCATCAACGGTCAAGATTAAACGCCTCAAATCAAATCGTTATGAATATAATGTAGCCATCAGATCGCCGATGGACGCTCCAGATGCATTCTCGCGATGTGCATTCTAAAACGCATTAAACGGCCCGTTGGATCGCGATGCGTTTCGGCGCATTAAATCACGGACGTTATAATTCCGTCTTAAAAGGCACGTGGTCTCGATCGTGATCGGTGGTCCGCAGGTCTACGCAATCGACGTGCGATATTCTGTGCTCCGCCCGATCCAATGCACCTCAAGTGGCCACGTCACTTGCACTTTAAAAACTGTGTGGGACTTTCGTCCCACACGGGAAAAATTAAAGAAGATCAACAAGTTTATAAGGAGCAGCAGTTTTAAGGGTTGAATACCCTTCCGATATACAGATGGCTGAACTTTACTATATAAAATATGTAAAATATAAATATAAATATACGCCGAGTAGGCGTCGTGTGGGCCCGCGTGGTTCTGCCACGTGGCCCTGAGTGCCACGTCGCATCCACGTGGGACCCGCGCGAAAAATTAACCTCTTTTTGCCCTTATATTAAATCATTTGAATCATTTAAAAATCAAATTTAATTCAGAAAAAATCTAGAAAAATCCCTAAAAATTTTCAAAATCATAACTTTCAAAATAGAACTCTAAATTAATCCAAATTTCTTTCATTTGATCTGAAATTTAATTATCTATCATTCTAAAAAGTCAAATTATTTAAATAACAAGAGATTTAATTCTTATTTCAAAAATACATTCATTTCTTTAAGATTTTAATTTTAGAAAATTAAATTAATATTCATAAAAATGATTTCTCTTATTATTTAACTTTAAAAACCACTTATAATCTCTAGTAAAGATAGGTTATAAAATCTTTAATCTTTAATTCATCATAATTAACGCATTTTGAGATTATAACATAAATTTGCATGGAATGTTTTATGCCTTATTTTGCATTAATAATCGTGTTTTATCATGTTAAGATTGCATGTTATCAGTCGCCCAATTAGATCCTGCGGCGTACCCCTTCACTTAAGTGAAGATCAACGATCGCAATTTAATAAGCAAATTGAAGACTCCACATTTCACCCCTTCACCTGCGCACAAAAACAGAAAAAAATAATCCCATATGACAAAAATTAAAGAGAATGCGTGAGTATATAAAGAGTGAGTGGTTAAGTGAGATAGCTTAAATCTTGAAAAGGATGCTTTATCTTACTAATCACTCACACACACATGCGCACCCACATACTCGGCACCATGTAGCGTGTTTGTATGCCATCACGTGGCGATGCCTTTTTTGCCAGCAACACGTGAGCTGCCACGTTAGCACGTGATATAAATATTTTTTTATTCTTTTTAACTCAAAATAAATCCAAACAAATTCATAAAAAAATCAGGAAAATTCTAAACAAATCCCTTAAAATTAAAAAAATTCATATCTTTCAAAATACAACTCCACATTAATCTAACTTTTTTTTGTTGGATCAAAAATTAACTTATCTATCATTCTAAAAAGTCAAATTATTTAAATAATAAGAGAATAAATTTTTATTTAAAAAATACACTCATTTCTCTTAGAAAAATAAATGAGTGTATAAAAAGTATTTTATCTTATTATTTAACATTAAGACTTAATTATAATCACAAATCTAGAAGAGAGTAATCTATTCTTTAAATTTTTCTCTTAATTATCCATGATTATCCCGAAATTAGTCTATTTTGATATTATAACTTAATTTTCATATAATGTTAGATATACACTCAAAATATGATAACATGCATAAGAATGAATGCTTTGTGCCTTAATTTGTATGAATAATCATATAAATTTATGTATAATCCGCATGTTATCAATCACTCAAGTTAGTACTGATGCGTGAAGGAAATCATTAGGAGCTCCTTCTACAATATTTTCACTACATTGGCCAAGGATTTCATTGTATCTTATTTCCTGAGCCAATCTCTTCAAATACTAAGTGCAACTACGTGTCACTCCATGAATCGCCTAGTGCAGAATTAAATCACAGCCGTTAGATTTCACTCATGAGATCGACAGTTGTGAATTTTTCACGTGATGCTGATCAGGATCTGGTGGACGAAAATCCACCAGATCAACGAGCGCCTTTTTGTACGTTGGATCGATTGATCCACGCGTTGCCATGTTGCCTACGAAATAAAGACATATGTTTAGTCCCACACGGAAGAAAACAAAGGAGACTGTTGCCTTTATAAGGGGGAACGACCTTAAGCCTTTGTGTCTCCCAATGGGCCTAGTACGCCCCGCCTTTACTTTGCCCAATATTGGGCCCACTATATACATGGGCCCAATACACTCAGCCCACTTAGCAACTGCGCCACGTTGGTGCCCACATGGGTCGATGTCAGTCTAGTTGGCTGGCTGGTGCACTGACATGTGTTTGTGTCGCCGTGTCAGCACTGAGCAGGTCCCGCGCTTAATAAACCTCCTTTTGTTTGCAATTTTTGGCCTTTAAAATTCTGAAAATCAAAATAAAATCCAAAAAATATATAAACTTAAGAAATTCATAACTTTCAATTTAAAAGGCCTTCTGACTCAAATTTTCTCCATTCGATCACAAATTTCTTTTTATTTAATCCCATGCCACCTGAAATATAAATTTTAACAAGAAAATATGATGAATTTAAAATAAAATTAAGTCAACCCCTTAAAGTTGACCTTTGATTCATCCCATCATTCTCTTCTTTTAATCTCTTCTTTTAATCATCCACTAAAGTCAAAATAAAATAAAGGAAAATGGTTAATTTCAAGTTTTTTGACCTTGAAAAAGGTCAAACATCAATAAAGCATATAATTAACCCTAAATTATGCAAAATATGTGGACTTTAGGAAAATGACATGCCAATGGAGAAAATTTCTTAAAACTATGATAACATGCATCATAATTACATAAAATGGGCATTAGTATTAGTTAGTTATGATAATATTTGAAGTTAAATATGCATGTTATCAGCACTCACTTTCTTTTTCCCTGTCTCATGGGGGGAAAAATTTAGGGGGAGGGGCACTCTGCATTTGCGATGAGAGGACGAGGTGGGCCCCACCTCTCAAGTGGGACCTAGATTACTAGCAGCACCTTTTGGCGCCATTGCCGCTGCTAGAAACTCCGGCGGCCACGAAAAACCATCGCTGGAGGTACTTACGATGAGTTGCACTGCCGTCAAAGGTGCTAGCAGCAGGCTCTGCCACTCTCATTGGTGATGGCGCCGCTTTTCTCCTAGCGGCGCTCTAGCGACAGAGCTCCGACGAGTTTCTATGCATCTTAATCATGGTTCAGTTTTCAAATGGTCATATCTCCCTCATTTTTCATCTATTTTGGACATTGTTAAGCTCATTGGAAAGCTTATGATGAGTAGAACCTGGCTCTGATACCATTGATTCTGAGGTCGATAAAAATTTTAAAATTTTTATCAAAATATCAAATGCAGCGAAATACATTGAATTGAATATTCAAATCATTGAGGCACCAAGAACAAATGACCTTACCATCTAGTATGTATGAGAAAATATACTTACAAGGTTCTCTTAAAGGAGTTCTTGAAGCTATTCAAATGTGTAACCTCTTGCGATATCCATACAATCTATAGATGGTTAGATCTCCTCTTCAAAGCTCTTTAGCAAGAGAGAAAGAGAAGAAAGGAGATAATTCCCACAAGGCTTGTATAGGCACCCTATTTATAGACATTTGGTATGAGGTTTTTTTCATAAAAACCCTCATAATTATGTCTATATCCACCAACATCCATAGAACTTATATGTGTGACCCTCTAGGTCCATATACACCATTGATCAAGGGTTTTTAACTTTTGCAAGGAGTTAGGAAGCACTTGCTTAGTTCATCTCATTTCCATGCACATTTTCTTCTATGCATCATTCATCTCTGCTTTCTAAATAAAAAAACCAAAAATATCTCTTGATTTCAATCTTATAACCTTCCTCCTTGTGGATTCGACCTTGACTTGCCACTGTTTTAAATTTTAAAATCAAAATTGAAGATTTCAATATAAATTTTTTATATGTAAATATATGCACTCAACGACCATATTCTTATGCATATCACTTAGTTTCTACTCTCAGAGGTGATGAATATTATGTGGCATATAAGCCAATTACACTTCCATGTATTTTTTGTTCATTGAAATGAAATTTCTTCATTGTCATTCTAGTGTGATGTTTTCAATGAAGTCCATGAGCATATGCAAAGACTAAGTGAATTGTGATGAGATCATAATACAATAAGCACTTGTCTTTAAATATATGATTGATAACATGCATATTGAACTTGAATTCTTATCATATTTAACTAATATTCATGTGTATCTTATGTAATTATGATGCATGTTATCATAGTTTTATGAACTTTCTCCATTGGTATGCCATTTTACTAAATGTCCATTTTTTGCATTATTTAGGGCTAATTATGTGTTTTATTGATGTTTGATCTCTTGCGAGATTAAATAATTGAAAATTAACCAGTTTCCTTGATTTATTTTGACTTTAGTAAATGATTAAAAGAATCAATTTCAGGAAGAGAATGATGGGATGAAGCAAAATAGAATTCTTAAGTGTTGATTTAATATTAGTGTGCGTTCATCCTATTTTCTTGATTGGATTTATATCTTAGGTGGCATGATTATTTAAAAGATGAAATTGATCACCTTTAACCTTTTTTCACACCTTTGACTACCTTGACCCTTAATTACACCCTTTGAATTTTGGGATTTAGAGTTGACTTGGCCTTTAAAAGGATGAAGAAGTCATCTTCTCCTCTCCTCCATTTCAATTTGTCTCCCCATGAATTTCCATATGCTTTCCTATGTCCTTGCATCCACAAAACTCTTAAAAATGTGAGAATTCTTCCACTTGACTTCAAATAAGTCAAATGGGGTTAGTCTCAAGGTATACAAACCAAAAGAAATGATGTATGACAACACATATTCATCTTTATGCATAATTAACACTAATTAAATGCAAAATGAGTACATGAGTGGAATAACATGATGAATATAAAAATATCACTAAAAACATGATAACGCATATTATATTAGAAAGAATGTACGTTAAAAATTCATTTATGATGATGAAAGTGAATGCATCAATTACACGTTATCAAGAGGTAAAAGAGTCCACTCATTAAAATCTTGTTTTCAACTTGATTCTTTGATTCAAGAATATCAATGAATAGAGGGTTAAAAGGCTAATCTGGCCGTAAAAGTTTAGCTCAAAACTCTATTTCGATCATGAGATATCATGATCTTAATTTAGGGAAATCCTAGCCGTTGATTGAGATCGTGCATGAGAGCGCACCATGTGGCACACTTTTATTGCAAAAAAAGTGTGTCAGCCTTTATAAGGGCAAAAAGTTGTTGAGCTCATAGTCATTGTTTATCTTAGCCCGACAGATTTACGATTTATACTCAAGAAAACTAAAACTTGATGAAAATAATGAAGGCGTATAGTTTTCTAGATCGATCCATAAGGATTCAAGGGCAGAACAATATCAATATTGGGAGTTGATGAGAGTAATGGGGAAGGTTTAGGTGGTCAACTCTCTGAGTTGACCGTGAGAGGGAGAGATTTCTTTTCCAGAAAGAGAAACACGACTACCCAAATGTGTATTACATCCCTCCGGCAGAAAACCGCCGACGAGCAGAATATCTAAACGAACAAAGAGAACCCTAAGAGAGAGAAATTCCCTAGGGGAAGAAGAAGCCGAAAACTGAAGAAGACCTCTTTTTCTCTCTCTCTTTCAATTTAAACCCCTGGGAGGAGAGAGCCACCTATTCTTCTTTGACTGGGCTCCAATGAAGATGCCTTGGACAGCCCATTAGCCTTCTACGCACCTATTTAAGATGATTTTGCTTCCATTCTCATGCTTGTAAGTTCTTGAAATCAAGGAGACAAAAAAATGATGTATAAAATTTCCTATTTGATGTACTGATGACATAAAATTATTAACTCGTGAAATAGTAGATATGATGATAGTTTCGCGAGTTAATTGAGCTAAATAAAAGTAATTCTTAGGTGTTTATACATACTTTTTGTGATTTTATCAAAGGCTTTTTTGTAAAATTATACTTCAAAAAGTGGAGATGGTTTTTTTACAAAAATGCTGTAAAATCAGAAAAAAAATCTCTAAATTTTGAGAAAAATCCATAAACTTAGAAATTGAATATTTCACAAAATATAACTCTTTTTTCCACATATTTTCTCCATTGGATCAAAAATTTAGTTCTCTATATTTTTATTCATAAATTTTTTAAATCATGAAAAAAATTAATGTGTCATTTAATAAAATTTAAGTTTGGTCCAACCTCCTTAAAATTAAGGAGGTTAACCCAACTTTCACTTCCCAAATAATTGGTAGAGAGATCATCCTAAAAAGCTTAGGATGACCCCTCTACCAAATTAAAACCTCATTCTTCAGTTCTTTTATAAAAATTGGGTTGACTTGGTGTTCAAATTTGGCAGAGAGTTGTGTCCTCTTATCATCATTCGTATCCATGCTTTCTTACTTTCGTGCTTATATCCTTGCATTCATTTAACTTATAGAAAATTTAAGAATTGAACCACTTGACTTTGAAAGCGTCAAATGGGGTTAGTCTCATGGTATATGAAATTGAAAAGAATGATGCATGATAGGACATATTCAAATTTTTATCTCATTAGCACTAAAATAAATGCAAGTTGAGTATATGAGTGGCAGGAAATGATAAATGCAAAAATATTATTAAAAACATGATAACGTGCATTACATTAGCAACAATTATCTGTTAGAGTCCTTTATAATGATATAAACGAATGCATCAATGACACATTATCATGTAGCTTGGCATCTAATGGGCTGACAACTCAACCTATCAATTGGGTTAAATTGATCCTTAATTAATTAATCTCTATGCTAATGTAGATAATTAATTAAGATTGACAAATGAGATGTAAATGAGTCTATAGATATAGATTAATTAATTAAGGTTGACCAATAAGATGTTATTGGGTCTATAGTGTTATTAACTAATGAGATGTACGGACCTAGAGGGTCACATACATAAGGTCTATAGATGTTGGTAGATATAGACATAATTATGAGGACTTTTATGAAAAATTTGGATACCAAATGTTGATAAATAAGGGGAGAATGACCACAACTCAAGGTGCCCATGTAAGCCATAAGAGAATTCTCTACTTTCTTTTCTTTCTCTCTTGGTAAAGATCTTTGCACAAGAGATCCAACCATCTTGAAACTGTGTGGAAACCATTAGAGGCTAGACACTCGAATAGCTTCAAGAAATCCTTGAAGGGAACCCTTTAAGAATGTTTTCTCATACATACTAGATGAAAGGATCATCTGTTCTTGGTGGCTCTATATTTTGAATATCTCATTCAATATATTTCACTGCACGTGATGTTTGATGAAACGAATGCCTATGGTCATTGAATACACACAATGTCGTGTCACAACAAAGTCCAAACTTACCAGTTTAAAGATTAATTCACGAATTGCAGGGTATAATGGTAAATAAGGGTCGAATCCAAGGAGAATTTGGGAAATTTGAGAGATATCTTTAAAATTTGATCAAATCAGAAAATGAATTGAGATTAGAAATTAGATAATTTATGATATTAAGAAAGATAACTCAATTGCGAATCTACGAAATCAGAAATCGAGTGATTTGGATTAGAATTCGCAGAGTAATCAAAGTTTGAAAAGGAGAGAAAATTTGATCCCGAAATTTGATTAAAAACCAAAATTAAAATAAAATTAAACTTAATCTACGATTCAAAATATAAATCTAATGCTAAATGATGAAAGTCTAAGATGAAAACACCTAATCTAACCCAAAGTCGCGCTCGAAATGATCCAATCAATCGCCGATATTCATTCCACGATTTTGAAGACAAAAATTGGCATTCAAGATGAGATTTCTCCTTACTCCCTTGATCAATTTTTGATTTCATGCACTCCTCGGACGCGAAAACGTGTCAAGAAGGCAAAGAAATCAAATAACTCTCGAATTGTGGTGTCTAGGTAGTTTGATTTCACTCAAAAATCCAAGGGTGAGTTTCCGTCGCAAAGAACATTCGGTTTATAGAGGATTTTGGCCGTAACCATCGGATCAACGGTCTGATCGCGATCAACGACTGAGATTATGCACCTGCTAACGAATCGGTGCGATTAAGTCATGAGCATCTGTATGGCGATTGAGTGTCCACTGTGAGCCACGTCACGCGCTTTGAAGAGACGCGTCGTTTGATTCGTCCGTTGGATTTTAATCTGACGATCGTGATCAATTAGAGGTCCGTCGATCGCGATTAATCTCGACGGTAATAACTCAGTTGATGGACGGCTGCGATTAAGCTCCATTTAATTGAATCTTCATCTCTTAAGATGATGCCACGTACCCCTTGAGTAAGTGACATCCAATGCGTGTGGTTAAATCACGGGATCGGACGTCTTAAACATCGCCACGTCACCTGAAATAAAAACAAAAGCACATAGTCCCACACAGAATAAATTAAATGATTCTATCGGGTTTATAATATCCACAGATTTAAGCAGTTAGCTTAAATCCAATTACTAATTCTTATAATATATTTATAAAATCCTTGCATATGTGTCACAGACACACATGCGTGTTACGCACACATGTCACGCATGGACGCATGAAAATACATTTAAAAAAATTCAGAAAAAATTCTAGAAAATTCCTAAAAATTGTAAAAATCATAACTTTTAAAATATAATTCCAAATTTATTCAAATTTGTTTTGTTGGATCACAAATTGAATAATCTATAATTATAAAAAGTCAAAATACGAAAATATTAAGAGAATTATTTTTAATTAAATAAATACATTCATGTATTTTCTAAAATAACTTTATATAAATACATGAATGTTTATAAGCATCATTTCTCTTATCATTTAATCATAAAAAGATACTTATGATCTCAAATATAATTTGGATTAAAAATCATAATTTTTAATTACACATAATTATCCATAAAATGATGTATTTTAGATCATAAAATAAAATTATGTAAAATAATAGAAATATACTTAAAATATGATAACATGCATATAAATGGAACAATTAACATTTTTATTTGCATTAATAATCATGTAAATTCATGTATAAATAGCATGTTATTAATGTTTCGATTAGAATTTTTGAAGGCTTATTAACTTGAGAACCCAACAAAAGGTTGCTCTTAGATTGCTTCATTAGGTTGCCCCAAGCTTCAGGTGAGCTCCTCCTCTTACAGAGTTCCTTTGAAGCTTCTAGAGACTCTCTCTCTCCAAAAGATGTCCATACTTTTCTATAACATCTGGAAAGAACCATAAGCTTTAAGAGATATCCATAAGCTTTAAGAGAGATCCATAAGCTTCCAGAGTAATCTAGAAGACTCTATAATCTCTAAGAAGAAGCATACAAGATTTTAGAAGTAGCTAGAAGATTCTAGAAAATTTCAAAAAATTCTAGATTGTTCCAAAACTTTATACAATAGAGAGTTGACCAAGTCAACCCTCACAATGAGTATGGTTGATCTTGCAGCTATCAGTGTGGAGACATCAAACATAGATAGTGGGTGCTCTTTAGAGAAAGCATTCACTCAATTAATTTGTATACATCCTTTAATGGTAGTATACCTATTTGTGAGTCAAGTGAATTCATTTCATGATTGTGTACTTGATCCTTTTACTTAAGGCACCAAAGACATCTTGCATATGGATGACCGTGTTTAGATTTTGACTTGTGAATCATATGGATGACCAATTGATTTCCAAAATATTATATATTGTATACAACATGAAGGATTTAAAGATGATTGTATGGTCAAGATAAGATTGTCTACCATTGATATTTGAGGAGATTGACTCAAGGAATGAGATGTGATGAAGTCCATGGCCAAGTTAATAGAAATATGGGAGAAGAAGTTCTCCATTATTTCCTTCACACATCAGTACTAAATTGAATGACCAATTAGAGTTTGACAATTGATCATACCTTACATCATTCATAAGTCATACGCAGAAAAAGGATTATACATGCATGATGACCAGTGACAGGAAGGTTCTAGACAAGAGTACTTATACACTCTATATCTCCTAGGATTATGAGTGAAGGAGTGATATACGGAATGAGAGAGGTGAGGATTACATCTGCTCATGAGAGTGTGAGAATCTTTTCATTCCCATAGCATCAAACCTTAGATATGCTCACCTCGATTACAATTGAGTATTGACTCAAGCATTAGCCAATGAGCACTACCCTAATATACTCTAAGAAAGTCAACCTAGTTATGGAATTTAGATCACCATGTCCACACTATGAGAAAACGTAATCACACTATTTATCTTACTATTTTATCTTACTATTTTAAATATTTTGACTTTTTATAATGATAGATAATTCAATTTCTGATCCAAAAAAACAAATTTGAATTAATTTGGAGTTGTATTTTGAAAGTTATGAAATTTCCAATTTTTAGGAATTTTCTAGAATTTTTCTGAATTTAATTAACTCTATTTTCAATTTTAAAATAATTAAAAATCGAATTAAAAAAATTTTATACCACGCGCTGATGTGGCAAGGTGACGTCACGTGGCGATGCGTGGACATGTGTCCGTGTGACACATGTACACACGTGCGCGACGCGTGTGCGTGACGTGTGTGCGTGATGTGTGTGTGCGTGACACGTGTGTGCGATATTAAATAGTGGTTAGAGCATCCGTTAACGGATTTAAGCTAACCCATCAATCCAATATATCTTATATAGTCAATTAAATGAAATAATTTATTCCGTGTGGGACTATGTTTCTTTATTTATGTTTCAGCTGACGTGAGACATCCGATCACATGATTGAATCACGTGCGTCGGATACCACTTACTCGGAAGGGGTACGTGGCCACATTCTACTAGACGTTGATTCAATTAAAAGGGTATTTAATCTCAGACGTTCATCCTCGAGTTATAACTGTTCAGATTTAACGCGCTCCATGGACACATCATTGATTGCGATCGTCCGATTGAGATTGAATGGATGAAATCAAATCGATGCCGTCTCTTCACGCGCGACATGGCGGAATCTTGACGCTACATCTGTGATCAGACGGACGCAACTTAATCACATTGATTCGTCAAATGACTTTTTATCTCAGCCGTTGATCGCATCGAATCGACACATCTGACGGGTACGCCCAATTTCACTTATAAATTGAAATGTTCTTCGTGACGGAAAACCATTCTTGGGTTTTTGAGAAAATCGAACTGTCTATACACCACAATCTCAGAATCTTTTGGTTTCTAAATCTTCTTGACTCATTTTCGCATCTGAGGAGTGCAAGAAATCAGAATTTGATCGAAGGAATTGGAAGAAATCATGATGTAGGATATTTCTAAATGGATAATATTCCTACAAATTAGGGAGGACCTATGAATTGATATCACTATGAAAAATATTAGGTAATCAATGAAAATAGATAGTGAAATAATTCAGGAATAAAGATAGATAATGGTGTAGTAGGACTGATAAGATGAATACTAAGAGAAGAGGAGGTAATATTATATATCTTATTATAGAGAATAGGGTGGGAAATGGTGACGATATGGAGGATGATAATAATAATAATAGAAATTAGAAGACCGATATCCTTTGATTATTATATTATTAAATTAATATAATTATGTAGGAGATTCTCGGATATTAGATAGAAAGAGGGAAGACGGAAGGAGTGAGGAAAGACCGCGTTGGACTTATGATTTCATGTATGAACTATCAACACGGGAAATGGAGAGGATGATTTACCTGCAGGACTCGGAAAGTTGATGCGTCGGGATTTGCTCCTCACGATAAAGAATGCCCTCGGTGAATCTCTCGACGGAAGATGGATGAAAGACTGACTGAAAGGGAGGGAGAAAGGGAAAGGAGGATAGAATCGGAGAGAAGGGATTGCGGGAGAAGCACAGGAAGAACACGAACACGAAGGGTAATAATACCCAGATAGTAACCAAAACGAACCAAATTTTCATAAACAACTCTCTGTCTGTCGTTTACAATCTTCCGCTTTATAGAAAATACATGAAGAAGAGTTTACAGTGAAACGTCGCGTCGCTGCCATTTCCGCGGACGGTAGTTACGGCATACGTCGGGAAGTTAGATCTTATACCTCCAAGGCTCCTTGATTTCCTGAAGGGTGAATAATGTTTCTCTGTTACCCCGTGGTAATTTCGGAAATTATTGGAACGTCACGAGGCTTGCGATAGTTCGATCGGGCCTAAGATATCCAGACTCTTCTTATTTTCATCGGATCGTCCTGTTTAAGATGACGTCGCTTCACTACTTAGTCAACGGATTGACTCAATTTTTTGCTTCTGAAGTACTTTCGAGATGTCGCGTCTTCCTTGATTTCTGTCGCGCGGCAGTAGCTGACGGAAGGATAGATAGCAGGCGAGGAATAAGCAGATAGCTCGTAAGAGTGGATCGGAACGGTCATCTGGTCGCGATGGTGAGCGTGCACCCGTGCGGCCAAGTTTGGATCTCTTTCTCATCCAGCTTACTTTCTGATGATTAAGGAGGCAATACTCGTGCTCGAGGAGGAGAGCGGATTGAGTCCTTACGTGATCGCAAACAAGTCCTCTCTGCCGGCGAACTTCAGGAAGATGTTGACTGTGGAAAGTGGGCAATAATCTGATTCAGTCGTCTGAGACATCTCTCCTTGTCCGGTTCTTGTCTCCTCACGTGACATCCAGGGAGACGATACTTATTATAATCTTCGAGAACTGTAGAGAATCTCTTTGTTCCATGATGCTCAGGATGCTACGCAGATGGCGACATGATAGTCTTTGCATGCTATCCTCCTTGCGGGCACCTCAGGTAATGCGAAGATAATAGAAGTTGGGATAATCCGAGATGGTGTAAGTAGACCTTCTTGGCTGCCTGCTTGCTTCCAGGAAAATCTGCCTAAGTCTTCAGATCACTCATCAAGGTAAGAGAGGGTGTATAATATGAAGATCTCTATGAGACAGTTTGAGAGCACTACGAGATAGCACTATGAACTGGATATTCTTCAAGACATTGTCCTCTTTGTGTATCCAGTATTCTTTGAAAGTCTTGGTGAGGTTGCTTCATGTGGATAACTGCATGATAATATTCATGCAAAGACTTTGGCTTGAAGTCAAATGAGAAGGTAGGTTCCTCTTTTAGATCTCTTCTACATTCTAACTATAGGTGCTTTTCAAAGAGAAGGAAAATACAAATGGATTCCTATTGATTTTTCTTTTGAGATCACTATTTAAAATGATATAAGGTACCTATGATTTAGTGGAGAAGGTTTGGAAAATAAGGAACCTATATCAAAGGGAAAATGGTGGTTGACTTGGTCCATTCAAGGAATTCTAATTATCTAAGGATAAGGCTAATTCTTTTTGACCAGGTCAATCATAAGATCAGTGTAAAATAAAAGAGGAGGGAAAATAAATCCCTTAAGATCTACTCTCTCTTTAATTATTTAGAGAGGTCTTCTTCATCCATTTAATAAATGGATAATTTCTCAAATTGGTAGATAAGGAGGAGGAGGATGATAGGTTCACTTAGAACCCTTGTGTTCATGTTTCAAAATAATTCTCCATCATTCCCCTGGAGTTGGAGGACTTCATACTCTCTATAAGTTCTACTGCCCAAGAAGGTGTGGGTTCATCTGTAATGATATATCGGGTATTGTTAAAAACATACACATCAGCAGTAGTGTTAGAGGCAATGGCTTCTGATATAGTACTCATGATGATCAATATAACGTATGGATAATACTAATTTCCATTTCATAATGATATCAATTCATAGGTCCTCCCCTAGTTTGTAGGAATATTATCTATTTTAGAAATATCCTACATCATATTTGGTATCAGAGCCCAGTTTGAATTGGTATCATTTTAAATGGAAATTAGTATTATCCATAAGTTATATTGATCATCATGAGTACTATATCAGAAGCCATTGCCTCTAACACTACTGCTGATGTGTATGTTTTTAACAATACCCGATATATCATTACAGATGAACCCACACCTTCTTGGGCAGTAGAACTTATAGAGAGTATGCAAGCCACTAATGTTAACTTGCAAGCCACTAATGCTAATTTGCAAGCCCTTATTGATGAAATTGATCAGCATGACCATGAAAATGAGAACCTAGAATCTCTAGAGGAACCCATGCCTTCTTGGGCAAGAGAACTTTCAGAGAGTATGCAAGCCCTTATTGACATAATAGATCGAGATAACAATAGGACTGAGAACCTAGAATCTCTAGAGGAACCCATGCCTTCTTGGGCTAGGACTCTTTTAGAGGATATACAAGACCTAGATATTAAACTTGATCAACATGACATTAGGCTGAAGAACCTAGAGTCTCTTGATGAATCTGATTCTTTAGAAGATAATTCTCCTCAAATAGAGATTCCAAAAGAGCCTATTAATGATCATCTTGATTCCTATAATGTTGTGCCTTCTAATGATTATTATCCAAAGGATATGACTGATTATGAGTATAATGAAGTTAAAGTGGACATCCCTATGTTTGTGGAAGTAGATGATCCAAAAGAATACCTCAATGAGGATATGACTAGTAGCCTTCCAAAGACCACCCAATTCATAAACCCTACCCCTAGATCCAATAGTACCATTAGGTGCTTTAAATGCAGGAAGATAGGGCATGTTAAAGCTGATTGCTCAAACTTGATCATAGTTATGGATGATTCCAACCTTCCTCCTACTAATGATAGTAAGAAATTTGAATTAGAAGATGAAATGTATGATTTAGATAAGGCAATGTCCATTAAGCATGTTCATATCATTCATGATATTGTTTTGAAAGAATTTGCATCATCATATAAACGATATAAAACCTTTATTGCTTTTCCTAGAAGATATAAAATTCTTAAACCAAGTGATTTAGTAGATACTAAAATTCACCCTCCTAAACTTCTTAAATTCTCTTTTAAATTTCAACTCAAAAACTATGTTCCTTTTAAACTTCTCTTAAAAAAAAAACTAATACACATATTTGGTATCATATTTATGGGAGCATATCTAGTTTATTTACTATTTCAGATTTAGTAGAATTTCATATACTTATTATAAAAATTTTTCATCTCCTCATCCTCTTGAAAATGAACTTTTTCAAAATTCTTTTCTTTCTCCTACTCTTGTGTCTAATGTTGGACTTATAGATATGATCATTGATCATCGAACTATTATCACTGATTCTAAAGAGGATGATTACTTAATTTTATTATTATGGAAAGACAATACAATAAGTGATGCTTCTTGGATTACTTCTCATGATCCATTACATTATGCCCCTCATTTGCTTCTGACTTTTATTATATATGAAAGACACTTCCTCGGAGATGAAGTCCTCCAACCCTGGGGGAATGATGGAGAATTATTTCATAAACATGAACACAAGGGTTCTATGTGAACCTATCCTCCTCCTCCTCCTTAGCTACCACTTTGTGAAATTATCCATTCCTTAAATGGATAAAGAAGACCTCTTTAAATAAATAAAGAGAGTGTAGATCTTAAGGGAATTATCTTTCCCTCCTCTTTTATTTTATACTGATCTAAAGATTGACTTGGTCAAACATTTAATCCTTATCTTTAGAAACCTAGAATTCCTTGAGTGGACCAAGTCAACCACCCTTTTATCTTTGATATAGGTTCCTTATTTTCCAACCTTAGCCACTATATCATAGGTACCTTGTATAAACCAATGATCTCAAAATCAATAGGATGCATTTTGTTTTAAACTCTCTTATTCTTTGAATACCACCCTTAGATAGAGTTTTAATAGAGATCTATATATTAATTACATAAAGAAGACATTATATCCTTGCTCTACCTCAAGACAATGTCAAGCATGACTGCCCTAGAACCAAGACTGATCACGCAATTAAAAGATCATCCACTTATGAAAATTCTCCATTATCCAAGCATTTATGAGGATAACTACAAGAAAAGGAGCTCCACAATTTAGAGTTTGAAGATAGCAATCCATGAGGAAGACAGCCAAAAGAATTAGTCAAGAAGAGCTTAGAGAAAGCCTCCATGCTGAAAACTATTTCCTACATGAGTGAAGCTCTATGAAGGTGGAATATCAAAGACAATGGTGTGCTTAAGACAACTATGAGAATAGTTACATCCCAAAGCCCTGCTCAAAAGCTCTGGGGAAGAAGATATCCGACGAAGACTCGGCGAGTGATGGTGTTTGAGAAGAATATTGGCGGTCTTCTTAAGAAGACGTCATCCTCGAATCCATCACTGTTCCAAGCGACACGATGCATGTCATCCTCAGAACTCTTTACTGGAGGACTATCGTACAATACCGATGATCAGGGTTTGAGGGAGGCATTTACCAACTTTGGACAGGTCTTCCAGTACTCGCTGGAAAAACTGAGGATCTTTAGCTTCCAGTTCTTCTCTTTCAAGAAAATAAGATCTATCAACCCGTGAGCGACAAGTCCGACGATAAAGAAAGGAAGAAGAGCTGACCGAGGTGCAACAATAAATCCATTGGCTCGAGAATATATTTCCAACAAAATCTGGAGAATGGAATCTCCGAAACAGAATCCGACGGCTTCCCAACAGACTAAGAATGCGTGATAGCGTCACGCGAGACGACGAGAGCACGCAGCCGTGCGGTCCACAAACGCCCCGTCGGCAATCTTCCAGGAGGCGTTATTTACATAAGCACAAGGAAGGAGTTATTTACGTCTTTATCCCGAGTCACTCCCAGTGCCAGCTCTCTACGACACCGTCAACGTCACTCGAGGTCAAAGAATGTGAAATTATGAAGGATTATCTAATATCTGAAATATCATTGTGATACATCTCTATTCCAACGTGATATCATTCATAGATCCTCTCTCACTTTGTAGGATTAATTTAGAGTTCAATCTCATTAATAACTATCTGTATCATCCTCTCATCTATCTTTCTTACTCACCGCATTCATACTCACCTTCATTGCAATTATCATCATCTTTTTGTCGTATCCTACATCAGTTTACCATGGAAGATAGGAAGCATACTCATAACATGGGAATCTATTCTAAAATTCGATCCTCTATTATGGGGTGCGAGAATTCTCGTGACAGGTCTCTAGAGGACGGGCCTGGCGTAGTCACTAAGGCGTTTCCTTGCATTTCCCTCGTCCTCC